>JAGXJF010003150.1:0-502364 GCA_019208055.1 Stipa capillata | reverse complement strand
AGCCGCCATGACCTGGACTCAAGAAGCACATCAACTACACTGCATGAGGACCACAAAGCGCAGTACGCTTTGACAGTGAGGAATCTGAACTGATGTGAGACAACTGTTGATGATGAGCCCTAAAAAGAGCAAGGAACTGGGAAGGTCAGAAGGACCAGCCGAGCTAGGTTCCTGAGGCACAGTTGCGAAGAAGCCGAGGCTGTGCTCGAGGGCAAGCGAGGTGATGGTTGCTTGATGGAGTTCAAGGGCCGTGAATGCAAGCTGGATAAGTCCTGGAGGAGCTAGGAAGCTGGTGGATCAGGACCAAGGGTTCTCTGTGCGTCTACAAGGGCAGTCGTCTTCGGTGAAGAAGCTTGGAACCAGTGCCAAGGGTCTAAGCGAGCTGGTCAGGGACTTTGGCGAGGTCATTGCTCTCTGGTCAGTTGTAGGCTTGTAGTGAGCCGGCCAGAGTTGTGCTCAGGTGCTGCCTGAGGCAACCGAGTCCACCTGAGTTTGGCATCTGAGACTCAGGTGGGTAGCTCAGCCGTGGCTAGTAGGTTACCAGAGGTGCTCGTTAGCTGAGTCTCAGATAGGTTAGGTCTGGTGGCTCTTTGTCTGACGTGGCATGAGGGTAACGGCTAGCTGCCAGGGACCCTATAAATAGGGAACCTGGGGAGGTTTTCAACCTCGAACCTTTACCCAACCTTTGCCTCTAACCCGAAAGCAACCTGTTGAGAAAGAAAGAGCTCTAGGTCTCCAAGTGAGTGTTGCCTGCGTGCATCCATCGTGAGAGTGAGTTACTTAGTCCTTCAGGTGTAATCTTCGAGGTACTGGTTCCTCCAAGAGTGGGAGTGCTCTTGGAGTTGGTGAGCAAGCCAAGTCTTGTGTGGCTGCCACCAAGAGTCTGTGAGGGCGATTCGGGTCTGCCTGTCTTGCAGCAGCAAGATAAAAGGATTCCACACAAGAAAGGTACTCGAGGAAAGAGCACGTTTTGGTGCCGGCTGTGAGAACAGCTTCCTCAACGGAGACGTACTGCTTCGCAAGAAGTAGGAACTTCGGTAAAACAAATCATTGTGTGCTTTACTTTCTGTCTTGTGATCTGTTCTTACTTATTCTGATGTCTATGTATGCTTAGATCACTAGAGCACCTTTATTTGTTGCACACTAACTGAGTTTCCTCACCTGAGACTCAGTTAGCTCCTGCTAAAGCTAGTACCTTTCTTGTTCACGTCATCTGATGCACTCACCTGACTCTCACACCTGAGACTCAGTTAGCTCTGAATTTAACTTGTTCTACATCAGCTGAGTTTGCTATCTGAGTGTCTGGTGTTTATCTGATATATCTTGCTGAGTCTCAGTTACCTGCATCAGTTGCATATATTTTCTCTAGGATTGACCTATCTCCAGAAGAGAAACCCATTAGGCATTTTAATATCTAGAGCCGACCTATTCACCCCCCCTCTAGTCGACTCCTGAGATCCCTTTCAACGGCGCAGTGGCGCAGCGGCGCCTGAGGAAGAAGATGAGCGCGGCGCAACGCCGAGAGGGGAGAGCGGGCCGAGGCCCGCTTAGACGTGCGGGAGGAGAGAAGCTGGGCCAACGGCCCAGTTCGGGAGGGTAGGAGAGAAAATTTTATTTCTTTACCAATTTATTGCTCATTCTATTTGCAATAAAAAATGACAGGGAAAATGCTTCAAATGGGAGTTTGAAATCCGAAAATTTGGACCAAATTTTCCAAGAAATTTGTAATTCCTCTTTTCTTTGTTTGCAGCCAATTTATGAATTATTTGTTTTTACTTGGTGTTTAAAATAATAATGATAGTCATTCAAATAAGAGTTTAGGGTTAGAGAGTTCGGGCCAATTCTTCGGAGACATTCCTTTAAGTTTCTCTTGATTAATGATAATCTAATTTGAGCTCGCACTTTAACCTCGAAGCGACGTAACTGGGAAGAACTTCGGGATAAGTTTAGCCTTACGAGTGTTGCAAAATTTCTATCCAAATCTCTTCGTAACTCTGATTATTCCAGTAATTCTTCCACTAAACATTTTAGATCAATTGCACCTGGAAAATTTGACTCCATTGCTAGAGTTTGAACCTGCCCTAACACAACATGTTAAATTTTTTTGATATTCGATGCCCAACTACCTATATGCATACAATGAAACACTAGTATTAGTTCATGCTGAACTCATAATAAAATAGGGTTTACGAGAGGGTCTTTACAGTTGGGGGATCCTCCAATATGTGGATGACACGATTTTGATGATTCAAGATGATCTGGCAAGTGCAATGAATCTCGAGTTTATTCTCTGCCTATTTGAACAGATGAACTTTCAGAGAAGTGAAGTTTATTGTTTTTTGGGGGGGGGGAGGAGAGGCTACTGAAAGGTAGGATATATATTAGGAGATTTTCACTTGCAAAGTAGGGCACCTACCACTCAAATACTTGGGGATCCCTGTGGACCAAAAAGAGAATCAAGAACAGTGATTGGAAGAGTACAGAAAACAAGATGGAAGGGAAGTTAGCCTCTTGGCAGGGGAAGATGTTGTCAATAGGGGGCAGATTAATTCTAATCAAGTCCTTTTTAACAAGTACACCCCTGTACATGTTATCTTTCTATAGGATACCTAAGGGGGTGAAGAAGTTAGATTATTTCAAGT
This sequence comes from Stipa capillata, assembly GCA_019208055.1. Lineage (NCBI taxonomy): Eukaryota > Viridiplantae > Streptophyta > Magnoliopsida > Poales > Poaceae > Stipa > Stipa capillata. Next base: position 499,722 of record JAGXJF010003150.1, on the reverse strand, counting down.
CCAGATTTTTGTGGAGCTCAGATAAGAATAAAAATACATATCATATGGTGTAGGGGCGCTTGTAATTAACGGACAACTGTCAACCGTTGTCCCAAACGGTCGATTCCAACAGCGGTGGTCGGAACGACCACACCCCCGCAGTGGCTTGCAAAAGAGGAGGAACTTTCGACCAAATAATCAGGAGGTTTCAACCAAAAAAATAGAGAGGTTTCAACCCAAGCATCACCTACTTTCCCCTCATGTTCATCCAGATTTCAACCATAAAAATTACGAACTTCCTACTAAAAACCACCGAGCTTTCAACTAGTTGATCTAAGCTTTCAACTAAGAAACATCAAAATTAGTGATGAACTTCCTACTAAAAACCACCGAGCTTTCAACTAGTTGATCTAAGCTTTCAACTAAAAAACATCAAAATTAGTGACGAACTTCCTACTAAAAACCACCGAGCTTTCAACTAGTTGATCTAAGCTTTCAACTAAAAAACATCAAAATTGGTGATTGAATTTAGCCTCCGATCTGAGCTTTCAACTCATTGCACACCAACTTCCAATTCATCCATCGCAAGGTTTCCACCAAAAAACCCCCAAAAAAAGGAGAAAAGTGAAGACAAAAGGAAAAAACCCTAGATCCATCGCCGGCGGCTCCTGCTGCTCCTTGCGCCGTTGGCCGTCGCGCTGGGGCTTGCCGTGTCGGAGGGCACGGCTATGCGGATGGCCAGCGACCGCGCCCATATGGTGTTGCGGAGGAGTGGCGGTGCAGCGGCCTGGCAGCACCGGACACGGGGAAGGAGGCGGCCGTGGTGCTCCTCGCGCCGTTGGCCGCCGCGCTGGGGCTCGCCGTGTCAGAGGTCGCGGCGGTGCGGGGGAACGGCGGTGAGGCTCGGCGGGGGGGCTTCGGTGACGGGGAGCTCGTCGAGCGGCTTGGGGAGACGACGAGGGAGCTCCAGCGTCTTGAGGGAGAGGGAGGCGAGGAGGCTCCGACCGGTGGCTTGTGGGGGCGTGAGCGCGGGCGGCGGCCGGTGGGAAGACGGAGCCGAGGGGACGGGGACGGGGGGCTGCATGCGGTGGAGAAAAGGAGGGGGGAGAGGATAAGGATGAGGAGGAGCGGGGCCCACAGAAATTGACCGCGGGAGCGGTGCACCGTAAGCTACAGGTTTCGCAGGTGTAGTGGCCAAAGGTGTGATTGGATAAAAATCGAGGTTGGGGGAACTAGATCTGGATTGTATGAATACGGCTTTGCTTGGGAAATGGATATGGAAATTAGCCAATGAGGAAGGGTTATGGCAGTCTATGCTGCGAGCTAAGTATTTGACTAGATATTCCCTATCTCAAGTTAAGGCTAAACAAGGGGTTCACATTTTCAGCAAGGATCAATGGAAGTGAAAGTTTATGTTTTAGCATGTTGTAGAATGAAGTTAGGGTATGGTGAAAGCATTAGATTTTGGGAGGGTGTGTGGCTTGGAGATGCATCTTTTGCTACCAAGTATCCTAGGCTCTTTGTTGTCTCCTTGGATGCTGGTATTAAAGTAGCCAAGGTTATGATGACAGGGATACGGTCTTTGAAATTTAGGAGGGACACTGAAGGGGACTAGCAAACAGTACGTGCAATGCACGTAGGTACTGTAGATGGTATTGTTCACAGAGTACTGTAGATAGTACTGTTCATAAGTGATGTTCACGCGAATCCCTCCAATCTCAGCCGTCGGATTTATGAGATCAATGGCTCAGTTTGCTTGCCAGGTCTAGCTCAAATTTGGTACACTATATAGTCGTATAGAAATATTGGAGCAATGACTGGGAGATGTAGTGTTAAAGGAAAAAGGATATATTGGTGGAAGGGTTTGTAGGAGGAACTGAGAGATGTAGTGTAGGAAGAAATGGATAGATTGACGTGGAATTTAACAGCTAATGGTGCCTTTTCAATATGCTCATTCTACAAAAGTTTAAGAGATACTGGTTCAGGGGTACCATATAGTTTTTCTATGGCAGCTTAAAGTTCCTCTCCGTATTAAGGTGTTGACGTGGTTGGCGTTACGAAGTAGCATAGTAACACGAGATAATCTTCTACACAGGGGTAAATGTGAAAACTTGTATCTGTTCTGTGGAGATAATGAAACAATTAATCATTTATTTTGCAGATGTCCTCTGGCTCGATATATATGGAATATTGTTCCCTGTGTGTTTTGTTGTCCTTGTGATTTCCGAAACATAGAACGATTAGTCCAGGATTGGCTGAGGAGATGTCAAAGGAAAAAAAAGGATTAGTCCAGGATTGGCTGAGGACATGAGAAGCGAAGAAAAAGGGCAAGGCTTTTCTGGACGCTTCTCATCTCCAAACTCCCGAGAAATCTCGACGTGGGCCGGCAGTTGCATATTTATGTTGGGCTTTTCTGCACAAAATTTATTACTGCATTCCATTTCCTTTCTATTTCCCCTTCTCCTTTCTCTCTCCTCCGTTTCTCTTCCTTCCTTGGAGCGCGTCGGGCAGAGAGAGAGAGAGAGAGAGAGAGATGCAGATCTTCGTGAAGACGCTGACGGGGAAGACGATCACGATGGAGGTGGAGAGCAGCGACACCATCGACAATGTTAAGGCCAAGATTCAGGTCCACTTCTTTTTCCATTTCTATTACCTAATTCGGCGCAGAGTGAACCCATCTATGTAGTATGCCCTGCTTCCTTGTTACTAGTGGTTGCAGTGTGACTCTGTTGAATGGCAGTTCAGCTTTCCATCTTAGGTTCTAGTTTCCTGCTCATTGCATCATCATATGATTCATTCGCTGGGTAGTCTTGGCCTGCTTCAGTTCGATGCCTAATTGACTATCAGCCTAGAGGAACAGTAATGGTTGAAGTCTTGAAAACTATAATGATAAAATTTTACTGTTGACAATTTTTTTAATCAAGAAACTCATATGCTGCCCCAGTCATCTTGTGTTGTACTGTACTGCACTGTTTTTATTTTTTCACAATCTGTTCTTTTTTTATCTGATTACAAGTTACAGCAAGTAGGAAACAGCGTTGGCTTATTCATGTTTACTTATTGAGAAAACCAGATGGTTTATCGTAGATGTATCAATGAAACAGGACAAGGAAGGCATCCCCCCGATCAGCAAAGGCTAATTTTTGCTGGAAAGCAGCTGGAAGATGGGAGGACATTAGCAGACTACAACATTCAGAAAGAATCAACACTTCATTTGGTCCTGAGGCTCAAGGGTGGGACTATGATTAAGGTGAAGACGCTTACCGGTAAGGAGATTGAGATTGACATCGAGCCTACCAACACAATTGATAGGATCAAGGAACGCCTCGAGGAAAAAGAGGGCATCTCCCCTGTTCAGCAGAGGTACCTTTTTTATGCGCCGTACTAGGTATTTATGTACGATTGGTGGTTGCTCCATTTGTAGCTTCTGGACTTGTTTGTTTGGGCTTTTTCTGGCTTCTGCGCTTTGGCTTCGAAGCCAGAAAAGCACCTATTTAGGTGCTTTTTGGCTTTTGGCTTCGAAAAGCCTGAAACAACTTTAAAAGTTATTTCAGGCTTTTTAAAGCCAAAAGCCAAAAGCAGGTAAATAGGTGCTTTTCTGGCTTCGAAGCCAAAGTCCAGAAGCCAGAAAAAGCCCAAACAAACAGGGCAGATACTAATGGCTTAATATCTCAGCTGTCCTGCTAAATTACATGCAAAGGGTGCCCATATTTTTGCGGCATCATTTTTGCTCATCTGTGTAAAAATAGGAGTTTTTAGTGTTCCTAAAATCTTCTTAATGTGGATATTTACTTCAATTGGTTATGACTGTGATCTTGCTATGCACGCGGGCTAATGATTGTTCAATTGAAACACTGGCTTCTAAGCAATCCACTTTCTCAAATTACTAATAATGTTGAATACAAGAGTATGTTGTAAATAACCCTTTTAGCCTACCCACTTTAGTGGAAGAGAACATCTGCACACAGATCAAGGGAAATTCCTTGTGAAACTAAATATATTGTTAAAGTAAAATCGGATCATAATCTTTTGGTTCTAGCACCTTCTGTTGCTCATGTGTTTTTCCTGTTTTGTGCCTTGAGCCCTAGGCATTTTAGCTATGACTTTTGGGTGCATGGCTTTGGTCACTTGACTCCTAGTAGCTCTAGCAAGCTATTTAACCATTTTCATATCAGTATTTTTTATCAGGCTATTCTTGGCATTTCATGTAATAAGGCAGATGAAGCACTGTCCTGTTTCAACTTTGGTTTAAGCTTTGAAATCCTGTAATGTTTGCGAGCATGCCATCCTTACTCTGATGTAGAACTGCTGCATTTACAGGCTCTCTTTTTTAAAACAAATACAGGCTCATTTATGCTGGAAAGCAGCTTGCTGATGATAAAACTGCTAAAGATTACAACATTGAAGGTGGTTCAGTGCTCCATCTCATGCTTGCTCTGAGGGGTGGTCAGTATATACAGTGTCACATCAATTGTCATGGGAAGAGCAGCTTGTTTTATTCTATTTCTTCCTACCATTGCATTGGTCTTAAAATCATGCACTTGGCATGATTGAAGCGCTATGTTATCAGTACATAGGTCACTAAAACAAGCTATTTATCTGCACTGGAAAAGAATTACTTGAACTTTAAGTTTTGTGAGCTCTGTCATCTGATTAATTGATGGTGGCTGCCCTGCCTCTACTTTTCACCAGAAACATTACTACATCAAAGATGATGACTGCATGCTTGCGTTAACCTTTCCTTCTTCTATACAAATTTTATTTAGATGCATAGTCTATTAACAAATTAGCTCAAACGGATTATGGTCCTGGGCTCCTGGGTCAAGTTAGCAACGGTACCCGATCTTGACTCCTCGGTGGGGATTTACATGATTAAGAGCTGTGGATGGAGAAATTCTTCGCCCGTGGGCATGCTAATGCTAATAGGGTCCTGTCCCCATTACCCAACAGGTATCCATTAATACCTATGACAGGTGAACCCATAGCATAACATCAAACAAAAAACAACCCTAGATCAGCCTTCAGCCCACAGACCCACACCACAACCCACAGCCTTCAGCCCAGAGGCCCAACTGACATGTTTTGTCGGGTATGAATACCCGTCAGGGCCTCGGTACCCAACAGGGAACGGGTACGGTAGCGAGTAAATTAGAGGAGTCGGGTATCGGGACGGGGAGCTCACCCCACCGGTATCGTGCCCATTGCCATCCCGACTCCTGGCTCCTTATTTAATATGAATATCAGCATCCATGTACTGCTTTTTTTACTGCTCCTCTTGGTTTAAAACATGTTTAATGATATGAATGATATGATAACTAGATTTGAGGCGTTCCTCTTTTGTAACATGATTGCTTAGTCGAAAACTTAATGCCTAACACTAATAAACGTAATTGACAGGCATTGCTTTGACAGTGTAAATAGTTTATGAAATGAGTATGTCAATATTTCTGATGCTTATTGGCTATGAAGTGTTTGCTTTGCTCCAAATTGTGACAAGTTCCTCAAGTGCTGACAAAATTTGCAGCCTATTCTTATATATGAAATGATTATGTTTTTTGTGTAATCTTTGATGAGGATATGTGATAATTAAGAGTCCTAGTCACCCGTGATCCTAATTTTGATTATTATAGTTTGTCCATATTGATGGGAATTCCATGTTGTCAGCGTTGTGAAGTCAAAATCTAGAATAAGTTAAGCATAGGCCTTGCAAATTAGAAAAACAAACAGGGCATACACTCATCCACGATTGCTATGATGAGGAACTACTTTATGGGTAGTTATAAAGTAAGCAAAATTGATAGGATGCAAATCATCAGGTATGAGGTATCCTATTCATCACAACAGTGGACATTATTCCACTATGATTAGATTGATCTATTTTGCGTTCTGCTTGGGGTGTTCAACATAGCGGAAAAACATACAGCTTTTCAATATATTTCTCACACTACCAGCTTTGTACTGAATGAAGCGATTAGAGATATAGAACCCCAAAAAAGGAGTATTGAAGATAAAAAAAAACGCCTGGTTTTTCTTTTTGGAAAGACAATATTTCTTTCATCCTTTTGCATTGAAATAACAAATTGAAATCAAAATAATATGATTCAACCTCAGACCCTTTTAAATGTAGCAGATAATAGTGGAGCTCGAAAATTGATGTGTATTCGAGTCATAGGAGCTGCTGGTAATCAGCGATATGCTCGTATTGGTGATGTTATTGTTGCTGTAATCAAAGACGCAGTGCCCCAAATGCCTCTAGAAAGATCCGAGGTAATTCGAGCTGTAATTGTACGTACATGTAAAGAGTTCAAATGCGAAGACGGTATAATAATCCGCTATGATGACAATGCAGCGGTTGTAATTGATCAAAAAGGAAACCCAAAAGGAACTCGAGTTTTTGGGGCGATCGCCGAGGAATTGAGAGAATTGAATTTTACTAAAATAGTTTCATTAGCTCCTGAAGTATTATAAATACTAGTAGGCGAAAATTTAGATCAAAGAATAGATTAGTAGACTGTGTTTCACGTATATGCTTTAAAATCCTAAATTAAAAGAAAAAAAGAAAACATGTTGATTATAGAAAAATTAGGAGGAACCTAGAATTAGAATCTTATGGGTAACGTAGGAGACATCCCTATTCCCCCCCCCACCCCCACCCCCCGAGAGGGCTTAGTTGATCATGATTTCTGTTTTCTCTTTCTTTTCCTTTTTGTTTGTTTCGAGAAAGATATCGTTCGATTCTCCTTCTATTGATTCTTTTCCGATCGAGATGTACAGATCCATGTGTCTACATACCTAGATTATGTTCATGGATTAACGAAAATGTGCAAGAGCTCTATTTGCCTCTGCCATTCTATGAGTCGAAATTGCTTTGAGTCGGTTACCAATCTCCATAATGGGAGATTACACAATTCAAACAATTAGGAATTCGACTGAAAGTAAAATAGACGAAGATAAATCTTCGAATTCAAGAACGATTACTGATTACTAGACTATGATTTTTTATTTTTTGTTATAAAAATCTAAAAATTCTTTAATAACTATAAAGAAAAATGAATAACTACTGCTTATTGCAAATTATTCCTGATTTAAAATCAGACCCATACCACATAGTTCCAGCAACTATGAAAGCTGCAAAAAAAATAGCAGCGATACTACTGGAAAGTACAGTTTCAATATTGCCCATACGTAATCCTTTGTATAGACGTTGAGGCGGACGGACACTAAGATGGAATAGACCCGCTAATATGCCCAATGTACCCGCAGCAATATGATGTGAAGCTATTCCCCACGAAACAAAAGGATCAAAACCTTCTGCACCTCATGCTGGATTTACAGCTTGTACTTTTCCATATTATTGCTGGAATAAATTTTTATTTGATTTGGTACATTATCGATGAATTAAGACAGATGGAGCAGGGTGTGACTAGGAGGGATTTGTTTAGATAGTGAGTACCAATAGAGGCTTGCCGACTGCCGAGTGCACCTGGACAGACCATTTATAAAGTAGATCAAAGTAAATGTGCATGCTCTTCTTTATTCTTTTGAATCAGTTACTTTCCAAAAAATACAGATGCCTATCCTGCTGTCTTTTCGGTTTCAGAGCATGATCTGAACTACATCTCCTTTGTATCACCTGTGAGTAGGCTTCTCCAGTAAATTACTATTTCGAAGAATTAGTCTGCATCCCTATTCCAGTGTGCAAAATAATATCTTGAACTACACATGACCACTCACTAACTAATATTTCTTTGGTCTTACCTTCCCTTGTTCCTTGATTCCTTCTATCATAAGTACTATTTATACTAGCCATTTATTTTCCTTTTAGTTTTTATTTGGGTACATTCCTCATGCACCTGCAAGGCCGCCTAAAGTGGATTGCTGTTATGTCTCCCTTTCCATCCCTTTTTCTGTAAGATCTGTTCTTTGCTCAAAGTGGCTCACTAGCTGATTGGACATATATTTTGTTTATCCTTGGCCAAATTATAGTTTATATCAGATTTATTATAGTTTATATCAGATTTAGGTGCATAGTGTCATGCAAGCAGATTGGACTTATTATGCGTATTCCTGTCCATATTGCAGTCTTTATTAGACTTAGGTATGGTGTCATGGCATAGTCATAAATTTATTCTTACTCTGCATATCATAGCCAACAATAGATATGCTTTTGCCTTTAATTTGTAGCCTCCTATCCATGAAAGTTCCTTAGACCAAGAAAAACGCAAAGAATGTTCTTTGAATAGTCTGAAAAAATAGGTCACAAGATATGACATAAACAATTGCACTTTCTTTATCCGAAAAGAATAATTTTCTTTTTTTTCTGATTGCACTTGGAAAATGAATTATATGTACCTCCATGCTGACGTCGATATGCTTTGTCTTTGTGTCAATGGTAGTTGCTCCAGTGAAAAAGTGTCATGTAGTTTCATTTACCCTAGGATCATTGCATTACATTCTTTTATTTTCGGCACATATTCCAAACCACCGTATTGTTATTTGGCATCACTTGCAATTGTCTCTTAATTGTATTTACTCCCTCCTCGTACAGGTTAATTCCTTTCCTCCAGACTACTAGTCTGTTTTCCTTTTAGACTTCTTTGGGGATGGTGGTAAGAAGTGAGCGGTGATCGTTTTGTTTCTTTCCAGGTTTTGGAGAACGAAAAGACACTGAGCGCGCCACATATTTAAGATTAATTTGTTACTCATTTGTTTGTGTTTAGTTGTTTCTGTTCTGGTTGTCTGAAAACTTGGCCTGGCCAGGGCCAGTGAAGATTTGAATTGGTATTATCTTTACTATCTATAAAATTTGAGTTGGTAGCTGTGGTGATGGTGGTGTCACACCCTCCTCTAATCAACTCTCCAACTCTCAACAAACTCTGCTAAACAGACTTCAATCTTTACGTAACTCTCAACGAACTCTACTAAACATACTCCAATCTTTACGTTCTAAGTTAGTTTTTTACTTTGCTAAAATTTATTATCTTACTAAACAACAGAATCCAATCTTTACGTTCTGAGTTAGCTGGCTTGCTGGTGTTGTTCCTTCCCCCATACATGTGCGTAAGTTTTGTTATATGTGTGTATGTGTGTTGTACGAGTACTCTACTATTAGATCGTTGTAAGACAAAGCAGTATATTTTATTATGGACTTATAGTTTGATCAGAACATGAGATGTTATTATAATATTTGAGATTCCGTTGCAACGTACGGGCATCCTGCTAGTATTATTGATTAGTATTTGAGTTCCTTTTTATGCCATCTGGAGTAGGTACGACGTGGTCTCAAAATGGATAAATGCTTTCTTTGGTGCGCTGCATTGAACTGGCCCCATCAAATCGATTTATATATGGAAGCCTTTTGTTTTGGGATTTGATGTAGCATATCTGATCTTGTGCAACAAAAGAAGATTTAACTGGAATATACAGCCAGGAGAAGCATTATTTACTACTTTTCTTTTACTGTGTTCATTCAATCAATGATATGGGCTGCATAAATTCTTCATGAAAGCTAGCGATTGTTATTTGTTTTCTTCAGATCAGAGATCCTAAATTGTTGTAGTAGGTTGCTGCTGTTCTACCTCTGCAACCCTTATTCCCTATCACTCAAATTCAGGCAGTTCACCATTATCTATGGTCGCTGCCGTTGTGACTATTTGGTTCATGTCAATCTTATACAAATACAAATGTAACCTGTTCTGAATTTTGGTTGAATAACCGAGTCTCAATCTCATGTATTCATGACATACAAGGGAGAGACCCCAAGTCCAATTTGTTCTATTCTGCTATTAGCGCAAATGTCGTTTCGTCGTCTTCTTTTTTCTTTTTCTCTTTTTCACGAATGTTTCTCTTGTGGACTAAAGTTAATATGGTACAGGGAGCACTGCACGTATGACAACTCAGTGCCATACTATTTGTGCATCTTTGAGACAGATGAGCAATCAACTTGCCAGAAACTGGCCATATTGTTCTTCAGGGTTCATAGCCAAAAGCTAGTTTTGGTTACTGCACTACCTGGATGCTGCAAAACGCAACGCAATTTATGCATCAATTTGCAGTGTACGTATGTCATCTATGAGTATGATGTATCTACACCGTCGTCAAAAAATCAAAACTGAGCGGATTCTGGGGGGACGCCGACGTCAGAACTCCCGGGGGTCCACGAACAAGGCGTCGGCCGGTGGCGCTGTCGTCCAGTCGTCGTCGCCGCTGTCGCTGACATTGCAAGTGGCAGCGGTGTCGCCGAGCTTCTTGATGCACCAGACATCCTCGTCGCAGGAGAACCGTGGCCAGTGTGGTACGGCGGCCGCGGCGGGGTCGTTAGGCCCGAGGTCGGCCGCCACGACGGCGCACGCCGGGTTCTTGCGCGCGACGTTGTGGGCGTGCCGGCAGAGGGAGCGGAGGAGCGCGGGGCCCTCCGGCCCGGACATGCGGAGGCCGTAGAGGAGGTAGGTGCCGAACGGCCGGAAGACGTTGGGGAGGGAGGGGACGCGCAGCCAGGGCGCGTGCCGGTCGAGCGCGCGAGCCGCGGCGAGGGACGCGCGGAGGATGGTGGCGGCGCCGCCGACGCGGAGGCGGAGGGAGCGCGTGGCGTCCCAGACGCTGAGCACGGCGTACGACGGAGGGAGCACCGGGTCCGGGCCGCGCTCGATGGCGAGGTAGGTCCCGAGAGTGAGCTTGTGGGCGAGTAGCGCAGGGAGGTCGGCGGGGACGAACTCGGACGCGGCGGGCGGGAGCAGCGAGGCGTAGGCCGCGGCGGCCAGCGGCGGGGGCAGCTGCAGCACGCGATGCCCGCTCGGGACGCGCGCCCTGTGCCGGTGTACCGGGTGACCGAGGAACACCGGCCGCCGGAACGGCGCGTACGCGAACCGGCCCGTGAAGAGAGCGAGCGAGGCCGCGTTGGACGCCGTCGTCGCCATGGTCGCGTACGCCGCGCCCCTCGCCGCGCACCACGTCTCGGCGCGCCGCACTAGCTCCGTCGCGATCCCGAGGCGCCTGCACGCACGTACACGAGCCGTTCAGTGGAAAGCTCGTGCAAATGTACTAATTACACGTACACGTACACGTACACGTACACGTACGTACGTGTGCATGTTTTTTTTTGTTATGTCGTCAGAAATAAACCGAGCTCAATAATTAGTAAATTAAATTACCTGTGAGACGGGGACACCCTGAGGCCAAGAAGGCACGCCACCTTGGCATACTCCTTGTTCTTCCCTCTGCTCACCGTCCTGACGCATGCCTTGATCACTCCGACAACTTCCTCTCCAAGCTCAGCAACCTACACACACACACACATACACGCACATGTGACACAGTATTACACAGTGTACAGAATTTAATTAACTTAACCATTTGCGAAACATCACTGTCAAATTAGAGTGTGTCGTGTACTCGATCAGACAAGTGTCAGTGGCAGGGCAGCAGGTCAATTACCAGCATGACGTAGTCCGGCGAGTGGCGCACCCGGGCGAACGGGTCGCCGATCTGCTCGACGTAGAGTGACATGCCGGGTCTCTTCTTCCTCTTCTTCTTCGCGCGGCCGTTGTCGGCGGCTGCCGAGTCGGGTCCCAGGTCGCCGGAGAGGCCGACCTGGCACCGACGCTCGAGCTCCTCGACCGCCGGCAGGTCCCTCCCCATGTCAAACTCCCTCACTCTTACCACCATCTTATCATTCGTCTCCTGCTCCTCACCCATCACCCCCATCTCTCTAGCTCGATTTCTTGCTCTGTGTTGATCTCTTTCAGGCTTCTCTATGAGCAAGCAATATATATGTATATCCAAATTATTCTGCGGTTTTGCAAGCTTCTAGCAATCTCTTGTTGAGCGCTTCTGCTGCTGCTGCTGCTTCTGATCTGTTGGGAGGGAAGGAACTGGGAATTTATACAAGTAGGTTGACAGGGAGAGAGTAGGAGAGGGGGCATGGTGGGGCCAGGGAGAAAATAATGGGTGGTTATGCAAAGGGACACAAGAGATTAATCAATTGTGCGCTTGGTTTGTATAATAAGCTTGTGAGCTTGATTTGATCATTAGGAGGATTAACTTAGTGTTGAGTATAATGGCAAGCTAGTCCTGACATAAAGTATATCTTTGTGCTTATCTACTCTCTCAAGTCATGTTTTGGGATGCATGCGGTTAAACCTTGGCCATCGATATTTCTATGAATACTGAGATAGAACATATGAGCACGATATGTGTAGATTTGTCTACAATCTTGGTTAGTTTGGTAAATATATTACAATCAAAACTAGTTGTGTAAGTAGTGTTTTGGAGTGCGTCGATGTCCCATCCATGATGCTCTTCTGTAACCGGATTGAGTGAATGTGGGACCTAGTGCCAATGTTCCATCTCTCACATCTTCCTGCAGTTCCATGTCCCCATCTCAAGCTTCTCTTCTGTCTGCTTAAAATGTTAATAGGACGTAATCAGGAAAAATGACCAATTTACTACTACGTATACGGCTGCAATTTTCACCAATGGCATGTACGTATGGGTACTACGGATGATGTTGCCTACAGTTAAAAGCCACAAAAGCAGCCTATATAGCTACAATTAATGTCAGACCACACATATATGAACGACAATACTCTCTTAAACAAATGTGGTTCTAATTAGTCAGTGTGTACCTTCGATATTTTTTCCATATATATTACCTAAGCTCACTTAGCATTATGTGTATCAAAGTGGCACACATTATAATGAGACATAGGCCAAAACATATCAATGATCTGGGCATCCAACAACATATATTCTGTGCAAAGCATTCGTGGATATGTACTCAGGATATAATCTTGCGGCATATATATGTCTCTCATAGACAAGAGAAGCATGGAAGCATACAAAACAGATCGAAGGAATAAAGTTAACACATGCATGCTCGACACTAGAGTTGGGTTTTAGTTTTATTTACCAGGCTACTCTACCAGTAACTGGAGATTCCCTTATAGCCTCCAATTTCCCTGACGGGGCGTAGACTACAGCGAGGAATACAAATGTGACCTAGAGGATGATATTTTTTTTAGATAATAAAAGATGTTATTTCTCTAGCTTCTGCATCCGAGGATGCACACAGCACCTCTAGAGGATGACATACTGCCCCTTTTTTTTTCCTTAAGAGTAAGCGGATTGCATTTCCACATTAGTGGACTGTCACACATCAACCTTTTCACTAGAAACAGATATAGCACCTTAATTGCTTACTTTCTTTCGTTTGCGATCTCCTAAATTCATTTTAATTTCTGTACAGAGGCCTATTTGAAACCATGAATTTCTATTTATAATCTGAAATAGTACACTATGTATTTCTTGCAAATTTCCTAAAAAAAGAAGTAGCATTCCTGGGTCAAATGGTACGGTGACAAATATGTGATCATTATATAAAGAAAGAATCAATTATAAACCCCGAACTATGATGATTGGTCCGACTTGAACTCTTATCTATAAAACTGTTTGTCTCAAATCCCGAAATTTCTATAATTATTTCTCCTAAACCCATAGCCTGATTTTGGATGGTGGTTTTGCATCGTGGGGTTTAAAATTGTTGTTTTCTAAAAATTCATGGGTGTAGGAAATTCTATAAAATGAGAATATGCAAAAAAATAATCCAAAAATATGACAATTTGCGTCCTGCACAAAAAAGACAAAAGAAATTCATTCGTCCCGTCTTTAGTGTACAAGACACAAATGGTCATATTATTCGATAAACTTTTACGTGTTATCATTTTTATAGAATTCCTTGCACACATGGGTTATCACTTTTTTTAGAAGTGTTAGGATGCAAAACCTTTCCTCGAACCTTGACCTGGTTTTAGAGGGTGGTTTTGCAACCTCCGAAGTTCCTAAAAATGTGAGGAAAATCATGGGTTCAGGAAATGCTATAAAATGAGAAGTTGCAATAAATTATCCAAAAACATGACAACTTTTGTCCACTACAAAAAAATACGAGGGGGAATTTGTTCATTACAAGGCATATATAGTCATTTTTTCAATGAATTTTTAGCAGATTATCATATCCAAGCATTTTCTACATCCATAAAAGAATTAATATTATTTTTGGACACCTTAGATGCAAAACCATCATAACCCGACCAATCACCATAGTTCAGGTTAGGATGGACTTTTTTCTTATATAAGTAACTCTTGTATATTCGTATAGATGCTGATGAGTATGTCTCAGCTACTTCGCACTGGTTTGCCATATTAGTTTGGGGTTTCGAAATATGCCTTATAATTAGTAGTTACATGTCTCAACTAAATTAGTTACGGATTACGGTTCATATGCCAAAATCGTTGGAGAGACACCATCCCTTTCTTCTGCTACAGTAGAGAGAGGCGATAAGGCCGGCGCCCCCGATCCCCTTTCCTCTCCCCCGGCGAGGCCGCCGGCCCTTCTCGCCTCCGGTCGCCTATGGGCACCGCGAAGGTGAGGGGAAACGCGGCCTCCGCCGGGCTTGTAGATAGGGCCCTGGTTGGTCTGCTGTTCTGCCTCCGTGCCGCCACCGGTTCGCCAAGCTTCTCGTCGGCGGTAGGAGTTTTGGTTGTCCGGCTCCAAGCTCGGCTCGCCGTGGGCTTCGATGGTGATGGGGAGGAGCTCGTGGTGTTTCTTTTCGTTCTGTTCTTCGGGCTGCCCGTTCGAGCGTCTGGCGTGGTGATTGTTGCTGCCTCCGGTATCCGCGTCTTCGGCTCCGGCTCCGGCACCGCCACGTCCGCGCCTGTTGGTGGCCGTTCCCCCTCGTCGAGCTGCTTTGCGCTGCATGGAGATCTTCGATTCGCAGCGCCGGTCGCTCGCCTGCTCAGATCGGGGCGCTGCCCCAGCCGATGCACCTTCACCGCACCGGAAGTCTAGCTCCGCCTCTCGCGGCGAGCGTCTTTTGCGGCATTTTCTTGAGGCGTCGTCCTCTTTTCTTCGTTTGCAGGTGTTGCAGGTGCTGCCGTCATCATTGCTCCTCTGTGTGCTCGGCGTCTCGTCGGAGGGTTCGTTTCTGCCGGCGGAGCGGGCGCTGGGGGCTGCCCCAGGGGTTTGTTTGTAATTTTCTAATCTTTGTGGGCCTTTTCGCAAAACCGGGGATAGCCGTTCACCTCCAGATCCTTCCCGGGACAGCTGTTCTGTTTGTGTACTGTTTTCCTTAACATAATCTAATCTAGATATTAGCTCTCAAAAAAAATTAGTTACGGATTACATGCTACTTCACTTGTGGACTTGTCGATGTGCGTGTTCAACACGTTGGCCTCTAGTAAATTGCACATGTCTTGTTCAACCATAGCTTAAACCCTTGATCAATCCTACTCTTTAGACATAAGTAATTACCAAGGAGACTTGCTAATGACCTGTGGAGTGTTTTCTTGTCCAATCCTAGGAAATGTTCTACCCTCAATAATATACATATGCATATATATGGTAAGTTTAATTTATAGATGATACGAAATCAGCTAGTTAGCCCATGTATCATGCATTCTGAAATTTTTTTGCCTCCAGAAGAGCTAATTTGGCTCATTTCTTGTCTAGCACTACCAAACCTGCATTAGTTTAGAAGGCACATCTAATTCAACCCAGCATGCAATGGATTAATTAGTAGCCATGCGAGTGGCCAAACTTGGTATACATCGTTGCCTACTTGTTTTTAGTTTCTTTTTCTTTTCTTTCTGTATTGCGTGATGTGATCGAGATGCGAGAATATTCCAGTCAGATGTTCAAGTCAACTCAAGAACATTCGTACAAGTACAGTGGATTTTTCTGAAAATATTTAAAAATTCATTCAAACTAATTAAGTAGGTTAACTGATACTCTAATTCTATTACACCTAATAAAAGAAATGAGATGCTTACGTGCCTGCCGACTCGGTCGTGTAAACTCTTTTGACTTCATCTATGACCAAGTTTGAGTGCAAGGCTTGTCTGCAATATTAAATATTACTCAATTACTAAGAAATATACGATGTTTCAGGAAGAAAGCGTGTAATCAAATTTTTTATAACTTATAAATTGTTTACTTGTGCGGCGTTAGATATGCCAATTTAAATATTCTTATACATTTTATATTTTGTACTAACATTTTCATATTGAAGTAACTGTCAAATTGCATGTCGAGAAGACTATGTTAACTAATGCCTGATAAATGGAGTATTTGAGATCTCGCTGCTAGAAGCACGACTAGCCTTATCGGCTGGCTAATTTTCTTGACGATCTCGAAAGCAGTACACAGGAATATGCATGTTTCTATCGGGCAAATTAAGTAATACCATCAAGAATGTGCCGTTGTTTGAGGTAAGCAATTGTTACCAAAGCGTTTGATATGATCTGTAGGTTTGAATATGCAAGATTAAATATGTTTAGCTTGTATTTTTTGTTTATTACTTCCTTTTCCTGGCAATCGAAAACAGACAGTAAAAGCACAGCTTCCTTTGATGGTCCGTAGCAGAGATGAATATTATCAGTGATGGCCTATGCTGAGAGTTAGCCAACAGAACAGAAATTTCTCCTAGCCAGACCAGGTCTGACGTAAACCGATTTCGCTAGGCAAACCGTCAGACATATGTTTTTATCATGTCTAAGTATTCCGAGAAATTTTAACGGTCACTGACAGAAATAATTCATGTCGGCCATTCTCCATTCCCGACGTTTTCAGGCCACGAGGCTAATCGCGTTTTCAAAAAATTACTACTTTTAAGTCAGTTGATGTTAACCTTGTGTATGAACAAACTAAATGGCATGTTAACTTAGTTCTGAACTGCATATTGACTAACCATGTTTCGCAACTTCCCCACATAGGAGGATCTGCCAGCAACTAACATAGATTAGCATATCTCTAGATAGAGTACAGGAATCAGCAACCATAAAGATCATGTCACAAAAAAGTAGGGCACATTTCGACACAACATCATGAGAAAATATGCATTTGTTACGTAGATCGAGCAACTGCCAAGATGCGTATCTAAGCAAATTAATTATTTTTGTTCAAAAATTAAGCCTGGACCATTAACTTAATTGCATGTGAGGTTCTCCTGGAAGGTACTGATCGCTCTCGTGTCGGTCCTCAGGTGCATCCCAATAAAAAACAATGGTGTTCACCAAAGCTTCACCATTATTGCCAACGATCCAAGACATCCATGTAATAATATTGTTCTTGTAGGGACCATGATTAGTTAAACTCTGTTCATCAATCATCAGATATAAATATATTTTGGATTAGTTCTAGATATGATCCTGTACGCGTGATCTACTATCTAATTTTCTCAAACAGTGCGTCGCCATCGTAAAATTTCGTGCAAATCGCTGAAATTATTTCATGTAACGGGAAAAAGGTAAAATTAGCCCCCCCCCCTCCCGCGAGTTGCAATGGCAAATCTAGCCCCCGGCGAGTTGTAACGGCAAAATTGGACCGTATTCGCGGGGCGGGCCCGCGACGGGCCGAAATCGCGCCGCTGGGGCCGCGACGGCCCGCTCGTCGCGCTCCTAGAGCGCGAGGCTGCTAACGCCACGCACAGTGGCGTGTGACTGGGTGAGCCAACGCCACGGTCAATGGCGTTTGCCCGGTGACCCAAACGCCACGATGACTGGCGTTTGCTAGGTGAACCGAACGCCACTGAGACTGGCGTTTGCCCGTTGAGCCGAACGCCACGGTGTCTGGCGTGTGCTCGGTGAACCAAACGCCACGGGCTCTGGCGTTAGGCTACCGAAGACTTCACCGGCGCGAACGCCAAAGCCCGTGGCGTTTGGTTCACCGAGCAAACGCCAGACACCGTGGCGTTCGGTACTTCGCGCATGCAGACCGCGGCCCACTCCGTCGCGGGCTGCATGCGCGAAGTACCGAACGCCACGGTGTCTGGCGTTTGCTCGGTGAACCAAACGCCACGGGCTCTGGCGTTTGCCCAGTGGCGTTCGGTTCAGCGAGCAAACGCCAGTCGTCGTGGCGTTTTGTTCACCGGGCAAACGCCATTGACCGTGGCATTGGCTCACCCAGTCACACGCCACGGTGCGTGACGTTAGCATCCTCGCGCTCCAGGACCGCGATGAGCGGGCCGTCGCGGCCTGGGCGCGCGCTCAGCCTGCCGTCGCGGCCCAGAGGCACGATTTCGGCCCGCCCCGCGAATACGGTGCCAATTTTGCCATTCCAACTCGCCGGGGGCTACATCTGCCATTGCAACTCGCGGGGGGGCTAATTTTGCCTCTTTCCCGCAGTTCCATCAAGTTGCCTTTTGACATGATCTCAATGTTTGATCTCTCCTTGTTTTCTTAGATGCATGTAGTTATGTTAGGTGCCCTAAATTAACAAAATTAGTACATAGGGTCTGATCTATTGGGCGTGTAATCATGCAAATTAAGCGTGTTATTTCCTTAACTACTCCGTATGATTGAACATTAAAATTGCTTAATTAAGCCGATGAGTGCTTTTTGCAACAACAAAAAAAATCTTGTGGCCCCAATCGATGGTCTCCTCGTTGTTCTCGATGATTTGTTAAGCGTTCAAACGAAGAAGAAATGTTTTTAATTAGCAAAACGCACAATAAAATTCAAAATCGACATGCAAAATATTCACTACGTTTGGCGAGACATGAATAATTATATTGAGGCCCATATATATGAACGTTTGGTGTACTGATTCTGGTGGATGTATATGCATGGATTCATGAAGCTACTAACAATGCATCTGCCGAAAGACTAGTGTTAACGACCAAATATTCATGAGATATTTAGATTGCCATCGGATCCTGCACGCCCTTCTCGTTGCATTTTCAATACGATCGAGCTTAACTAGCTAGTGCACTATGTACATGTGAAGGAAGAACTGTCGAATTAATTAGCCTTTCATTACCATATCTATTATATATAACTAACCTGCATTAAAAGTACATCTATATATATCGACACAACATGCTAGATTTTGTTGAATTTTGCGCTCACGGTCGACGTGAAACATTCGCATAGTTTAGCCCGAAATTGCTTGAACCAGCGGGAAGGATATCAACCAATATATCAGGTAGCTGTCCAGGAAATTTACTTGAAAGACCAGCACCAAATTTGTTCTTACATTTCAATCCCAAAAAAATCGCATATGTGCATGTCTGTGTACTATATGCACTCGCAAATATTTGGGTAAACGTATGCCGTGTGTATTGTGAAAAAACAAATATGGTGTTGATATGGTTTCTATTTTAACCCTTCACTTTCGTCTTTTTACACAGGATCACATAAAAACACATATTTTTGCGCAATATATATTTGTAAGTGCACATGGTACTCACACATGCACACGTGTTAATTGTTTCGGAATGTCTCGCGATTTACAAACGTGTTTTTGATTATTTTTTAAGAGAGTATGTGAGCTCGGATGCCAAAATTTCCGACTCGAAGTCGTACGTCCTCGCTATCTCTTGATGAGACATGGAACGCATGTCATGAGAAGTATTTTTTTTTGACAAAGGAAGAATTATATTATTTCTGGCCTCTGCATACCAAGATGCACACAGTCAACGAACATAGTCACCAGACACATACTAGTCAGTCACAAGAAAACACAATGAACCATACGACAAATCTCCTAAGATAGCACATGGCAGAACTAAATAAGGTGTCCTATGGAGTGCTAGCAGCACTAATTTTGGGCAACAGCCGTCAAGCACTAGACGAGAATAAGTGAAGCACCACCTGTCTCAACAGGTTGCTTCCAGTCTCTAAAGATGGTCGTTGATCCTCCTGCTGCAATGGAATCCATGAACGCAGAAAATGTACGCATACGAACACCACCTGATTTGGATGGTAAAAGAACTTTTGATCAAAAATTACATCATTAAGGCAAAGCCAAATAGCCGAACATAGAGCAAGGACGCCAATGAAAACTTGATCTCTGATATTATCATCAATATTACAGTACCAATTCCCCATCATATCAGCAACAGAGCGAGGAGGTAACAAGTTAAAGGCTAGCTCTACCACCCGCCAACAAAACTGAGCGACATGACAGTCAAAAAATAGATGTTGGATAGTTTCGTTCTGAGGACAAAACCAACACTCGGGACATCCATTCCAGTTTCGTTTAATCAAGTTATCTTTTGTGAGAATGACCCCTCTACCTAGGTACCACAAAAAAATCCTGGTTTTGAGAGGCACTTTCAATTTCCAAAAGTGTTTATGACGGAACTGGGCATTAGTGTTCATTAGGAAATGATACATAGACTTAACAGAGAACTGCCCATTAGGATTTAAACCCCAAATGAGTCTATCCCGATTCCCAGAAACCGTGAACTCTGTAATATCTATCATCAAATTATTCCACTCCACCAACTTAGGCCCAACAATCGCTCGTCGAAAAGATAAATTTAATGGTGTAGACTGGAAGATCGATGCCACCGTGACATATTTATTTTGGGCCACATAAAATAATCTTAGAAATCTGTCTCTCAAAGGGGTAAACCCAAACCAAACATCTTCCCAGAATCTCGTTTGACTACCATTGCCAATTTGGGAGCGACAAAGAGGGAAGAACAAGTCCTTAACTCCCATAAGGCCAGACCAGAATTGAGAATTCCCCGGCTTAGAGACGACTTGGGATAACGGTTTTAAATCTAAGGTACTTTTTTCTAAGGAGACTTTGCCACGTATCATCCTCATTTGATAGTTTAAAGAGCCATTTACAAAGCAAAGCTCTATTTTGTTCATTTAAATGAGAAGTACTATTAGAGTGAAAATTTCGGCCACCTGCCTCAAGTCGACCATGTTAGCGAGGATGAAGTTGCTACCGCACACTGTGAACCACGACCACTAATTAATCCTACTGATCCATCAAATGCACTTAGCTGCAGGTATCATCTATTCGTGCAGTATTTTAGTATAAGAACAAGTTCAGAGCACTGGCAAAACAAAAAAGTTCAGAGACCCTGGGCACAACACTTCAGGGCACGGAGAAGATAAAAGGCACTCCACTCAATGACTGCGTAAACCATTTTGTGCTACCTCTCTTCTCAGATATAAGTCAACATAGAATACATTTAGTTGATTGTTTAAAATTTTAATCACTAATATGTGTAAAAAATACATTGATGCACTCTATAAAAATAATATCATTATATTCGTCTTATAAAATCCTTTGATACCATGTATTTTTTATTATTTTTTGATAACGTATCATGGTCGAAAATTATAGTCAAAGTCTTATCTTCAAGACTATAAAAAGTCAAAATCGACCTATATTTTAGAAGAGAGAGAATATAATATATAAGATTCACTTAGTGTTACCACTAATATATACGAAGAACCCAGTTATTGCTTAGGTGATCAATAGAGGTTGGTGTACCCCATATTCATTAGGATCAATCCTCGGATTTGGCTCTGTATATCTCACTGACATGAAATATTTTAGCGCAATGTACATATGATGTGACAGGAAGAGGGAGTCGTTAACTTTTTGGCAGTCCCGAAGATTAATTGAACACTTTATGGTCGATCATGAGTAACAAATTGAGCAAAAGCAACCAATCGGAACACTTTATAACTGCATCAATCAACCACTCATGGACACGTCTCACACGGCTCGCTGAGGTGTCTCTCTCCTGCAATAGTTCAACCAATCTGTTGTGTTTGCTGCAAAAAAAAGAGAGAAGATTTGGCCTAGCTAGATGTTTACTTAGCTAATTAAGTAGAGCTGCAAAGTGGCAGTAGCGTTAATTAATTAGTGGCGTGAGTCTTGTGCAGCTTAAACATAGATCACATAGGACACAGGACATCTTGCACGCTATGCATCACTGGCTATATAGCCATCTGTACCTCGTCGGGATTCCCCCTAGTTGGTATCACTTACAGTTAGTTTCTTTCTTATTTGTTGTTTATCTAAGAAAAAGGCTGTGAACTTTCATAAAAGGCCTCACGTTTCTCTGTGCCTTTCTGCCAAACTCATACGGTGGATGGAGAGGAGTTTATAAAAGGTTGCAGCTCATAAAGAGATTGAAGGGATAGTTTTTGGATATGGTATTTTACAGAACAGAAAGTATTCGACAAGCTCAATATGTATGAGAGGTTAGTAATAGTCCTCATAGGCTCTTAATTAGCTCTTAGGACTTGGGTGATGGCTGATGAGCCTTTGGAGAATTCATAAGACTATGGGTGCTCTGCTACTCAATTAAAAGATCTTTGTTTATCTAATAAATTAGGATGGTGGCCTGATTAAACTCGGTGTCAATAATATGACACTTGCTACCCAAATTGCATCATGTGGCATCTCTGATTACAAAATTGGTAGTGCAAGCAAAATTGTATCTTTAGTGTGTTTTGGAAATTTGGTGCTTTTATACACTTGCCCACTTGGAAAGTAATGGATATTAGTATAGCTATATAACGAGTGTAACTAAAATTAAGAACTAGTTAATAATGTCGATTGGTGGAGATCAACTTGTTCCACCATATCCTTGATTAATGATTTATTGACTTGTCATAGATAATGCACATCCTTTGGATGTGTCAAGAGCAACATTCGCTCCTTAGAATGGTAAAACTTGCTCAAATATATAGTTTTAAACCTCTAGCGTTTGTTTCCTTGCACCACTTGCTAGACAAACTTGTTGTTTCTTCTAGCTTCTAGCTAAGCTGGCTTGGGAGATTGGAAGATGACTTCAGGTATGAAAAAACAAAATGACCTGTGGCTAATGATGCTAGTGATGCTAACACCACCCCTGTCCCAAGGCTACCAGAAGCAATGTATGGACCAATGGGATGGGGCAATGTTAATATTGTCATGTACAATGGCTCTCAACATAGTAATGTTTTCATATTCCAAAATCCCCGGTGGAGGGGAGAAAAGGGGTTCAGAGAAGACATGTTGCTTCTTCCTCAAACCAACGTGCAAGAGGGAGTGTAGCCGAAAAGTGACAGTGGAAGTAACAATAACATTCTAACTTTTTTACCAGGTGTTTGCGCCAAAAGTGTCACTTGATACCGGTTTTAATTTTTCGCGACACCATTTACCAGAATTCGGGCCCAAATTCGTCAATTTTACTAGATTTAGCGATCTGGAATGATCGACAGGTTGGGATAATCCTCAATGATTTATAACCGGTAATAATAGAGACAAATGGGTGTAGCCAGAGGTTGTCTCTAAATTATCCGTAGATGACGCGGACGCTTTTGAGAGAGAGAATAAAATGTTTCTCTAAGATGTAAGCCTTCCGAAAATTACCCAGTTAAAACATCCCTGATGATGCAACTGTACAGACACATGTGCACACACAGATATGGTATAACTAAGCATGCTGTTTGTGGCAAGCAACAAGGGTATGGTGCTGAGCTGCTGTGTTCTCAGGTGCTGGCCTCTTGTCTGCATGATTGTCTTCTGACCATTCCTCTCATCCTGCTACTGACACTGCCATGCATGCAGATGCAGATGCAGCGGTCCGTTGAGGCTCCACGAGTCCTCCTTCACGTGCTCTTGCTGTTTTTTGCCGGGCGCAAAATCAACTTGAAGATGGCTGCATAGCCACACAACACCGAAGGCAAGTTGTACTTTACTGTTCACGGATCACTATACCCTGTTCTAGCAGGGTTCGTGTTCTCTGCCTGACCGTTCAAAGAGTGCATGCCTTTTCCTTTCTGAGTGAACCATCTGATACAAATTTCTAAGTCAAACGCTACAGAGCATGTTGGAAATTTTGAGTCAGTGTCAATCTAAATATTTATATGAGTAAATACTGTTGTGGACCGTGACAGATTGAACCAGATTTTTTTTTAAATCGCCACGTTGCATCTGATTTTACAGCCGAAGTCCTGATTTAAATCTGGTCTAACATGTCAGTTTGTAGAATTTTTTGTCGCAAATTGTGGTGCAATGTGGCCATACTTACATACCTAGTTCAGACTATGATTTTATTTTTATTAGAAAACATTGAATTTACTCCAAAGCTATATATGTTTTAGGACCGGATAGGCTTAAATGTTGTAGTAACTGACACACTAGAATCCTTAAGGGCACAAGTGTCAACTACACAAATCTTCAAATGAAATCATGCCTGGACAATCCATTATGTCGTCAAGGTTCATCCAGTTTTCTCCATGATTAAATCAAAGTTCGCATAAGAAAAAACTAAACAAAGTACACATCTACAACAGCACCTGAAGTGACATGCATATGTTACAGGAATGATTATTCTATACATGCAGGGGCACTAGTGCTGAAATTAGCTGACTCATCAGATCCAAATCATGGCCAACTAATCAATCAATGGAGCAGCAGCCGACCTCTCCTGGAATCTATTTGAAGTATTACCTTAATCGATTGAGGCTAATAAAATCCTAATTAAGGGATAGCTCAGGGCCAATTGATCGGGATATATAAGAGAAACATCAACTTCAGATGGCACTGTCGATCTGAACAAGGGGCGAAATTTCAGCACCAGATCCTGCGTTAAGCCTACTACTTGAGTACTACTAACTAAAAGACATATATTCATTGTCAAGGAGATTAATGTGATCATGGTTGCACCATTTGCCTTTTAATATCTTGTATAATTATGTTCTGTACTTAACCTGAGGTTCTACTTGCAGGCTTATTCTAGTATTATTATATACACTTATTCTCTACAAAGATAGAAGTGTTGTTTCCACCTTGATAGATAAATGAGAAAGATCAAGTTTGGTTCTATTTGCTACTAGTAATTGGTACATACGCATGTTTGAGACTCAGGGTCATAGTTCATGTACTGTTTATGGGTACTGTAGATATCACTGTTTATAGTCAACTGTTTACTGTTCACTATTTATGGTCACTGTTCACAGTCAATGTTCACTGTTCATGCTACTGTAGATACGAATCACGTGGCTCTCAACCATCGGATCGACCCTCATCAACGACTGAAAGTGCTCCTTAGTTATGAGATTCAAAAATTCAAACTTGGTACACTATAGTAGTAGATATATAGAAATATATATTTTTGACAAATTTTCCTTGTAACATACGTATTGCACACGCCATTAATATAATTATGAAGAAAAAGGCTGCTTACTTCCCACTTTTAGAACAATCAAAAATTTGTACTAGATGAAAAAAGATGATTTATGTAAATATGAGAATATATGCTTTAATAAAATGCGACTTTCTATCAAACTACCAGCATTATGAGGCCATCTTAGCTCCTAGCTAGGCTTATATTAGCAAAATCATTAGCCCATCAACAAAATCAATGGAGTTATTTGGGAAGAAAGCTTGTTATGTGCCAAGATATTTAGACTCGTCAAGTCTCAATCGGTCTACCTTTAATATTGCTAGTATTGATTTGATATTTTTTTTCATACGTACAACAGCTTTTGTTAGGTTTAACACGATCGATATTCCCAAATAAAAGGTTCACACCTTTGCTCGGCACACATCAAAAAACAAAGACAAACCAAAAGGTATATAAAGTTATGACAGGTGTCCATCCATGCTTGTTTAACTCAGTGCTACTAGCTGAGAGCCCATGCTTTGCTACAAAAATAATAAGTAAATCCTGTAATAAGTAAATCCTGTAACTGCAAAAGATTAGACTTAGAAAAACAACATCCTACAAATAAAAAATCATAGAGTTAATTATGTCAATTTTCAATAACCCCTAGGTTAGCATGTTACTTTTGCTAGACAAACCATCACCATCGACTTCGATACTTATAGGAGTAAAGATCTCTCGGGCTTATCAAGAGTAGAAACGTGTCCAGTTCAAGAACAAGGCTTTATACATGCGCCAACACTCCTTTCACATCACTGCCATAAACCCTAATTAAGCACATAAGAATATATGTAAATGTACGGCTATCTCAAAAGGGGCCAGAAGGGAATCATCCATTCCATTGGGCAACAAGAGTATCTCCCCTAGTTGGGAATCTTGAGGGTTTTAAAGCCTACGGAGAGGAACTTGGATTTGGAATAACTTATATATCTTTTAGAGTAGTGATGCTAGAATTAAAAGGTTTTAGCATATGAGATATAAATGGTGAAGAATGTTCTTTTAGCAAAGTAGATGTGATGGAAAGGCGAATGCTAGATCGTCTTCAATTTTCTCTTACCATTTGGCGGCGAGTATAGTGATATGTAGATTTTCTCCGCTTTTGTCTTGCCATGTGGAAAGAAAAAATCAACGATATGTAAGTTCGTGGTTGTAAAAATTATATTTGTTATTCATATTATTATTATTACTGCTACTATTGTTCCAAATATAATTATTATTATTCAGGAGCTACTAACGTGAATAAATTTGTGTAGTGTATGTGCATGTTGCGGTTTCTGGTTTTAAAATCCCGATACTAATTCCGTAGAGAATTAAAATTGCTGGAGTATGCTTGTATGTTTTGTTCAAGTATTTGATCAAGATCTGCCTGCACATGCATCTAAAGAAAGGCCTTCTGAAAAAAAAAGCAGACGGGAAAGATTTGACCTAGATTAGTCGCGTTGTTAATTGTAGATTTTTTTTATTCCAATTCATTTTTCTTCACGATTTGTTTATCTCACAATGCTGTGAAAGAAAGATACGGTGAAGTATCTTGTTTGCTGGAGTGACAAAGAGCTCAAAGTGTTCATACGGTGCAATTATTTCCAAGAAATACATGTTGATGGAACTCACGCCTTGGACCAAAGACTTAAAGACTTCGTGATCAAACTAACATGCAGGTGCTTAATTGGAGTATACAAATCACATGGAAGGATAAAGGTTTGGCATCTACCCGAAAAAAAAAGGTTTGGCATGTAATCTATGACTGCATCCACAATGTGAGACATTTATGCTAGGCTAAAAGGTAGTTCCTCTAGTTCTCTAAAACTCGTCGTTTTGCACATGCTGTCGAACTTTTGAAGTTTTGACCACCCATATATTTTTAGTATTTAGATAGATACTTAAAAATCATGTGTAATTTTTCTTTTGCCAAAAACCATTCTCATAACATTATAATGTTATTAGGTTTCATAAATATATTAAAGAGTTTATTCCACTTTTTACCAGGAAGTTGTATATTTATGATAGATTTTGCCAGATTTAAGAGTTTTGTGGCACATAATTCCTGTCTTCACCAGATTTAAGGGAGAGGAGGGGATTCTGACATGGCGGGCCCACTTGCTAGGCCGATGTGACAACCCGAGGTGTCGGCTAGTGTGCCAGTTTAGAGGTGTACTTATCTAGCCGCCTTTGACATGGTGCTTATGCCATGACCTGGTTGAACCAAACCATCACCTAGATTAGACATATTTGTCTCACTCACTCACTCCTCATTTCCGTCCCCGTGAGCTAGTGTTTTAGGAGACAAGGCGGCGGTGATTTGAGAAGACAATCGCGGCGACTTGATACTGTGGCGGTTGAGGCAGTGGTAGACAGTGGGGAGCTAGAGAAGACAAAGGTGGCTCGGAGCTTGGAGATGGTACACACAAATCACCTAGCGCACAGGAAGCTAAAGGGCGTGACTAGGATGGTGTTCCTCGAGTCCGGCAAAGCTTCGAGCCCGTCATCAGTGACGGTACTTTCTTGGAAAATGAGTTCAATTTTCATACGATTGTGATAATTGCTTGTCTCATTATTGCGGTTTTGGTTCACTAGAGTGGGCTTTAGGGCACCAACCAAGTCTGGGTGATGGTTTGATTTAACCAGGTCAAGGCATACGCGCCACGTCGAAGGTGGGCTGGGTGAAGCTAGCGCCTCGAGTTGCCACATTGGCCTTGCAAGTGCCTTGCCCTGTCTGAATCTCCTTCCCTCCTCTCCCTTAATAAATTTGGTAAAGGCACGAATTAATATTCCTAAATCTAGTAAAATGTGTCACAAACTCTTAAATCTGGTAAAATCCGTCACAAATGCACAACTTCCTGGTAAAAAGTAAAATATATTAAAATACACCTTCCGTACAAATATACATGTCAGTAATTGTTGATCAAAACCTTATCTTAATCAATTAAAATACACATTATATATCTAAACAGAGATAATATTAAACTAGTGATCAAAGTTATATTTTGAAAACCATATCGATCTCCAAAACAGAGACAAGTTCTAGGCTGAAAATATACTACTAATGAACAACCATATTTGGCCCTGCAATATTTAGGGCTCAGGCGCACCAGAGCACGTCCCAATGGAAGCTCGTACCACTGGCATATGAACCAGAGTGGCAGACTCCCCCACAGCTTTCTTTATTTGTAACAAGATTCCATTCTTGCAGTTATTAGTATACGGATGTTCTCCCGCTAGCACACAAGAAATATCCGTTGGTGCAAAACAGCACATCAGCACAAATAATGTAAAGCCTGTAACTATGATGTGCCAAATGATCAAGGAAACAAATGCTCACAATTTACAGTTCTTGCACAACTAACCGACGTTACAAAGAGATTTAACTGATGATTCAATACAGCTAGAATACAAAATTGAGAAACGCTTCTTTTGTTATTGGAATGGAAAGCATTCAGATACCACACCATCACTTGAGCCCGTCACCGAGGCCGGCAGGCATTCCTATGCTCTGTGCCAGATCAGCCATCCTCTCCTTCATTGCCTGCAGATCAATAGTACGAAATTGTGTTAGTTTAAGAGAAAATTCCACATTTCAGTGTGCAGCAGCAGCAGGATTCACACCTGGACGCTCCTCTGATGTGCATCCTTGTAGGCTTCATTGACCAACTCAGAGAGTTTCTGAAAGTAAAGATAAGTTATATAACATAGGTCGCAACCGATCAATTTTGTTTTGGGTCTGCTAAAGGGGACAGACACATGGTATTTATCCAATTCATCTATGGACCTTAAACATGGTTGGCTATAACTTGCAGTTATCACACTAATTCTGCTCTTGCAAACGATTAGGTCAGCATGAACTTGCAGGAAATCTTCCAAAACGATAATCAAACTAAGAAATACATAATGCATACTTCAGCGCCCAACTCCATTGCAGCTTCCGTGATTTCAACATTTATAGGTTGCTGATTCCCAGAGAGTGTAACCTGGGTAACAGATCAGGTCAGATATGATCTGAATAAGCATCGCAAGTGCATGCAAGTTATTTTCAGAGTAACACAAAAATAATGCACAATTAGGATAGCCTTCTAAATATATAAGCAACATACAAGTTCTAGCAAACTTTCACTAGTGTATGATTCTACAGGGTATAACACCAGAACTCATAAATATGGTGGTAAATGTAGAACATTCCCACAATGCGATCACATTATTTTTTTTCATTTCAGAAGCTAAAACATTATTATATGCTCCTTTTCATAGGAAGTAGTAAGTTGTGACTGTATATTTCATTTTGCAACAGCCTTCCGTGCCCATTATACATCAATTATTGACTTCATTATCACCTTTCAGCCCACGGCTTTGACAGTTCTTTGACAATAACACAAAATACTTGTTAACTAGTTGTGGAAGATTGCATGGCTTTCACTAGAAGGTTATCTAGCGCAAAGCTAACAGAGATATCAGGTCAACTTGCTTCATATAGCAATCAAGACCTTGTAAAGATCCCACAAACTGCATATTCTACCTCAACTAGCTGAATGCCCATGCATTGCTACGGAAATAATAAAAGAAAATCCAATCATGTGGCACATTAGTCTCCATACAAATCCATGGCCACAAAAGCTGATTTTGAGTTAGAAAAAACAAAGCAAATTACAAATAGAAAAACCATAAAAATAATCATTGACACATTTTGCAAACCCTAAAACAAGATGGTGAAAATCATGGAGAGATGGCCCCACCAGTCAGAAAGTTACCTTTGGTGGAGGGGAGGTGGGATGGAACAATCACCACCAACTCAAATAATTATGGGAGTAAAGAAAAGTAAGGGGCGTATCGGTTTAACAGTAGAAAGTGACTACTTTCCTCAGGAAAACAAGATGGATCGCTGTTAATGATAAGCTATGATCTTTACTGGCTGGAACATCTTCTTTCAATAATCGGAGAATATCAACCGTTTGACAGAGGTATACTCTTTCAACAATCAGAGAATATCAACCGTTTGACAGAGGTATACTACTAAGTTTGAAACACAAGCAAGCGTAAAGGTAGCAAGAGTGCAGTTAAGGAGGACATCACTAAACTACTTCCAAGTATACCTTGATTAGTTCACCTTCACAATAGCCCTCGATCTCAGTCCTAAAAACAGAAGGGGGGAAGTCACACGAGTGCTACTTTGCAAGAACATATGAAAGATTACTCAAATATCCAAACGCATACGCTGCAAGTTCCTTTTGCACCCGCACAGCCTCAACTTGAACAACCATTTGGGCCTTCTTCACAGTTTCATACAGGTTTTGCATATTTCCAATGTTCCCGAAAATTCCACCCTATGAGTAAGAACAAAAAGGGATGCTATAAGATGGTTATAAACAAAACCAGGTATATGCATCAAACTAACGGAACAGAATGAGTTCATCCCATGCATCTAAGACAACAGTTGCAAAAAATTATACAGTTATTGCAAATAGAATTATGTATGGGCAGCTTCAATTTTGACATGATCAATGAAAATAGAAAGCAACTCAAGTATCCAAACAAAGTAAAAGCTTCAGGAGCTGCATTATTCATTTCAAGGAAAAGGCAGCTGTTCATGGAAGCTATAATGTTACAACAGATAACAAAAATCTATACTACTTTCAAGGAAAAGGCAGCTGTTCATGGAAGCTATAATGTTACAACAGATGACAAAAATCTATACTACTATATACCACTATTCAAATTTCGAATCACAGGGTTGAAATGCAATTCCAGCCATTGATTAGTGTCGATCTAATGGTCTAGAAAACTGGGATGGGCAGCTACAGTACCCAACCACTGTCTCCACATGGTTCCTGAATAGCATATTCTAGAACCATCACTGAAGCTGGAAAAGAAAAGCAAAAAATCATGCTGTCGTATGTCGCCGTCCCCTCAAGAGCTCAGGCCATGGAAGAGACCTCACCATCAAGAACCACCACCATCCAGAGTCCATGCTTCCTTCCTGATGGGAAGAAGAAGGAAGGGAGGGCCAAAGGGGGTGCATCCTGTGTATACAGGGTGAAGATATTCGAGGAAGATGCAGTTTTGGTTCTATGCTGGCAGTGCCACACATGACCACACTGGCACGGCACCGTGTCTGCATCAATCCAAGTTGCCGCCATCACCCAGGCTAGCTGGTCGGCCGTCCACTACCACACTGAATCCACTTCCTACCACATGGACAGGCCAGACCAGCTGTGTCCCATCTTTACTGGAGCCACCCGTCGAAAGATTGGACAGTGAATTTCTCATTTAACTATGTATTTGATTTGATTGAGGACATTTAAGTCCATCTGAAATACAAGAATTTTATTTGATTCGTTTGTGAATGGATTGTTTTCTATGGAGGGTGTAGAAGTTCCTCTTAACTTTCCATTTTCGAAACTGACCCTTTAACGGTTGGCCCTATCTTCTTCTATGCCTCTGTCAGTCTAACAAGAGATTTCAGGTTTCAGGTTTGATGTGCCTTCCATCAACACTTCAGAATGCCACTTTATCGCCAGCATCCAACATGATTTTTGTTAATTTTGTGATTCTTTTCGCCGCTAGCCTACGGTACCACTGCACACGGCCATCCTTCAAACCCACGGCAAATGGCACCACCACATCGTTACCGCCAGACTGCTGCAAAAAGCAACAGTAACTGTTGTAGATCTAACTATGGAGACATTGAGGAGAATTCTCTACCTTCTTGGTTTGTATATATCAGTTGGTTGGATAGATACAATTGTGCAGGGATTTTTCATTGTTAGAATCCGGCCATATATTTAATTTCTAAGCTCTCTGCCTGCTTGACGCACAAACACATGTTACTTACTAGTACATTTAGTTGAATAATCAAGAAGCTCACTTTGGCATCTCCCTAAAATTCTATAACAATTTTTCATATCAGTACCAGATCAGTTATCCTAAACTAGTTTCAATATGAGTTTTAAGGTCTCAACAGAACTTTGCAGGAAGAAATACTTCTGTACTAGGAATTAGTTAATTAGTCAAATAACACACTAACATGTGTTAGGGTTAACGAGCACAGGGGCGATACTCTGTTTTTCTGGGGCTGCTTTTTCTATGCAGCTGGTTCTTCTCTTTATATATATAGCTGGTGAACAGCTTGAAACAGAACAAAACCAGCTGGAACAAAACCAGCTGGAGAACAACTGGGACAAACCGCCTCTAGATGATTTCTTACAGACTAAGATACAAAACTAGGTATTTGATTTACTGTCTAATAGCTTAAGGCAAAACTCACTAGCTGTAGCAAGGGTTACTCTAACAAATCTCCCCCTAATACTTGCAAGTTAGACTTGAATCGATTTGGACCATCCCAATTAACAAATCTCCCCCTAATACTTGCAAGTTAGACTTGAATCGATTTGGACCATCCCAATTCTAGCACGCAGCTCATGGAATTTCACCCGCCCTAGTGCTTTCGTTAGAATGTCAGCGAGTTGGTCTGTTGTGTTGATGTAGTTGGCACTGACACTCCCATCCTCCAAGCAGTCCCTGATGAAATGGTACCGTAGATCGATATATTTGCTGCGTTCGTGGAAGACCGGATTCTTGGCCAGCGCCAAGGCGGACTTGCTGTCCACCATTAGTTCAACTGCCTCAGCTTCTTTCCCATGGAGTTCACCAAGTAGCCGAGCCAGCCACAGTCCTTGTGTTGCGGCAGATGTGGCAGCTACATACTCTGCCTCACAGGAGGACAGAGCTACAACTCGCTGCTTGAGAGACTGCCAGCTCACCAAGCTGCTACCGAGGAAGAACATCGTGCCACTCGTGCTCTTCCTGGTGTCGATGTCACCGGCGAGGTCACTATCGCTATAGCCAATCAGCCGTGTCTCTCCAGTCTTTCGCCTGTAGCGTAGACCGTAGTGACTGGTGCCAGCGACATAGCGAAGGATGCGCTTCACTGCCATTCTGTGCTCCTCTGTAGGTTGCTCCATGAAGCGACTCACAAACCCGACGGCGAATGCCAGGTCTGGTCGTGTGTGGACAAGGTAGCGGAGGCTACCAACGATCCTCCGATATTCCGTGGCATCCACCTTTTCCGCCGTGCTCTCACGGCTCAGTTTGAGTCGCTCCTCCATCGGAGTGTGGGCTGGGTTACAGCCCTCCATGCCGCCCAGTTGTATGATGCGCGCGGCATAATGTGCCTGACAGAGGCTAATGCCATCACTGTCCTACTGCACCTCAATTCCAAGATAGAATGACAACAATCCGAGGTCACTCATCTGGAATTTGGCCTTCATTTCGTCCTTAAAGATTTCCACGGCCTTCTTGGACGAGCCAGTGATGATGAGGTCATCCACATAGACCCCGACGAGCAGGATCGTGTTGCTGCTGACACACCGATAGATCGCGTGCTCGTGCTCACTCTGCTTGAAGCCGATGTCCTTGAGCGTGCAGTCGAGCTTCATGTTCCATGCCCGTGGCGCCTGGCATAGACCATAGAGGGCCTTGCACAGCCGTAGGACCTTTCCTTCTTCTCCGGCGACGATGAAGCCAGGTGGCTGCTTCACGTAGACCTCCTCCTTCAACTATCCATTGAGGAAAGCTGATTTTACGTCCATATGGTGGACGGACCACCCCTCCTGGGCAGCCAAAGCGAGCAGCAGCCGGATGGATTCCATGCGAGCAACGGGCGCAAAAACTTCATCGAAGTCAATGCCGGCTTGCTACACAAAGCCGCGTGCAACCAGCCGTGCTTTGTGCTTGATCACCTTGCCGGCTTCATTCTTCTTCAATTTATAGACCCATTTGAGACCTATTGGTCGATGCCCATGTGGCAGATCGACGAGCTCCCATGTCTTGTTTTGCTCCACCGCGTTGATTTCCTCACGCATGGCTGCTTGCCATGTCTTGTCTCGCTCAGCTTCTGCAAACGAGCACGGCTCCCCCGTGCTGGACAAGCGTAGCTCAGCGTCGAAGTTGCATGATGCAAGTCCAGGCAGTGGTTCATCTCCAATCAGATTCTCGACTGTGCGATAGCGAACTGGTGTGTCGCTGTGAGCAGCATCGAGTCGATCATCATCATCCGCTGGTGGTGTGGCAAATTCTGGAGTTGCTGGAGCTGGTGCACTGGTTTCAGTCGCCGTTGGAGCAGATGGAGGCGATGGTGGTGCAGTGGCTGAGGCACTTTGAGCCACATGTCTTGACGATGCAGGTTCGTCGTCTCCTGAACTGGGCACCTGACTGGGCACCCTTCTAGCGACTTTGACGTACAGTGCCGCTGTCCGCTGCCCAATCCCAGCCACGTTCTTCATCGAAGATCACGTTGCGGGCGATGCGGATGCGCCTTGTTGCAGGGTCCAGCAGCCGGTACGCCTTCACTCCTTCCTCATAGCCGATGAAGACAGCGGGAGAGCTGCAGTCATCGAGCTTGCGCAGGTTCCCCTGTTCCTTGACATACGCCAAACACCCGAAGGTGCGAAGGTAGTGGACCGCCGGCTTGCGACCGTGCCACGCCTCATAAGGCGTCTTTCCAGCGAGGGATTTGGTGGAAGCACGGTTGAGCAAGAAAACAGCAGTGCTCACTGCTTCCCCCCAAAATTCAGCCGGCATGCTCCTCTGTTTCAGCAGAGCGTGCGCCATCGCCACAACTGCTTGATTTCGCCGCTCGACGACACCATTCTGCTGCGGGGCGTAAGGTGCAGAGAAGTGGCGCTCGATGCCTTCATCCGCACAGTATGCGGCAAACTCCGTCGAGGTAAACTCGCCGCCGTTGTCCGTGCGGAACACGCGCATTTTGCGTCTGCTTTGAACTTCTGCCGCTGCCTGAATTCTTTTGATGGCATCCGGTGCGTTGTTCTTGGCAGCCAGGAGCATCACCCACATGTAGCGAGTGGCGTCGTCCACCAGCAGCAAGAAGTAGCGCCGGCCTCCAGGTGTCGCCGGCGAGATAGGACCACATAGATCACCGTGGACAAGCTCAAGTAGCTCCTGCACGTGGTACCTTGCTTGCCGAGGGAATGCGGCGTGGCGATGCTTGGTGATGATGCACGTGTCGCACAGCTGCTCCGCGTGCTCCAGCCGTGGTAGCCCGCGTGTCATTTCAAGGCGTCCCATCTTCTCCAACGCATCAAAATTGAGATGTCCAAATCGCTCATGCCACCACCAAGCGACGTCGTCGCGGCGGGCAGAGAGACATATTGGTCAAGCAATCTCAAGATGTAGGAGGTAAAGGCGATTCCGGCCACGCCTGACCCGAATAAGGAGTCAGCCTTGCTGATCCCAGATGCGAAGCACACCTCTCCTGATCAGCACACAAGCGTCGCTCTCATCAAGCTGACCAATGCTGATGATCCGAGTTCCTCAAGCGTGGGATGTAGTAGACGCCGCTGAGGGCCTTGTGTTCGCCGCTCTTGCCAGCGAAGATGATGGTGCCAATGCCCTTGATTTTGACGACAGAAGCATCGCCAAATTTGACGGTGCCGGTGACTGTTCGGTCAATTTTAGCAAAGGCGTCGCTGTGGCCCGTCATGTGGTTTGTGGCGCCGGTGTCGAGGTACCATCCCTCGATTCATTCATCTTCGCTACTTGTGCCGAGATAGGCTTTCGCCTTCGGCTCATCAATGTGAAGAGCGATGTGCTCTGGAGCTGGAGCTGCACTATCTAAAACCGTTGCGGCTGGGGCAAGACCGCTGCTGTCCTACACCGTTGTGGCTGGGGTAGGACTGATGCAGACTTGCGCCATGAGGAGAGCTGGCTCCTCATCATCTTCCTCCGCATAGGCCACAAGAGCCTTGTTTCTTCTCGGCTGCCTGCAGTCCCTGGCCCAATGGCCACGACGCCCACAATTTCGGCATTTGTCATCGCGCGGTACGTCTCTGGGTGCTGCGCGATCGTCGCCACCTTCTCCACCCTTCTTACGTGGCGGTCGTCACCGTCGCTGTGCGCTGCCGCGTGCAGGCCTAGAGGAACTGCTTCCTTGGCGTTCCTTCATCTTCTCCATCCACTGCTGCTCAGTGAGAAGAAGCTTGCCTTGCTCACGCGGAGGCTCCTGCGGCTCGAGACGGTCCTCCGCTGCCTTCAGCCGACCAGTGACCTCTTCCAACGACAACTCAGAGACGTCGAGGAGGGTCTCGATCGCAAGAGCGAGCTGCGAGAACTTTGGCGGCACAACTCGCAAGAGTTTCTCGACAACTTGAGATTCGTCGATTGGTTCTCCGAGCGTGGCGAGGCTTGTGACGAGGTTGGTGAGGCGCAGCGTGAAGTCATCGACGGACTCTCCGTCACGGAACGAGATCGTCTCAAATTCCTTCCTCAGCTGCTGCGCCTTGCCCTTCTGCACGTGGTCTGTACCGACGCGCATGGCTCGGACCGCCTCCCAGGCCTCCTGCGCGCTCCGCTTGACGGCCAAGCCGGCCATCATCTCCAGCGGTACCGCGTGCAAGATGGCCTCCAACGCCATTCGATCTTCCTGGAAGTCGTCGGCACCAAGCTCAATAGCGTCCCAGAGACCCCGAGCCTGTAGCATCACCTTCATGAGGAGGCTCCATTCGGCGTAGTTCGTCCGCGTCAGCGTTGGGTACTTGCCGCCGCCAACGTCCTTCACGACACGCTCGACGATAACCTCGCGCCTTCCAGCATCGCGGTGGCGCGGTCGTCTCGGTGGTGGTGAAGGGGAATGGCGTCGCGGCTGGGAAGCCGGACTGCCGGCAGTACCCTGACCCGAGGCGGACATCGCTCTGGATCCTCTCCTTGGTCAGCCGGTCCTTCTCCTCGAAGTACACCGACGCTGCCTTCTCCGCCGAGCGCTCCTTCACCGCTCGCTCGTCCTCGCAGCCGAGCCGGACACCGACGCCGTGCCCTTGCTGGCCGCCACTGCTGCTGCGCGCGGCCTCGCCCTTGCTGGCCGGCGCTGCTGTTGCTGCGCGCGGCCTCCACGCCGAGCTGGCCGCCGCTGCTGCTGCACACGGAGCTGGCCGCCGCCGCCGCCGCCGCTGCTGTTTTGACGAGCGCGGGAGCGCGTCCTTGCTGGCCTGCTGCCCCTTGGCGGCGGCGTGTTCCCGTAGGGCACGCTGCTTCTCCTCCTCGGCGGCGCCTCACCTCGGCGGCCTCCTTGGTAGCTTTCTAGCTACGGCTGCGGCGCCCGAGCTCGCCCTGGCAGGTTTCTCTCTCAACCTTGCTCTGATACCAATTGTTATGGTTAACGAGCACAGAGGCAATACTCTGTTTTTCTGGGGCTGCTTTTTCTATGCAGCTAGTTCTTCTCTTTATATATATAGCTGGTGAACAGCTTGAAACAGAACAAAACCAGCTGGAGAACAACTGGGACAAACCGCCTCTAGATGATTTCTTACAGACTAAGATACAAAACTAGGTATTTGATTTACTGTCTAATAGCTTAAGACAAAACTCACTAGCTGTAGCAAGGATTACTCTAACAACATGACATCATACTGAGCATAATTAATTAGTCAAACAGGAAAAAAATTGAATGTCGTACAATTCTGCAGATTCTGGTCTACATCAGGCAACAAAATCTGCAGTTGTTCTCATTTCAATCGGCATGCATGAAAATATTATTTAGCTATTGGGACCATAGCAGCACAAAAATGGAAGAAGCTAAAGAGTAAAGGCGTGCAAATTTCTTACTTTTGATGGTGCCTCATCACCATTCTCATCTTTCTCCTTCTTTCCTCCAAATAGACTGTAGACGCGGAAAGATCTATTGCTAGCTCTTTTCCAAGTGGAACATGGCAAACAGAATGCACCTTCTACATTTATCCTATTACCTGAACAACAAATCAAAAACAGGTACTCAGAAGTTGCTCCAATAAATTATAAAAAGCACACACTGCTGCACAGAGATCAAAACTCCATCACTCAAAAGGAAAGAGAGAAGTGGAGACCCGGAACATGTACGAGACTCCATTTTATACATTTTCCTTAAAATAAAAGAGAGATAATATCATGAAAGTCAGCACGATGAACCAAAGTGAATCTAGAAGTCAGAATTCTATGTCCACAAGTCCACAACCGCTAAATGGAACCAATCTGTACCACAGATATAAAAAATGGAAATTCTCCCAGGCCTCTCTACCATTGAAACATTTTTGTAAGTTAGACTAAAGATAACCACACCTCTTTCTGATTGATGGTTGAAAAATTGAATTATACAAGGACCCTAATTGATGGAAAAATTATACCTCACAATCTACATTACACTATAAAAGGAATTTCATAATGACTATGCATCTCACTGAATGAAAGAAAAAAGATCTCCAGAGATGTGCAGTAACAACACGAGTGCATATTATATTCATAATATCATCCAGATGGAGCCTAGAAAAAGAAAATACGCATTTATATCACTCAGCAAACCCTCGTCGCAAGCGCGAAACCACAACCCAGCTCGCGGCGGCGCTAAATGGACCGACCTGACAGCCCAAACACCAATGGTGGGCTGGCTGGGCCGGCGAGCTGCCGGCGACGAGGTCGACGACGAGTTAGGTTTCGGGGGACGGCGACCACGGGCGGGGGTTAGTACGCTGCGGAGGGTTGGGGGCGCAGGCGGCCGCGGGTGGTGGCAGCGGCGGCGTGAGCGCCACTATGACTAACTCGCCGTGGAGAGAGGGGGGAGTTGCGGACTTACGGGTTGGGTTGGGGGAGAGCGGCGAGAAGGAGGACTTGAACGCCACCGGAGAGAGAGCTCTGGAGGGAGCCATCGGCGGGGAGGGAGACGAAGGCTGGTCTCCGGAGGAAGGGGAAGAAGGGAGGGGAGGTGGTGAGAGAAGGGAAAAACGGGCTTAATTTCTGGGATAGAAGATATTGTTGTAGAGAGAGAGAGAGAGAGGGGAAAGATTGGAATAGATGGATTTTCCTCAAACGGAGCTGTATTACGGTTTTCTAGGTTTTTGGTGCTAAATGGTGGTGTTATAGTAGTAGAGATGTTGTTATATAAAAATAAGTTTTTTAGTTTCTTTCATATTCTATTGGTGTTCTCATCAGTGTTAATGAGAGTCTATAAAGGTGTGTTCTCATAAATTCAGTGTCTTAAATCTTGCGAGTTTGTGTGCTCATGTTACAACCTCTCTTAATTTGGAACCGACATGGTGGATCTCGCACCTACTAAGTTTAAAACGCTTCTCCGATTAATGTGCGAATAGTGAAGATTTCATCCACCGCTGCAAGTGGGTTTCTAGTGCGGTAATTAAAGCTTGTTAAAGGTAACTTAGACATATGCATGACCTCAAGAGGCCATGCTCAATGTTCTTCTTTTTTAGGTAGTTCTTAGGCAGGTTAAGAAAGACAATAGAAAGGACCATATTCCGGTCGAAATCAAGGCAACTTAGATCTTATTCGTGTTTCATTTGTATTTGATAGTTTGCATTGTTGTCCTTAATAACTGATATAGTGTATATTTTGTCAAAAAAGCTTTTATACGACTACAAGGTAGA
The DNA here is from genome assembly GCA_019208055.1 of Stipa capillata. Lineage (NCBI taxonomy): Eukaryota > Viridiplantae > Streptophyta > Magnoliopsida > Poales > Poaceae > Stipa > Stipa capillata. The sequence continues at coordinate 460,376 of JAGXJF010003150.1, read as the reverse complement.
ATTGACCGTGAGACACTATTTTCTGTTGACTTAGAGACAGTAAATTTTTAGTATTTACTTAGTACCATCAGGAAACCGTGTCAATCTGTTTGGAACATACCACTAGCAATAAATATAATTTCTTGTGCAGGCAGAAGAGGGAAGACGTATGAAAGATCATTTATACGTACCTATTTCTCACCGTTACACGTTTGCCGCTAAAAATACCCAACAAAGTGCAGACAGTACCTGTTCATTACACCAAGTCAGTTAACTTTGTCTTTCTTGCTTTAACAGGACTAAAAATTATGTGCTGGTTTCTTTGACCCTTTTTAGCCGTAAATGTGAAATGGTGAGAAATAATTAATCTCATGGCAACCAAGGGCATAAACGACCTTTCATATGTTTTCTCTCTCCTGATTTCATAATAAATAATATTTTATTACTTGTAGTGTGTTTCGGTGAATTAAATGGTTTTGTATGTACTGAGCAAATAGCAAAATTTTAATATCCCTAAGCAGAACATAATATATAACGTTGTCCCATAGTAAGTTTTACCAATTTACAATGGTCTTGTATGTACTGCTTATGGTCTCTTTGGAACATAGAAACTGAAAAACACCCGAATAGAAAAACATTATTTTAGATGTCATGATATAGTGCATACTAAAGTTCTTTGGATCGCATAATTGAAATTGGGAGATGTTTAGCTACTAACTACGCCTTTAGGACAAATTTATAATTCTATGTTCATCTTCCTCTCTTGACCTATCACATGCTCTTACTGTCTCATCTCCCTACGGCATATTTGATTCACATGATCTCAAAGCACAAGGATAGGAAAAATGTATGAATTAGACATCATAACATGTTGTATCCCACGTGAATTAAAAATACAGTAATAAGTATTATAAGTTATTTTACCGCACCGCAGAAAAAACACATTAGGGGTTTGGTGCATGCCCTAGTTCTTAGAGCAACAAAGAAAATTTTCCAAGCTGTTGGACTCGATGGAAATTTTCCTTTGCAACTACATGCAAAGTAGTCCATAAGAAAAACCATATGATTTTCAATCCTATGAATCGAGTGACATTTGATGATTTACCCCCAAACTTTACTAGCCTTTGATAATATAGTGAAGTGCATTGCGGATCCTCAAACAATCATGGATGTGTCAGATAGGTTCTTATACTTTCAAACTGCATGTTTAGGTTATAGAAGTACATTAAGTGAGTCACTAGAGGTCCAAGGTTGACCAAGTGGCATCTGACCTACACACATTGACATTTGACCATGGCTACGTTAGACGTATATCCACCTTGTCCTCTCCCTGCCTAAAATAAATTATGATCCTCTCCCCAGCAAGAGCCATTTACCTCGGCCAAGTGAGAATCCCGGCGTGGAGCAACTGCCAAAACCTTCGAAGGCCTCAAAAAAACGTATGTACCAATTGATGATGCGTTGGCGGCTCAACGGTCGGTTGCTCTAATTCATGCATATGAGGTAAATGATTGAGCTATAGATTTGGGATGTGTTTCATCGAGCTCAATTGATGGTTGCCAACTCTGTCATATCTAAGACTCATGGGCAAAAGCTCTCTCATGTGGCGATGGCAAGCAGCTTGAGCACATGTCGAGAGCGGCAATACTGACATTCGAGTACGTGACCTTTGTAGGTGGGTGTTATCCCATCCTCGCCATCATGTGACTCCACCAATACGTGAGCGCTTTACTCATAGTAATAACAGAGAGGAGGAGGTCATCAGGAGCTGCAAGCAGGAGAAGAGAAATAGGTGGAGGAGTTGTTTGCCTCCATAGCGGAGGCGGCGGCTGGGAGAGACAAGAAGAGGCGAGCACGGATTCTCTCTCATATTTCTCTCTTACGTAGCAGACCCACAAGTCATACGTCACATAAATACCACGTGGGCAAACTTGTACATACTAGATTGGCAAAGACGTCGAGTGACTCAATATGCTGTTAATCTTTTCACTTGTGAGGTTCTATTTGCAAAACAAAATTCTTGGTCAGGACCTTCCACTCGCTTTAGATAGGAAATGACCCATATGCCCCTCACTTACCAGGTTCCCCCCAACCCGACTCCTCTCTCCGTTCGACCAAGCAGCAGCAGCGCCGACGCCTGAACCTTCGGCGACCAGCGGCGTGATCTGGCGGCCGGCTGCAGGTAGGCATCCATCCCTCCTTCCGTTTTTCTTCTTTTTTCTTTCTCCCGCTGACATGGATGCGCGCCTCTGTAGGGTGGACGACGGGGGCGCCAACTCTGAACCTTAGAGCTGCCGCCGTGCCATAGCTTAGCGTCACCACCCAACCCCTCCACCTCTCACACGCATCGCTGCCATCGCCGTCCCCGTTGTACCTAGTTGCCCGCAGTCTTGAACATTGATTCCTGAGGTATGAACTTCTAGTCATCCAGTGGTTACTTAGGGCCTGTTTGGTACTGTTCCTGCTCCCAAATCCTCTCCCGGAGCAAGAGAAGCCGTCCCGAACGTCCTAGCTCCACCATTTTCACGGAATGGAGCAGGCAGCGTCGCAGTGCAATTTACCGGAGTTGGAAAATTGATGCTCCGGCTGCTCCTCCCCGAAGCGAAAAAAAAATCTCCCCCAACCTGACCCCCTCCCCTCACGCGTCGGGCTCCTCAGCCCAGCCCTCCCGTGCACCCCAACCCCACCCCAACCCTAGGAGCGGCCGCTCCACCTGCGCCGCCTGTGCACCTTCGCCGCCGCCGCTGCACCTGCGCCGCCGCTCCACCGAGCCGCCGTCCTTCTCCTCCTCTCGTGCGTGCTCGTCCTCCTCTCCGGTGCGCCCCCACCTCAACCCTAGGCGCCGCCGCTCCACCGGCGCCATCCTCCAGTGAGCTGCTGTCCTCCTCGTCCTTCCCAACCGAGCGGCAGCTGCTCTGAAGATCCCCGCCGCTCGTCCTCTCCAACAAGCCGGTCTCGTCCTCACCCCTGCCGGCAAGGGTGAGCAGTCAAGAGGACTTCCTCCTCCTCTCCCCTTTTCTGATTTGGTCCCGAACACTTCTTTACTGCTCTGGAGTTTTGAGGTGGAGTAGTGCCACTACTGGAGTTAGAAGTGGAGCTGAAAAATGGTGGAGTGGAGCAGTACCGAACAGGCCCTTAATCCCAAATAAACAGCCACAAATTTTGGGTGCACACCCGGCACACCATCTAGATCCGCCAAGCCCTAACCCGTTATTCGCGGTGACCAATATGAATCCAAATCTTTGCCTTCTCTCTAAGATGTTTTTTTTTAATCAACTTCTTTCTAAGATGCTACAATCCATCCAGTTAGTTACGAGTTTGATTTGGTTGTGCTGATGGCAGCAGCTTTGTTTTCCCATATATCTTTGTTGTATTACTGTTTGCTAGAATTTTAGGTCAGGATGCTGCATCATTACTGTCTTTTGTGTCTGTTGCAGACCTACAGAGGGTTCCCTTGTCAACATGTCTTGGGCCGCAATCGAGAATGATCCTGGTAAATTTGCTTTTTATTTATCAAGCAGCAATACGGTTATACAAGAAATGGATGAATCATCTAGTAGTCGAGCTAGGTTTCCTCTGCACATTCCGTATGTGGCGCACTGATAGGGCTCCTCCATGGTCCTTACTGGTCCTTCTTGCCCCTAGTTTCACTGAAAGATATAGTGTTTAGGTTGGATGTGGGTGATATTCAGAGTGCCCGGTGCTCGCTGAAAGCCAGAAACTGTCGTGTATGGTGTTAGTGGCATCTTGTATTACTAAGGGGGTGTTTGGTTGGGCTTTTCAGCAGTTTTTCACTGGAAAAAGCTGCAGCCCAATCAAACGGCCAGCTTTTCAGCAGCTTTTGCTAACGGTAACTGTGGACTTTGCAGTGCAAATTCAGCTGTTTGGAAAAGCTGCCTTCTGTCAGCTTTTTGCAATGTGCTGAAGCTTCAGTGCTCATTTTTTAAAATACTGTAGATTATTTAAGTCAACCAAAAGCCATATATTCACTTTTCCACAGCCATAGCAGCTTTTCCAGACAGCCAGCCAACAGCAGCTTTGTCAACAGCCACAGCCCAACCAAACAGGCCCTAAGCTTGCTCTTGGACCATGGTGTTGTGAGCTGTTACTTAGTCAAACTGTTCAATGTTTGGTAGCAATAGAAGATTGAGATGTGCACGGCTGAACCTGTTTCACCTCAGCAGAGAGCCCAACTGTTTGCTTAGGTCGTTTATAGTCAGAAGGGAAACTTTGCACTGTAGGCTCTCGTTTAAACTGTGGATATGAGTAGTACAATAGTAATTTACAATTCAGAATTACAGTACGTGTGTGTACGTGTCTTGAGTCAAGAGGAAATTCTTCTGTACTAAATTACTCATGTTTGTAGTCTTTCTCCCTCTCTTAACAAGTGTCAACTAAACCTATCTTCCCCCAAATACTGATATATGTTAGTTACTTCTAATTAACACATTTTTTATTTCTTGTTTCTTCTGTAAATGTTGACCTTTTTTTTTCTCCGAGAAAGGATGGAAGAAATCTTAACCTTTATATATTTTATAGGCGTCTTTACTGAATTGTTGCAACAGATGCAGTTGAAGGGTCTTCAAGTAAGTAATCACCTACCTCCAGTTTACTTTTTTTTCTTCTTAAGGCAGTTGGGCCCCAAGGGCCCTTATCTCTCGATGCATTATTACAAAGGTAAGAAATTTGTCCCAAGTTTTACATAAAAGGCCTATGTAAGTTGAGAATTGATCGTCTATTTTTCCAAAGAGAAAATTAATCGTACTCTATTGTATATCTTATCTGATTGATGTATTTATTAGACTTCTAGATTTAGCTCAGACTCACAAATACTAAAACTATGTTTTTCAAATACAACGATGCTGCGATGCCTTTTCTTTTCAAAAAAGTTGTCAGGCCATGCGTGCAATGTACAACAATTTGTTATAAATTTTGGGGAGTTAACAAACAGGTCCTACTTTTGTTTCTTTCTATGAAACTTGAGATTTTCTTACCTCCTAAAAAAACTGGTATTCTATAGTGCCGGAAGCTCACCTAGCTCCATAGTGAAATTTAAAGAATTTGGAAGATGTGCATGGGCTAACCCACACAATACACTAACCAGCCCTGGGCTTGGGCCAATCCTGCCTCTGCCCATATTGATATTCCTTGTTATTCTTTTTTAACAGGTCGATGAACTCTACTCACTTGATCTGGATGCCCTCAATGATCTTCAGTATGTTACCCTAATAACTGCTGCCATTACCATGAATGCTGTTTTTTCCTGAATCAATGTACCAAACAAATTGGTATTTTCCAGGCCAGTTTATGGGCTTATACTTTTGTACAAATGGCGACCTCCAGAAAAAGATGAGCGCCCTGTTATCAAGGATCCAATCCCAAATCTTTTCTTTGCCAACCAGGTCAGAGCATTGTTATGTTGGGTGTATTTATGCTGCGTTTTCTCTGCATATTATTCAATCAAGCCAGTGTTTCACTTGCAGATAATTAATTGCGCTTGTGCAACCCAAGCTATCATTTCTGTTCTATTGAACTCTTCAGGCATCACTCTTAGTGATGACCTGAAAAAGCTGAAGGAGTTCGCAAAGGACTTGCCACCAGAGCTCAAAGGATTGGCTATAGTGAATTGTGAAAGCATTCGTATGTCAAATAACTCATTTGCAAGGTCAGAAGACTCCGAGGAGCAGAAATCATCTGGCAAGGATGATGATGTCTACCATTTCATTAGCTATGTTCCTGTTGATGGCGTCCTATATGAGCTTGATGGACTGAAGGAAGGACCAATTAGCCTGGGGAAATCCCCAGGTGAGATGGGGTGGCTGAGGATGGTGCAGCCTGTCATTCAGGAACGTATTGATAGGTTCTCTCAGAATGAGATAAGGTTCAGTGTCATGGCTATCACGAAGAACCGGAAGGAGGTGTACATTGCAGAGCTCAAGGAACTTCAGAGGAAGAGGGAGAACCTCTTGTCACAAATGGGCGATCCTTCTGCCAATCGGCAAAGGCCATCTGTTGAGCGCTCGCTCGCAGAAGTTGCTGCTCAGATTGAGGCTGTGACCGAGAAGATCATAATGGAGGAAGAGAAGTTGAAGAAGTGGAAGACAGAGAACATCAGGAGGAAGCACAACTATGTGCCTTTCTTGTTCAATTTCCTCAAGATTCTTGAAGAGAAGAAGCAGCTGAAGCCCCTGATAGAGAAGGCAAAACAGAATTCTCACAGCCCTAAGTGAAATATGCAATGTAAAATTTTATTGTTTCGACTGTTGTGGTTTCGCTTAGAGATGGCTGACTGGTCTTTGTTTTCTTGCACAGTGTTTGAACAATTTGATGCTTGTAGTTCTACCTAGATAGGGCACACAAGGCTACCATTCTATAATCAGGTGAATTGGAATACCCTGCCTCTTAACAGAATTATATGTGCATTTGAGGGTTGTGTCCCTATTTAACTCTTCCCAAACTAATGTCATTGGCATGACATTTATGTTGAGCTTTACCCTAACTTTCTGCATGTTTGACATCTATGAACAGGTCTCTTACAATTAATGTCATATAAACAGATGTAACCATAAATAAGTTTCCCGAATACTGGCATCCGTGGACTTGTGCTGGCCTGTCTTGAAACATCAGAAGGTTTTGCTGGAGAATGGACAATAGCTTAACAATTTCTCAGCAAACAGCTCAAAAATAAATAAATAAAACTCGGCAAGAACAGGAGAACACCGGATTCAGATCAGAAGACCAGCCAGCCCACTCAGGCATGGAATGGTATCACAGCACACGAATACCACCAAAAAAAAAGGAACATCCCACCCACGTTTACTGTATACACAGGAGAACACACTAGCTTGATGAGTCTGGGAGGCGTGATGATCAAAACCACACCGGGGATGATCGACTTTGGCACGACAACTAATGGAGAATGTCGCACAGAAGCTGCGCACTGGGATTTTGCAGATGTGCCAGCCAATGTCATTTATCCTGTGTTCTCAGGCAGAATTTGTGCAGCCACAGCATTTGACAGACAGTTGATACCACAGCCACTGAATGCGCACAGCATTTCTCACATTGACATCTTTGCATCCTTGCCAGCATCAAGAACCATTGCCCTCAGCACCACTGGTCACAAAGCCTTCCAGTCAATGCGTCTACTCACTGAATCTCATCTTCTTCCGGGCCTTTTGCAGGTTGCTCCCCCACATCGGCCTTTTTCTTCTCATTAACTGGCATTTTGAACTGCACCAAGATCATGGTCATGTTGTCGCATCCATCTCCACCAATTGTTGATGGAGCCAGGCATCTGTTGAGCACTCTTTCACACACTGCAGAAAGGCTGCTCTCCTGCATTTTTTTTGTTTTTGTTTCACATAACAAGTATTTAGTTGCCCGATAGCATAATCTTCTCCAAAGTACATTGTTGAAATTGGAAAATAACTCGGCACTAACCGTGAATATATGCTCATGGATGAAATCCACCACCTGCTGGCTTGACATGCAGTCCCTGTTCATCAAATGAATTTGTTACTTCCATTAGGAGCACTAGCTAAGTTGAAGCAAATCAGTTAGCTGTGGCTAAGTTCGGCAATTTAGCTGCATATAAAACAGTAAGAATAAAGATGACAAGTGCAGCTACAAAAACCGCAGGTAGAGAGCCTTACCAAATGCCATCACATGCTAAAACAAGAAAGTAATACAACAACAAAATTAGTCATGATTATCTTTATATTATTTTAAAAAAAATGTTAAAGCTTTATATCATTTCATGTGGCAATCACCCATACACCTGAAGAAAGCTCTACAAACAGCAGTGCCTAGGTCACCAGAAGAATATGCTTCACTTTTGAGAACCTCAGAGTGTAGATATTTCGCACAGAACTTGGCAACCACCTTTCCTGAGAAATGCAAGGAATATGAGAATGTCAACATTTGAAGTACTTGTGGTTTACTAATATGCAACATTTAAGGTACTGGTTTACTAAGACGGACCATGTGAGTACATACTTGAAAAGCGCTAATCTTTGCAAGTAGTGTTTACCTCCATGGCCATCAAAAACACCAAAGAATGCCGTCTCATTGTCAAGATCTAGCAATGCTGAATGCTGCAAAATTATACAGGACATTAAACAATGCACGAGAGGTGGATTTCAGAAATATGTTTAGACGAAATCAACACATTGCAGCATTTAGATGTTTATCAACAGTGCATTATTGTGCAACAAGAAATAGTTCAAATCACTGTGCTAAAGCACCAGCATAAATCAAAGGGATCTCTGCTATTACTGCAATATTGCTTCATTAGAATCTGGACACATTGATGAACGAGAGCTTATGCATCCATGACAATGGTGGTTATAAAGCTGAAAGTCTGAAATTATGACCAAATTATCAAACAATAGCAAACCTATTTTTTGTTAGTTCAGTAAAAGAACAACTTCGGATACTGGAAATGGTTCTCTCTTTTCAGGTGAAAATAAAACCCATGTCACTTCTTTATGTGCCCAAACTGACCGTAGCAGTGCACACCAAGTTACTGCGAAATATAAATAATAGTGCTTCTATGCTCTCACAGGAACTAAATTACACAAGTCTGGAAGCAACATTATGTTATAAGTGGAGTAGTGGGTGGTTGAGAATCAAGCCTCTAGTTTAATGTGATATACAGTCTCTATGTTAACACTTTTCGTGATAGCATAGAAGCACTACTCAAAGTTCAAATCTTGAACGTTTTTCCCTACCAGCCTCGATGGTATCAGCATTTTAGGAAGTAACTACAATAATGATAAGAAAGTTGGATCATGTCACCAAGGTTTCTATTAACAAATGGGCTCAATGCTTAATAGTGATCAGTGACACCAAACAATGAAAATAGCCTTGGAGTGGGAAACTCACAGCATCTTCCATGCTTGCACGCCATCCTTGCATAGACGAAAGACCAAATTTGAGTTTATCATTTTCCCCATCTTCAGATAATTTATCGGTTTTTGGAGTACTGAGGTAAACTCCCATCTTGATAAGCTGTACCTAAATAGCTTATCTCATAAGGTAAGAGATCTACGCATCATTAACAAATGAAAATACAACAGAATAACTAGATACTGAATCAGGATATCAAATATAGGCACAATTGTCAACAGAGGAAGATATACCTCTGGCGTATGATGGATACAGCAGTTATATCAAGTAGCTCTGAACCTTCTTAACAACATTCCAAGGCATCTAAAATCTCAAGCTTCGCCGGAAGTTCCTGAAGAAAATCAAGGTTACAAGAATCATTACCAAACATAAAAGAAAAAGAAGCCTCGTGCACTGAACCCAAATAAACGAAACAACAAAAGTTGGTGCATCAACGTGATAAACCAAACAATCAAGAGAGCAAGAACCCAAATTACTACATAATAGCTATGCAAAGTACAATGCAGATGGAACAGGATGAAAACGGCAGAAACAAGAACCTAGCAGGTAAGTGCCATCTACCACCAGCTATATGACACAGAAGGGTATATGGTCTTCCAACCCCCGCTTATCATTGGCACATTTCAAGCCCTTCATATAAGATATTCAATCATTGTAACATTCTTCACAAGTCAAAAGGGACAACTGCAAAACCCCAGTTATAACTGCACAGCGCACCCCCCATGCTAGCATATAAACTAGGACACTTTAGCCAATCACCAACAATAATTATCACAATGAATAAGATGGCAATTCGTTTTAAAATATAACATATAACACATAATTAAAACGAGACTAGCACGAATTTCAAAACACATGCTCCAAACAAAACTTTCTGCAGGTAAAACAAGCAGCGGGTAAATTCTCCAGATAACATTCTTTTGAAAAAACAAGGAATCATCTGTACCCCATGAAGAAGCGCATTGTTAAGGTAAATTACTGCAGACTTATCGTTAATAAACAAGAAATGAACCATGATGACCAGGCATAGACATAAACTATTCCCAGCTCAAATCTATCATCTCTACACCACCTCCTAGCAGCTCCCAATTCAGACATGGTAACAATCGATACCTCCAAGAACCCCAAGATCGACTGATACAGCACCAGCCCACCTCCAGAAATCCAACCTCAGCAAGCAAAAAGAGACACACCCCAAAGACCAGCAAGCATCGAGAAAGCGTGGAAAGAAAACCAAGCTCTGGCCAAGAACCGAGCCAAGATTTTATACCTCGCGCTCGCCCAGGAGCGGCAGAAGGTGGCGGATCCGGCCGGGTGCGTGCGTGTGGTGGGTTCTTTTTTGTGTGTGTGTGTGGTGTGGGGGTGGGGGGGGTGGGGGAGCGGTTCCGATTTGGAGTTTTGGAGGCGGGGCGACCCTTGCGATCGTGGAGGGGCACGAACGCCGCTAAGATACGCGCACGCTGGCTGGGTGGCGACCGTGAAACGGAATTTTTGGAGTTGGTGTCGCTGCTGCTGGGAATATTGAATATTCACGCATCAGGTTGCTGTCACAAGAATTTGCATTTCTGGTTTTCTGGGTTTTGGGGTGTTATGGCTATGTGCACTTCTTACTCAACAGAGGCGTCCAACGTAATAGCCAACATTTTAGACTTAGTTTGTAGTTGCTATATCGAACTATCTTAAAATATTATTTTAATTAGTTAGGGTAATTAATTAGTTTTAGTAAAGATTTTTCTGTTACATCTTATAAAAAGTACTTCTGACAGAGCATATAAAAAAGTATGTTGTGGATACGACAGAGCAACTGCTAGCGGTTCCTTTCTTGTAGCGACTCGAGGCATTCATCTCCATAGTGCTCCATAAGCAAGACAAAAGGCTCAGGGACAAGATCAATCTCGTAAGGGAATCATAAAGATATTGCATATTCATGAGGTACATTCTTAACCCTATCTTTGTAATCTCTATGTTTTAATTAAATATATGTTCTTATATATTGTGCAAATGTCTTTCTACTATTAAGATTTTTTCTCTAGATTATTAATTGTCTTTCTAGTTTACTAAGTTAAGTAGCTTGGTAGTAGTTAGAACTTTATGTTATCCCTATCTTGTTGCCAAACTAAAAACAAAAATAAAATTAATAAGGAGCAAATTCTATTGAATTTATGAATCAATCAATTTTTGTTAATTGTTTATTTAATACCATTTATGAGTAACCTGACTCCATGGTGTAGAAATTGGAAGCGTGAAGGTTACTTTTGATACCCTTTAATTAGTTTTTAAGTATCTTAAGTATTTTTTAGAGCAATATTTGTGCTTAATGTTAAAGTGATCCACGAAAAGGATCGATAATAAATTAACCAAAGCAAAAGAGGACTCAATACTCCAATGGCCAGTGAATGGATGAACTATGGGTACTACTTTCACAAGGAGAGGAACTCACATTTTGGCTATGAGTGTAACGACGAGTGTAGTGGGAATGCTATCTCGGGTAAGATAATGGCTTAAACCCACCAAATAAAAACCCTGGTTGCTCCAATGAATATGAGCACACTAACATGAGGGACTTCCTTATAATGTGCAGATGTTTGGTTCCAGGAATTAATATGAATAAGTCTCATAACTCTTTTGTTTTGTTTCTCCTTTTATGCATTGCTCTAGAAATGAACATAAGTATTGCTTACTTACTAATTAATTGATAAAAAAGTGCCTAACAGTTTTTAATAATATACCCATGGGCAGAATCACTTGCTTATAATTAGTATTAAGCTTGTAATTATCAAAATATAATCATATTCTCTTGTATTTAAAATATTTAATTGCTCCAATAAATCACCAGCAACAAGTAGAGACAATTCTTAGTTCGATTATTTTACCTTGATATTTAGCTCACTAACACAAGTAGTAGTTTTCTATCTATAAATGTTTAGTCTAATACTAGATAGATCTTACATATTGTATAAAAGCATATATCTAACAAAGATTTCAGAAATTGCATAGAGTGGAGGCATTAAGATCGTCCTGATGGTATGATTGTTTTAACCTCGTTTGGAATCAAGATCAAACTTAATATTTATTATGGATTTGTTTTGCTCGACAAGCAGAGGTTTAAGCGGCCCGGGGGGGAGGGGAGGTGGTGAGAGTTCGTTTTGTACTCATCATTTTGTCCATGTTTGATCCTTATTATTATATTATCACTATATAAATTCCTATTAATTGCTGCTAATGACTAATTAACTGTTATAATTGTGTAAAACTCTCTTTTGGGTTTAATGTGTGTCAAAATCACTGAAAAATGGTACCAACTATATATATCTGGAAAGTACACGCCAAGAGGAGTGCCTGAGAAGAAATGAGAGCCCGAACGGAGCATCCAGTGCGCCAAACGACCAGCGGTACAATCGGTAGTGCCCGTACCAAGTGCGTACGAGGCCACCAGGTCAAATAGAACCTACTCCGTGAAGCGATCCGATGAAAATCATAATATACACTCCGCAAAATCCTAAACAACACATACAATCTACTATCTCCATCATAGCTTCAAAAACTCATCTACAAGTTGTAAGGGAGATCAAGGGAGGAAGAAGAGGAAGATCATCTCCACCACACCATACACTTTATCTCTACCATGTTGAGCTCCATCTCCATTATTTATTTATTGGCTATTGGTGATCTATTATGTCATTGATATATCCGTTTTTAGTATGCACAGATGTAATTCCGTAGCGTCGTTAATAGGTGCTAAAAGGTTGCATCGATGAGATGTATAGGGCGGGTCACGCGGTGACAGCGCATATCCGAATAGAAGTCCTTAATCATTTATTCGAGGGAATCACGAATACTCACTTCTTAATGTTATTACCTTGTATCGAGGGGTATGGATGTACCTATTTTTTGGTTTCATCCTCATGCTTCCTTACATAGTATTTCTTTAAAATTCTATGAATCCAATAACCTATAGATTTTTCATTACTTGTCGTTCCGTCGTTTGTGTTCTTTTAATTCTTGTTTTTAGTTTACTTTCGTGTTGTCCTTTAATTACTTTATTTTAATCCTTGTTTAGTTGCTTTAGTAGAATTTAATATTTTAGTAGATTAATTCTGGATTATGGTTTGGATGCAAACACAACTATTCGCGTGACAAGTCTAGTTGTGAGCAAGGGGAAACATTTGTGCTTTGCTCCCATGGTCCGATAATCTTGGGCTCAATATTTCCCTCAAAAAGTGCTACAATGATCCGATGCGCTTACCGGCCATCACTGGGTTCTCATCCTCAACGAATGCGGACGCCAATGAAAGAATCTAGTTGTTATTGTCCACACCAACCGCAGTCAGGATCTACCCCTTTTACCTGCCTATTAGAAATGTTTTATCAACACATAACACAAGGCGACAGTTCTTGAATGCTTCAATGCATGGCCCAAAGGAGAACAAAGCCCGATTCATCTCTTTCACTCCAGGCACCTCAACAGGTAAGACAAGTTGTGATACATATCTTTGAAATTCTCAAACCGCATTTTCATGGCCTTCTGCCTAGCTCTCCATGCCTTTCCATAGCTGATTGTGAACTGATATTAATTCTTTATTGCTACTTGAATGTGCTTCGCTTCCATATCCTTTTTTTCCACTATCTCAACAATCATCAGTCTTGCAACTAAGATTGAAGTCAAGTTGCGATGCTTTGCGAGGACGTTGGTTCGAACACAGTTATGCGGCACTACTCTAGTGACAACACAGTTCACTTCGTATTTCGACACATGGACATGAACCACGCAAGGACAAACATTAGCATTACGCTTGCAGTGTACTGCGTCAGGGTAGATATATGAGTATAGAACGTCATTTGTTTGGACATTCCCCCGAGAGCTACTGCATCATTTAGTTCAAGCTTGTCTCTATACATAGAGTTATTTTGTATCTCATTCTTCCTGAACTCCTATGACGAATTATGACCATCTATTACACACTTTCCACCCAATAATGGGAGGCCAACATGGCCGAAGTTGTGTGACTTAAGCCAACTGGACCCTGTCAACCTTCCATGAGATGATAGCCCCCACGGGTCGGCTCATGGGAGGCCAAAAAACCCCCAGTCAGCCTCCTAAAGGGCGATTGGCCAACTTAGCGCTATCGGCCAGCGGTAGGCCGAAAAACGTCATAGTTGGCCGATGGCTGGCCGATAGCATCCAGTCGGTCAATCACGGGCTCACAAGCCCCTAATTTTACAATTTTTTTAATCCGTGCTTTACTTCTGACATTTATGAGAAAAAATGTATTTTAGAAAAACCCTAGTGCTTCCTTGTGTCACCTTACCCCTCGCCGCTAGGGAGGTGTACCATTCTAATAATGATGGTGTTGCGAAGATTTGAGAGGTTCCCGCTCCACAGCAGGGCCACATGGGAGATCTATGCGCACGGCGGTCAAGCAGGTGTAACTAGCCACCAATCACCTTTTGTGAATAACGTTTAGATTACTATCAATGTGCGTGTAAAAAAAGATCTCGTACTATTTGTAGTTTCTAAAATAGAAAAATATGTTAAGACTTGCTAAGTTCATCTTCTTCTTTCACCTAAACTCCTAAATTCATTTTACTATCTAGACTCTTTAGGTTTACCCATTTGTACTACAAGCCTGTTGCTCTGTGATGATGAACGATGTTGAGGTGGAAGCTCATGTGGCAAAAAAAATTCACTTCTTGTGAGGAAACAAAGAAGAAGCCATTTATTAGTGGGAGCTCTGTACTTTTCCACATCTCCTCTTTTTTCCTAAATTCTTCCACCTTACTTCTCTTGCCACTCCATATGCTCTGGTATCATGACAACAATCATGAACTATGGTGCCATAGCAACAACCTGGCTCCAATGACAATAGATTCTTGTTAGAAGCTGTGTGGGGGAGGCTCCTACGGCTCTAGTAACAATATTGTGGAGAAGGTTGGACTCAAAACAACACACCAAATAAGAATAGCGACAAACGCTAATAATGGAGTGACACAATTATGGTGACGATGAGTTTCGACGATGAAGTTGCCACAAAGACCAGTGCACATATCGTTCTCATACACGACAAAACTTTCATAGTGAATACTTGGCTTGAAGCAGTCTCGGGATAGACAGTAATGGTGGAATCAATGACACTAAAGTGAGTTTATTGGTGTCCGTCTCGCTAGGCTCTGTCTATCATTTTCTTAAACCCATCTCTTCTCGTCTCTCCGTGCTATTCATAAATTGATGAAAGAGGTGCACAACAAAATATCATGAACTTTGACTCAGTATAAATTTTTGTACTTTCTTGTTCGTATCTGTACTAATTGAAGATTTCGAACCTTACTTAAAAATAAAAATTACGGATTGTGAAAAGAAAATCTAATTTAGTCTAAAAAAGAAAAGGCATCGTAATATTAGTTTGGTTTCTTTTAAATCAAATCTCACTTTTCTCCGGACCGTCAAAATCCATCGCCTTACATGGGACCCACTGCGGCTCTAAAAATCTCTCCTATAGTATACCACCGCTGTGCCCTAGTCTGCCGCCGTGCCGTAGCTTAGCCTCACCGCCGACGCCTCAGCACCCCAACCCCTGTGCCCTAGATCTGCTGCCGTGCCGTACCTTAGCGTCACCGTCGACGCCTCAATCCCCCAACCCCTCCGCCTCTCACGCGCGTCGCCGCCATCGCCTTTCCCGTTCTACCTCATCGCGACATCGCGTCCCTGCTGTCTCCACCCCGTGCGCGATCTTGGACATTGGTTTTTGAGGTATGAGCTTTTTGTCATCCAGTGATTAGTTAAACCCTACTAACCTCCACAAATTTTGGGTGTGCCGGTGCACACCCGGCACACCATCTAGATCCGCCCGTGGATCTGGGAACCGTCGTTCTTAACCATCAAGAGTGGCTGCAATGACATTAGTCGTCATGTTTATGTGTGTCCCTGTGTGTTTTCCTGTTTATGTTTATGTAGATTTAATTTTGATGACATATAGGGTGGTAAAAGTGCTCGGGTTCTGATGCTCTGGTGATGATTGTATGCTAGTGTCCAGATGAGTTCGAAGAAGGTTCCGTTCAACCGGCATAAGGAGAATGAGGAGGCGAGGAAGAAGGTCAGGGGTTTGAGTCCCTTTCAACCTTTTCCTGGGACACTTCCATTTGTTTTTTTGCTCGCACATTTTGTTCATATCTGATTTTAACTGCTTTTGGTATGTGAAGAGGGAGGAAGATGAAGCGGCACGTGTGTATGCGGAGTTTGTGGAATCATTCAAGGGTGAAAGCACGTCTGGGTCGAAGTTCGTCCGAGGGGGTGTGATTGATCCCAATGCCAAGCTGAGAGCTGATTCTGAAGGTTAGTGATAGGGTTTCATTTTCATATACTTCGTCATAGTTGCCTTCCCAGTTTGTAGTTTTCAGTGTCAATCATGATGGATATATGCACTGTTTCTTTTATTGCTCCAATTAATCAAGAGGCCGTCCTTTTTATTCATTCGGCAATGACAGGTGGAAAGTCCAAAGATGGGGGGTCTGTTCCAAAGAAGGGCAGTAGGTAAACAGCAAAAATACTTGATTTCTAGAAGATGGTATCCTGTGGCACCACAGCTACATCTTTAGACAGTCATGTGCCAATATAACCAGAATTGAGAATTCAGAGACCAAGCATGAACAGTTTTTAAACGCTTGATGCTATATACTCCGGCACATAATTTGCTATAGTTACAGTTATGATTCATGAATAATTCGTTCATTTACCTTTTGTTGCCAAGGTCTGAATGCATATAGAATATGAGTGGTCTGAAGAAGAAAATAGTCTTGGCCGTCCTTATGAATAGCCATGTCATCTCTTTTTCATGACTCGTATTGCACTTGCATTTATGCCGTAGTGCTGACTATAGTTTTGCCTTCTCGACAGAGCAATTCATTGCTTCTGATTTACTGCTTAAGATCATGATAATGTTACGGAATTTATGTTTCCATTTTTGTTAGTACACTAGTACTGTCGTCATGACATTGTAGAGTCACGGACAACAGAGAGAGCATGCATGTTGCTTCTAGTAAAGTGTAATTAATCATATGACAGCTGTAAATTCGTGAAACATATATGAATAATACTCAATGATGGCTCATTGGCATTGGCTCATGTCGTGTTTGGTGGTATTGCTGTAATAACTACCAAATGCATCAGACCTTTATGGAATTAGTTTCAAATGTCAATGACGCTGATTGTGCTCTACACTCTCGAGAATCTTGAGCCAACATTTTAAAATCCTATGATTAACATCTGATACTGTCGGGAACAACTAGTGCACTAGCAGGGTTTTATTTTCTGGAATCATAATATGATTTGAGACTACTGCTACTACGATCCTGTGATTTCTGTTAGTAGTTAACTAGATATCAAATGATTCTAACACTGTTCTCACTTCCAATAAATATAATGCTTTGCATATTTACATCATGATCAACATATTCAAGATGATATAGGATTTGCCAAGTTTTTCATGAGGTGATATTTTCTTTTTCACAATGCAGGACCATTTTGAGCTTATTAGGAACGTTTTGTACGTAGGAATCATTGCTAAGAAATTCTCGTAATTTTGCAAAGACCAACCAATTAAGTTAACGAGTATAGTCTAGATTTAGGGCCGTGTAAGCTTTAGGATTAACTATACTTCTTATATAAACTATAATGGTTTCAAATTCGTGAGAAAATTAATAAAATTGGATGTGTATGTTGGATTAACATGATTTTGAATAGAGAAAATACACCAAATTAGAGGAAAGTTCCGTTAGTTCAGTGAGAATATCCTAAATGCCCCTGTAGAGAGTGAGATAGGTATCTGTTTTGGTTGCATTGCTCATATCCTTTTACCGTTGTTGTTATGCGTAACGCCATGAGTCCATGACATCTAGGTGTACAAATGATATGCGGCATAATCTAACTGACGAGCGTAATACATACCTTATACATAGCATATTTTTATCCAGGTACGTTCCATCTTTTTTGCCGCCATCATTTGCAAGAGAGCCAGAGAAAAAGGTTGGGGCACTTTCATTATCCTTATGATTGCCTCAGTAGTCAGTATGGTTCTTTTGTTGAGCATTACCTTGACTTGCAGAAGGAAGATGAGCAGCCAAAGGAAAAGGAAAAAGGAAAGCCACGGGCAATAGATAAGTTCATGGAGGAACTCAAGTTTGAGCAAGAGCTTCGAGAAAGGCGTAATCAGGAACGTGACGGTCGACACGGTGACACCTCCGTGGTAGGTATTAGTATATGTTAACGGTGACACCTCCGCTGTAGGTATTAGTATATGTTACCGTGGACCTTTTGGTTCTTCCCACTAGACATAATATCAAATAAATCTATAGGGTAATTTAGACTATGTAGACTATGTTTATTATGCTGAAATATTCTCTGTTAATTGACTAGAATGTAGAAAACCAATCCTATCTGTCAACTTTGAGAAACTATTTTTTAAAACAATTTTCCAGCTGATATGATAAATTTGTGATTGATTCCCATTTTTCTTTCAAAATCATTGTAGTTTATACTTATATTTGGTATACTGATGCTGGAAGCCTTTTCCTGCAGCTATCTAGCCGTTTTGATGAACTACCAGATGATTTTGATCCCACTGGGAGATTCCCAGGATCATTTGATGACGGGGATCCGCAAACCACAAACTTATATGTTGGCAACCTCTCTCCTAAGGTTGATTTCCCCCACCGTACATGTTCTGTCTAGACAGAATTTTAAGTGTGTAGGCACCATGGTTAGCTTAACTGTGCATTATCTATACCATATGATATTAGGTGGATGAGAATTTTCTGTTGAGGACTTTTGGTCGGTTTGGACCTATTGCAAGCGTCAAGATTATGTGGCCTCGAACAGAAGAAGAACGCAGAAGGCAAAGGAATTGTGGTTTTGTAGCATTCATGAATAGAGCTGAAGGACAGGCAGCCAAGGATGAAATGCAAGGTTACTATGCACTTCCATGCAGTGGCTATCATGTTATAGGACCTTAAAATATTAACCTATTTGTACTTTTGAGATACTACTTCTATTCCTGCTTTCAATTTACTTAGATTATTTATCTCAGGTGTTGTTGTGTATGACTATGAGCTAAAGATTGGGTGGGGCAAATCTGTTGCTCTTCCATCACAAGCACTGCCTGCTCCTCCTCCAGGACACATGGCAATCAGAAACAAGGAGGTTGCTTCTTCTATCCCAAAGTTTCTATGTGCAGCTAACTCTTCTAATTTGTTTGGAAGTTTTAAGTAGATGACATGTTCTTGGTCTTTACCTGTGAGTTGTTGTTGATAACTTTTTATTTTTCTATGTCATACAGGGTGGTACTGTCATCATATCTGGTCCTGGAGGTCCACCTGTTGCATCTGTTACACCACAAACCTCAGAGCTGGTTGGTGACTTCTTACATATGCATCTGTCCTTGTGTTGCATAGTGATTTTGCTATCTATGTCATCTTGTCACCATAACCATAAAAGCAATATCATTGAAAATTTTCCCATGTTTTTCTTTGAGATAGACTTTTTGATGGATGAATGGTTCATTATTTGTAATGCTGCCCATTTGAGTTCCTTTTTCAGAAAATATTGAAGTGCTTGAATTGTATAGATCCAAGAGAAAATTCATAAGTTCCCATGTTGCATCAAAATTAATTTATGGAATATTCTTTCATCTTTCCTCAGTTGGCACATCAATTCTGTTGGAAATTCTGCCGGAAAATTTTGAATTTGAATTGTTGAATAGTAATTCCCTGGTCAAATTCAAATTTCATGTTTTTTTTTAACAAATTGGAACTGCTCGGGAGAAAACTGGTTCCCCCATTGCCAGCTATATTCTTTATTGTCTCATATGCTCAGATATAATCCAAGAAGTTTTGCCTTGATAAGGATGTTGGCATGTTAGTTTTTATAGTCAAATTTCTGTAATTCTAATTTCACTTTGCGGATTCATTTGGTTTAACAGGTCCTTACTCCAAATGTTCCTGATATAGTGGTTGCTCCACCAGATGATTCGCATCTTCGGCATGTGATTGACACAATGGCTCTGCATGTACTTGATGGTGGATGTGCGTTTGAACAAGCTATAATGGAGAGAGGACGAGGAAATTCTTTATTTAGCTTCCTATTTGATCTTAAATCAAAAGAACACACATACTATGTTTGGAGGTTATACTCCTTCGCTCAGGTATCCATCGTTTTTTGTGTTGCTACATTTTCAATGCTATCTCCTCTATGATCTAAGAGTAGAAGATTGTTTGTATATGTTTTATCCATTAAAATTTCCGTTCTTTCTTCAACGTGGTGATAGTAAAGCTGCCTGTATGTGCTATCTTTGGTTGCAATACAGACACATATTTTCTATTAATCATTATGACATTTCACCAGTGTATGTGTTTTGCATAGTGAGGATCTAGTAATTGGTCAAAATGAATACTCTTTAGTTTAATGAAATTTATGTCCTTCTGAGTAAGTTCTTTTCAGCTTGTTCTCTAGAATTTGGTAATCTACTACTGTTCGGCTGGAGAAGAAGATCCTTTTAGGAACCAGACACTTACATTCTTACATATGCAAACACATGTATGAGCTAGCTATATGGGAATCACTGTACGGATATTATGCTAATATTTAACTGCTTATGATATTGGAACGCAGGGTGATACTTTACAACGATGGCGAACAGAACCATTTATCATGATTACAGGAAGTGGAAGGTAATAAGGGTGCACAATGATATTTCGTTATATGTTGGTCCTGTGCTTATTGACTATGTGGTAACATTGTTGTATTAAATATGTTATTTTAGATGGGTTCCACCTGCTTTGCCATCCAGCAGAAGCCCTGATCGTGAAAAAGAATCTACTTTTGCAGCTGGTAGAAGCAGGGTAAGGTTTGGTTGGACCTTGGCGGAAGCTTTTTATTTTGTGTTTTTGAGATGGTACAGATGCATTTGTCCAATTACAGATTAATATGTGTTTCTTTCTCCAGCGTGTTGAAGTGGAGCGTACATTGACTGATTCACAGCGTGATGAATTTGAGGACATGCTCCGTGCATTGACATTAGAGAGGAGTCAGATAAAGGAGGCTATGGGATTTGCGTTGGATAATGCTGATGCTGCTGGAGAGGTAATTCCTACCTTGTTGGTTTGACCTAATCAGCTAAGTTAGCTGTCTTTTTGCCTTTTAACTTAGATTAAGAATTCATTCTGGTTTAGATTGGTCTATTTCATGTGTCTTGCTAGTTCCCCTTTCTTTCTCAATTAGTCGACGTGAAAAATTCTACGACTTGTAACCAGAGATCAGCTAATAGCTTGATCATTATGAGTTAACAACATTGAGGTCATGGACTGAAGGGATTCATGTGGTTGTACTTTGCATGAACTATCTGTTTGAAACATATGCCTTTTGATGTGATCTGATGTATGTCTAAGGAGAGTGAAAAACGAAAAATGGGTCAAATTTGTAAGATTTATACATTTTGACTATTGGGACCATCTGATCATATGTAGTACATGTTTTACTGTCTGCTTTGTTGTCATTTATTTGTCGTGAACTGTGAACTAGACTTCAGAGGCCTACTTCATATTGCTGTGTACTTGAATTACATTTTGTAGTTCACATTGCATGAAAACTCATTGATTCTTGTCTTGTATAGATCGTTGAGGTTCTTGCAGAATCTTTGACACTCAAGGAGACACCTATCCCAACCAAGGTTGCACGGCTTATGCTAGTGTCTGACATCCTTCATAACAGTAGTGCCCCTGTGAAGAATGCTTCTGCATTCCGAACCAAGTTTGAGGCTGCTATACCTGATGTCATGGAGAGCTTCAATGACTTGTATCGCGGTATCACAGGAAGGATTACTGCTGAAGCTCTGAAGGTAAGTGTTGCTCTATTTGTTTAGTAGTTTCATTTTTCTCCTTGATGTTCTTACGCAATAGCATTCATTTATTACTTCTCTGCAGGAGAGGGTTTTGAAAGTTCTACAAGTATGGGCAGACTGGTTCTTGTTTTCTGATGCATATCTGAATGGGCTGAGAGCTACCTTTCTTAGGTCAGGCAACTCTGGAGTCACCCCGTTTCACTCTCTTTGTGGTGATGCGCCTGAAATTGAAAAGAAAACGAGCTCTGAGGATGCTAATAATGGATTTAGGCTTGATGAAGATGGTGCGCTGGCCACAGGAAAGGCAGCAGCAATGAAGGAGCTATTAGGGCTTCCGCTTGCTGAACTTGAACGTCGTTGTAGACATAATGGCCTCTCATTATGCGGTGGTAAAGAGATGATGGTTGCCAGGTTGCTCAGCTTGGAGGAGGCTGAGAAGGAGCGAGTATATCAGAAAGATGTTGACATGAAATATGGACAAGGCGAACCTCATAGAACTGGAAGAGAGGATATTGGTTTGAACGCTCGTAGTGCTTCGAGACTTGGAGAAGGTACTGGTGATGATGACTCAGATATGCTGGGGCTCCCTCGTCACAGTATGGAAACAGGTCACAGACGCTCTGGAGAGTCTGCATCTGCTGAACCCGAACAAGTTCCAAGCAAGAAGCAGAAAGCTGATCCCATTTTGCCAGCTTCTAAATGGAATCGAGAGGATGATGGCAGCGACGATGAAGATATAAAAGATGGTCAAGGATTGGGATTAAGCTATTCATCTGGAAGCGATATTGCTGGTGATCCTGGAAAAGGTGATGCAACAGAAATTAGTACTGATCATGCAATTCATCATCCAGATAAAATCGTTGATGAAGAGCATAGGTACCCCCGCAAATGTTTAATCATGTTCGTATTTCATTAGTTTCATTTTTTTTTACTTATGGATGCAACGCCTTGTGATCTGCAGGCAGAAGCTGAGGCAGATTGAGATTGCTGTCATGCAGTATCGTGAATCTCTCGAGGAGAAGGGTTTGCGGAACACGGAGGAGATTGAGAGGAAGGTTGCCAGCCATCGTAGGCGTCTTCACTCTGAATATGGTTTATCATCTTTGATAGATGGTGCAAACAACACGCGGACTTCCGGTATGTAAGAAGGGCAGGAAGTAAAATACCCTGCTTATTTGATAATTGCGTTTCTCTTTCTTTTGCACGCTCCATCTTTGAACTTATTTTGTACCTTGACTTAATAGTTTATCAGACAATAACTATGAGCCATGCTGTAGCCCTCAACTTAGCTATTCTGGTGTGTATTTCGTAAAAATATTATTCTATTTTGCAGAGAGAATATCATTGGAGCGGAAAGAAAGGTACGATGATGCACGTGATTCTTCGAGGAAGCGGCCTCGCAGCCTGAGTAGGAGCCGTAGTCCTTCAAGGAAGTTGTCACTGGATAGAGACCGAGAGTACAATCGCAACAGAGACAGGTTGCATGGTAATGATGTTGGGAGAGACAGGGTACGTGAAAAAAGTGCAGGCCGAGGGAGGGATGATCACTACGATAGAAGCAGAGACCGGGAAAAGGATAGGAGAAAGGGAAGGTGATTGATACATGATAGTCTCCCTGTTGTGCACTCATCCTTTGCCTCTATAAGGGTGTTGGAGCAAGGTAATATTTAAGCTGGGCTGGGCTGCTTTAGTTGATACCTGCTGCATCTAAATGGGTATGCATGGCCTGCTCCATGCCTTGATGAATCTGTCTGTAATGGGATAGTTTTGAGGATTGAGGTGGTGCTTCTGATCATCTCATGGAGGACCTATTTTGTAGTTTCAAGGAAAGTAGTGTTGTGAAACATCAAATATGGAGTAAGCACATTTTTGGAGTAGCAACATTGAATGAAATGCTGCCCATTCTGGTCATGGACTGCAGCCAAGTAACTCTGGTGACCATTGCAGTTTAGGGATTCGCTGTAGTTGTTTACTGATGTAGGATTCAGCTTAGAACTAGCATCGATCGTCTTGAGCTCTCAATGGAATGTGTTGCCTCGACTGCGCTTAACAGTTTTATCAAAGGTAGGCGGTGGTTAATCCGGATATGGAGTGAACTTTGCTGGTGCATTCTTCTGTCATGGATAAGTGGACGGCAGGGCTGGCATGGGCGTATCATTTATGGATGCTTAATTTAAGAACTCATTTTCTTGAACTTAATTTGTGGATGCTTTGATTCAGGCACATGTAGTTTTCTGCGGGCACCTGAGTCTGGATCCTATCTCATGATAAATGTATATCCTCTTTTGGGATACCGTTGCAACGCTCGTCAGGAGGCAAAGCCGGCTGTTTGACAAGCTCCTATAAAGAAACTACTCCTATAAAGAAACTATCTTGTGGTGATGGTTCGTTTACTTTAGGGATACACTGTATGATTTATTGTCAACGTCCGAAGTTGAGGTGGGATTGCCCTCACTAGCCACTTAAACTTTATTTTATAAAAGCACCTTGCTCTAATATGAATTTTACGGATATATCAGGCAACATCTCAATTTGATAAAGTAAATTATGTTGTAAACATGTAGAATGCGTGCCTTCTTTTTTTAATTCATAGCAGCGCCACGTACTGCTGCTAGTTTAAGTAAACACGCTGCTTAGAAATACATACACATTGCAGCTGAACAAGTTCCGCAGGTAACTGTTGTGAAACGACGCCATGTGATCAATTAAGCAACTGCCATTAGCAGTTGCAAACGACGTTCCAAAGGGTCGCATCCCTTCTCCTAGCAACTGCCATCTCTTTGGCTTGTATAAATATGTAATGGCATCAATGAATCAATACAAGTGAATCTCAATCCTTTGCGTCCAAACTCTGTCTCAATCACATTGTTCAATTCATTTACAATACGTCATCAGCACTTAGTTTCTACCGAGAGCACTTCGGCCAACCAAGAAGCAATCAAGAACTCTTTGACGAAGAAGAAGAAACAAGAATTTTGAAGACAATCCAATGGAAGAGCAAATGTGTTTAGTGGATAGTTGCACCACTAACACAATCTTAAGGGAAATGAAATACTTCCAAACTCTCAAGAAGAGTAAAGGAAACATTATGACTATCGCTGGTCGCGATGCTATGATAATTGGCTCTGGTCAAGCCACCATCATTCTCCCTATGAGTACGAAAATTACAATAGAGGATGCACTCTTGTATCCCGATTCAACTCGTACCCTACTCAGTTTCAAAGATATCCGCAAAAATGGTTTCTATGTTGAAACTTGTGATGAGAGCAATGGCGAAAGTCTCCTCATCACTAAAAATAACGGATATGAGAAACAAATACTTGAGAAAATTCCTTCCCTCAAAACCGGATTGTACTACACATACATTAAACCAATTGAACATGTTGCGTATAAAATAATTTTTTAAAATCTTGACAAGTTCAAGGTATGGCATGATCGCCTTGGTCATCCTGGCATAGGGATGATGAGAAAAATTATTGAAAATTCTGTTGGTCATGATTTAAGACTTGCAAAATTCCCTAAATCCTCAGATTTCGTATGCACCGCATGTGCTACAGGGAAATTAATCTTAAGACCCTCTTATCTTAAGATACGAAATGAACCACTTAACTTCCTTAAACGCATTCAAGGAGATATATGTGGTCCAATTCAGCCATTATCTGGACCATTTAGATATTTTATGGTTCTAATCGACGCATCTACAAGATGGTCGCATGTGTGCCTATTGTCCACAAGGAACCATGCATTTGCCAAAATAATTGCTCAAATTATCAAATTGAGAGCAAATTATCCTGAAAACAGGATAAAAACCATTCGAATGGATAATGCCGCAGAATTCACTTCTCGTGCATTTAATGATTATTGCCTAACATTAGGCATAACTCTAGAGCATTCTGTACCTTATGTACACACTCAAAATGGTTTGGCTGAATCTCTTATTAAAAGAGTCAAATTAATTGCTCGACCACTCTTACAGAATTCAAACCTACCAACCTCTTGTTGGGGACATGCGGTTTTACACGCCGCAGAATTAATTCAAATTCGTCCAACTGCTTATCATACGGCTTCCTCGTTGCAGTTAGTACGTGGAAATCAACCAAGCATTTCCCATCTGCGTCAATTCGGTTGCGCTGTATATGTGCCGATATCACCACCGCAGCGTACACAAATGGGCCCTCACAGAAAATTAGAGATCTATGTGGGGTATAATTCTCCGTCAATAATTAAGTACCTCGAGCCCCTAACAGGGGATTTATTTACAGCCCTGTACGCTGATTGTATTTTCGACGAAGATAATTTCCCGGCATTAGGGGGAGATAAAGACAAGTACCACAAAGAATGCCAAGAAATAGATTGGAATGTCATTGGCATCCAATCATTAGACCCACGTACTAAAGAATCTGAATATGAAGTTCAGAGAATCATAAATTTGCAACTCATTGCAAATAACCTGCCAGATGCATTTACTGATCATAAAGGTGTGACAAAATCACACATTCCGACGGTTAATGTGCCAGAAAGAGTGGAGGTACCTAATAAAACCACTCAACTCCCCAATGAGAGCAAAAGGGGAAGAAATTTGGTCACAAAGGATCCAGCTTCTCAAAAGCGTCCGCGGAAAGAGAGGACTCTAAATCCTCAAACAGTAAATGCAAACCAATCTCAAAAGGAGAAACACTTATCGGATGCTCAACATCCACAACCCAGCAAAAATGTGTACATAAATTCAAGTGCTGGGACATCGGAACAACCTAACTCAAATGTTGAGGGAAATCACAATAAGTTAGAAGATGATAATGAAATGTCCATCAATTACATTGATTCAGGAGAATCTTTTAATAGAAAGACTACAGTTGTCGATATTTACTTCTCCTCGAAAATTGCTAAGAACCTTCAATGGGATCCAGAACCTAAGTTCATGGCAGAGTGCCTCAAGCGCTCAGACTGGCCCAAACGGAAGGAGGCAATCGAGGCAGAATTGCGCTCGCTCAAGAAAAGAGAGGTATTTACTTCAGTAATACCAACTCCTCGAAATGTCTTCCCTGTGGGAGCAAAATGAGTTTTCGTTCGAAAGAGAAATGAAAACAATGAGGTGGTGAGATACAAAGCGAGGCTTGTAGCACAAGGGTTCACGCAGAGACCCGGCATCGATTATGATGAAACCTACTCTTCTGTTATGAATGGCATAACGTTCCGATATTTAATATCTTTGGCAGTACAGATGAAATTATCTATGCAGTTAATGGACGTTATGACCGCATACTTATATGGGTCACTTGATTCGGATATTTACATGAAAGTCCCTGATGGGCTTAAAATCCCGAATCCAAATATAAATCGCAACATATATTGTGTAAAGTTACAAAAGTCACTTTATGGCTTAAAACAATCGGGAAGAATGTGGTACAACCGATTGAGTGAATTCCTTCTTCAGAAGGGTTATTCAAACAATGATGATTGCCCTTGTGTATTCATAAAGAAATCCTCAAAAGGATTTTGCATCATCTCAGTGTATGTCGATGATCTCAATATCATTGGAACTACACAAGACATACAAGAGGCAAGTAATCATCTAAAGACAGAATTCGAGATGAAAGATTTGGGTAAAACCAATTCTGCTTAGGTTTACAACTTGAGCATTTTCCCTCAGGAATCCTAGTACATCAGTCCGCTTATATCTAGAAGATCTTGGAGAAATTCAATATGGATAAATCATATCCATCCAAGACCCCTATGGTCGTTCGATCTCTTGATAGAGATAAAGATCCATTTAGACCTAGGGCCGATGACGAAGAGATATTAGGACCTGAAGTTCCTTATCTCAGTGTCATCGGAGCACTAATGTATCTAGCAAACTGCACTAGGCCTGATATTTCATTTGCAGTTAATCTATTGGCTAGACATAGTGCATCCCCTACAAAGAGGCATATGGTAGGTGTCAGGAATATTCTCAGATATCTCAAGGCACAAAGGATCTTGGTTTATTCTATCAGAAAAATCAAGACATGACTATAGTGGGATATGCAGATGCTGGCTATTTATCAGATCCCCATAATGCCAGATCTCAAACTGGATTTGTATTTCTACATGGTGGAACAGCCATATCATGGAAGTCCTCAAAGCAGACTTTAGTGGCTACTTCCACTAATCATTCTGAAATAATCGCATTATATGAAGCTTCACGTGAATGTGTATGGCTTCGCAGAATGGTTAACCACATTCAACGATCTTGTGGAATTGAGTCCTTAGAATCACCGACTGTTATCTATGAAGATAATTCTGCTTGTATTACGCAAATGCAATCAGGTTACATAAAGAGCAATATCACGAAGCACATTGCTCCTAAATTATTTTATCCCCATGAATTGCAGAAAAATGGGGAAATCGAAATCTTGCAAACTAAGTCTTGTGAGAATCTTGCAGATTTATTCACAAAGTCCCTACCAACGTCTTTATTCCAGAAATGTGTTCATGGAATTGGTATGAGACGAATTCGAGACTTGCAAGGTTCAGGGGGAGTGAACTCCTAAATATAACCTGATAAATGATCCTCAGATCATAACATATATTGTAGTCTTTTCCTTTATGAGTTTTTCCTAAATGGTTTCTCATAAAAGGTTTTTAATGAGGCAATACTAATACAAGCACAATATGTCATATCGTTTTCTCCTTATTTTTCCCACTGGGTTTTGAAAGAGTTTTCCATGACATATTCTCTACATACATTTCTCCTCAAGTTTTTTCCACAGGGTTTTAGAGGAGTTTTTCAGATGCTATACAAGATGAAATTGATCAAGGGGGAGTGTTGTGAAACGACGCCATGTGATCAATTAAGCAACTGCCATTAGCAGTTGCAAACGACGTTCCAAAGGGTCGCATCCCTTCTCCTAGCAACTGCCATCTCTTTGGCTTGTATAAATATGTAATGGCATCAATGAATCAATACAAGTGAATCTCAATCCTTTGCGTCCAAACTCTGTCTCAATCACATTGTTCAATTCATTTACAATAGTAACATCATACTTGTTTCCAGCTGACTAAAGTGACTAAATCTAGAGCAATAATGATAAGATAATAGCAAACAGAGGTTACCTCCAGGGTTTATCTCGGGATTCTTTGTGGTACTTGTCTTTATCTCCCCCTAGTGCCGGGAAATGATCTTTATCGAAGATACAATCAGCGTACCGGGCTGTAAATAAGTCTCCTGTTAGGGGCTCGAGGTATTTAATTATTGACGGAGAATTATACTCCACATAGTTCCCTAATTTTCTGTGAGGGCCTATTTATGTACGCTGTGGTGGTGATATCGGCACGTATACAGCGTAGCCGAATTGACGCAGATGGGAAATACTTGGTTGATTTTCACGTACTAATTGCAACGGGGAAGCCGTATGGTATGCAGTTGGACGAATTTGAATTAATTTTACGGCGTGTAAAACCGTATGACCCCAACAAGATGTTGGTAGATTTGAATTCTATAAAAGTGGTTGAATGATTAATTTGACTATTTTTATAAGAGATTCAGCCAAACCATTTTGAGTATGTACGTAAGGTACAGAGTGTATCCTCTATTGTTATTTTCGTTCCCATAAGGAGAATGATTGTGGCTTGACCAGAGCCTATGATTATAGCATCGCGTCCAGCGATAGTCATAATATTTCCTTTACTCTTTTTTAGAGTTTGAAAATATTTCATTTCCCTTAAAATCATCACTAAACATATTTCCTCCTCCATTGGATTGTCTTGAAAATTCTATATAAAGTAAAAGAAAATTCATTACGAACATAATTTATATAGAACACATACATCATATATTTAACTATTATGTCTGAGGTACATAATTCAATAAAATACAATAATGGACAATATAGTACATCTTTTGATACTTAGTACGTACAATATAGGCTAATGACATAATTTATGGATAAATTGGAGACTAATTTAGATTTCCATACATGTCTTGAGAATTGAATTCCACAAGCATGTCGTCGATGTCTATGGGGTCATCATCTTTCTTGGCTTGTTCTTGGTTCTCCTTTTGGGGAAGAGTTTGAGAACATCCTGTCTCCAAGGTAATATCTGGTTGTTTATTGAAGTGAGTTTCGAATTTCGCCCCTTGGACTTGTTTGCCTTTGCCTTTGGATTGAAGATATAACTCGACCAGGTGCTTTGGAGTTCGGTATTTTTTTGTATGATGATTTATATATCCACATCTTTGACAAACTTTAGAGTTGTTTTTGGGATTATT
This sequence comes from Stipa capillata, assembly GCA_019208055.1. Classification (NCBI taxonomy): domain Eukaryota; kingdom Viridiplantae; phylum Streptophyta; class Magnoliopsida; order Poales; family Poaceae; genus Stipa; species Stipa capillata. Next base: position 430,352 of record JAGXJF010003150.1, on the reverse strand, counting down.
TTTCTTAAAATAACCTTTGCCCTTATCAAACTTGTTGTATTTCTGCTTGTTGTTTTGTTTCCACTTTCCTTTGAACTCTTTGTGGTTCCTTTTATGACCATGAAATTGGTTCTGAGTATTGGCATGAACTTCAGGTATTGCCATAGCGTCCGTTGGGCGACTTTGGTGGTTCTTCATAAGAAGCTCATCATGCTTCTCAGCTTGAAGAAGCGTGTAAATTAATTCAGAATGTTTGGTGTATTTTGTTGGCGATATTGCTGTTGCAATATGCACATGGAGGGGTGGAAAGTGCACAAGGTTTTTTCAATCAGATCGGCGTCTGATACTGCCTTGTTGCAGAAATTTAACTTAGCGTTGATTTGAAGTCCTAAAAACGAATGTTGGACCATTCGCGTTGTGCTTCGGGTAGCATGACCGCTCTTTGTTGGTCATAACGCTCCTTGAGGGAGGTCCATAGGGCTAGTGGATCTTCCTCCATGAGATACTTAGTATTGAGATTGGGATGGAGGTGATGCCGTATGAAATGCAAAACTGCATATCTTGTTCTTTCTGCTAGAGCCTCCTCACCTTCTTGAGGTGGATTTATGGTAGCACCAAGACCACGACCTAATAAATTTATTTTAAGATCCATGGCCCATGTCAAGTAGTTGCTCCCATTTAGGGCAAGTTCGGCAAAGTCCTTTTTGGATATGTTTGCCACTGTCCTGCATGAATGATCATGCTTGTATTAATTTACTTGAGTAAATTAAGAAAATTTTAATGATGCTAAAGGGTTGCGCAAAATTTTGGGTTAAGATGATTCTTTTAATGAACCAAGTGTAGATCTTCTATAAAGTATATAAGATCATCGCTAATATTTTTGGGCTTTATTTCTGAGTAAATGGGTGATACTACGATCACCGCCAAAAATATAGGCTCTATACTTTTTAAAATTTTGGTTATGCACTTTGAAGGTAGTCACCACGAAGCGGTGTAGACCTCGCAATAATGGGCGAAATAAATCGCTGCTATTATCATGGTCTCCGTTGCAAAGAACGGGCGATGCTACAATCGCAGCTGATAATATAGACTCCATTACCTTATGCATTTGCCAAAATTTTTTAGAAGACAATCACTTAAACATGCGCAAATTTGCATTATTTTCCGTAAATTTTAAAGCAAAAATGATGCTTTAGATAGGTATTGTAAGCGGAAAAATATAAGATTTGCAATAAAATATTAAATAAAGTAATTGCAAATGAATAAAGAAAATGCATAATATAAAACTATAATATATTATAGTATTACGGAGGTAATACACACTTAATACATATTGATATATGCAAATACTAAGACCTAAGGGTCTGAAATGTAAATTACATAAAGCCCGAGGGCTAATATGCAATTTGGTAAGAATCTAGGGGCTAATATGCAATATACAGTAAACCTGAGGGTCTAAACAATAATATTATACTACTGATGTAGAATAACATATAAATATGCAATAACCGAGGGGCTAAACTGCAATATACAACCCCTAGGTTTTTTTTCAATATGCCTGGATGGGCCTTTTGGCCGGCCCATGTGGTTTCCGCTGGCCCATGAGGCGCGCCAGCCTAGGGTGGGCCGAAAGTGGCCGGTTGGCCTCTTGGTCCGGCTGGCAGGCCGGTTGGCCCTTTTGGCTGGCCGGCCCATATGGCCCGTGCGGGGCCTTTTTACACTGGGCAGTTAGGGGCAATGGTTAGGGTTGCCCCTAATCGCCGCCGCTGCCGTGTACTGAGGGCAGGGGAGGGAGCCACCGTCCTAGGGTCGATCGCCGGTGCCGTGTCGGCCGGTGAGGGGGTCGCCGGAGAGCCCGCTGAAGGCGAGTGGTGCGCCGGCCGTTAGGGAGGCTCGGGCAGACGCCGCCGCCTGCGGTTGAGGTGCCGGTTGTTGCTGCTGCACCGCCGCTGGAGGGAGGCCAAGAAAGTCGCCGGGAAGGCGCCTGATGGCGCGGAAGCCGGGTGGGGGGCCATGGCCGAAACCGTGGGTGCCTTGCGTGGATGCGCCGGGGCGGACGCTACTGCTCGCGATTGGGGCGCGGAGTCCGCCACGGTCATGACCGTGGCTCGCCGATAGGAGGAGGCGCCGGAGGGCGCCGCGGTGGAGGTCGAGCCACTGCTGCTGGTGGGTGTCGCGCCGCCGTTTCCGCGGTGAAGGAGGGATGCGCTGGGCAGCGGGACATCTTCCGGTGCCAGGCTAGGGCCCCACCGGCATCGACGCGGGTGGTTGCCAATCTCTGCTGCAGCCGTGAGGGCGAGGCAATGAGAGCGCCGCGCGGTCGTCGTTGTTGAGGACATCGCCGTTGAAGGGGCTGAGGGTCCATTGACCACCGAGGCTGTTGAGGACGGTTGTGCCACAGCGAGAAGTTGGCTAGGCGCCACTATGCGTGCTGCCATTGTCGAAGGGTGGAGGGCTCGGCGTTGAGAGCGGGCACGGCAGCGACGGGATCTTCTTGGTGGAGAAGGTGGTGGAGGGAGAAGCACGGTGATGGCGGCATCAATGGTTGCTAAAATGGTAAGTATCTCGTGGATGATTGCGTCGGCCATGGATTCTTACTTGGTTAGCTTCTTCTCTTCTGTTCTTGCTTCTTTTGGCCGAAGTGCTCTTCTTCTTCTCTGTTGTGTGGCCGGCGTGCTCTTGTAAAGCGAAGTGCTGATGACGTATTAGAGTATAACTAGAGAACAAGGATTAGGACAACGTTTGGACACAATAATTGTGATTCTTATTTATTGATTCTTTGATACTATTACATATATATACAAGTCACAGAGGCTGCAGTTTCTTGTTTGAAGCGTCATTAGCAATCGCTAATGACGGTTGTAATGTTGATCAATCGTCGCGTCCTTCCAGAGGGACATCGCGTTCCAACAGGAAAACCACGATGAGACGCCATTGTGGTAATCATTATGTGGACGGGAAGAAGCCAAATAAAAGGTGTTCTAAAATCCATAGCAATCTCATCAAAAAGTCCGGTAATATGTGGTACTCCTAACCTTAAACTCTCTCCTGTCCCCAAATGGGGAAGAAACTCCAACTTAATTGCTTAGCACACAATTCTCATGATGAAAGCACCAAAATGAACCTAAGGGCATCTCCAGTAGCAAAGAGGACATCTTTTCTTGTAACCCTCTATGTTCTCTAGAGATGATAATAAAAAAACATGTTTTATACTATGTGTTATCCCTAGTTTCATACCTAAGCAATTAATGCCCGCATAAATATATGATTAAAAATTAAACTAGAAATACTGTGATGAAAGATGAAATACCGTACAATAGAGAAAACATGCTCTTGATGTGAAGCGATCATCCTATGTACTCTTCTTGTCTTCTTTTTCTTCCAACTTAGCAAAAATCCAACGAACATCCTAGAAGAAAACTGACTCACACCTTGTAGATGCCCTAAGACACTATCATTTGCAACAAAAGCAGGGTATTGCAACCGTGAGAGGTCGGCGGCGGCGGCATGCATAGATGAAGAAGACCGTGCGAGAGAGGACATGCTAGTGAATTGTTTATATGAGGCCAGCGTGGCGATTGGAGAGAAAAATTAGAGGACCAATGCAATAAACTATACAGTTTAGTAGAGTATTCTTGAGGTTTTAATCACTAAATGACTTCAAAAAAAAGTTACTATTTAATTGGAGTTACACAAATGTGGAGGGCCCCAGCTCCACCCTTGATATGAGGCAGGGTGAATCTGGGCCTCATCTGATCCAGATCTGGAAAGAGGGGCATTGTTGAAATTTTCAATAGTCGACATCGTGCAAACGGTTGCATGCGTTTTTGGGTCTGTGGTGAACATTATGTTGAGCCTATCCAGGGGCCATTCGCCAATTACCAAAGTCATAATCCCCCACCATCAGGGGCATGGCCTAATACTAGGGCTAGGGATGGCTAAAACACTGGTCCAGCCTAAGTGTAATAAGAGAGCAGGCGTGCAATATGTGATTCAAAAGTAACGAACTAAGCATCCCAATATTCCTTGACTCAGTATAGACCCCTCCCTTTCCACCGCTAGGGTTCCCTCTGATTCTCCCCCCCAACGCTATTGTCGAAGACTAATAACGCCGGCGTTCAGTGGTCCGGAAGGACCCACTTTGGGATCTGGCCGGGGGGGGAGCTGAACCGGAGCTACGATCGATCTAGGCGGTAAAAAAGATAGGAAAAGAGACAATGCTTTCCAGGTTCAGGCCACCGCTGAGGTGTAAAAACCCTAGTCCTGCTTTGGTGTGTGTGTATTAATGTTTTAGAGATTACAGACCCTTAGCTCGCTCGAGAGGAGTTCGTCTCCAAAAGATCTAACCCCCCTTGCATGGCCTCAGCTCTCCCTTATATACCTGGGGGTTTACCACAGTGACTGAAGGGCATTAAATGTTGCGGGCATGTTGCTTACGTAGGGGGCGTGGGCACGCCATGCCGGCAGCCGAAGGCTGCTGCGGAAGAGATGTTTTGCTGACAAGCCATCCTTGGGAATCGGATCTTCATGATGGGTTGAAACGCGCTGGAGAAGACTTAACGGGCAAGCACCCTGCCACGGCACCAACCACCCGGGGTCCCACAGACCCAAGGGATGAACCTAGGCGCGCCGTACCGTGTCCGAAAGTCATAAAGCGTGTCAGATGATAACTGACAGGCCTTATCACGTCGGTGGACGCCCGCTTTGGGCCTGGAGTAGGCACGCCTGCTGACAGGCATTAAATGCGCAGGACAGGCCTTAAATGCGCCCGATGGGACACGGGGAAAAGGGCCCACCAGGGCCCTTCGGAGGGCGCCGCGGAAACCCCCGCCACGTGTACTGGTCGACGGACCCCGAGGACCGCTCGGGGAAGGGCCCCCGAGGGGGTGCTCGAGGCGCCTCGCCACGTGGCACCGTGGGAGGAACAAGAGGTGCTCGGGGAAGGGCCCCCGAGGGGCGCTCGGAGCGCCTTGCCACGTGGCACCAACAGAGGAATCAGAGGCGCCCGGGGTTCCCGGGCTCGGGGACCCCCGAGCCCGCAACTTCGCCCGCTCGCTGCACGTGGGCCACTTGACTAACCCAAAAGGGGCCAAGCGGACACAGTGCTCGGGGGGCAAGCCCCCGAGCGCATACTCTCGATTTTCACGCCCTTGGGCGACGTGGCATCAAGTTTGGCCCTTTGCCAACGGCTTAGGGAACCCTAGTTCCCGTACCGCCGACAGTAGCCCTCGGGCCTGCTCCCAAAACGCCAGCCCAGAAAGGGGGCAAGATTGGGGGCGGGCCCAAAAATCTTTTGGGCCAACAAAGATGCCGGCCCATTTAAGGAATCCAGCGGGGAAGACGCCTTGATCCCGGCGCGCGGCGCGCGTGGGAGGGGGGAAACCGCTCTGGTTCTCGCGCCTCGTGGAGGGACGCAATCAGTTACGAAAATCGAGCCGTCCCCCACGATTGCGCGGCGCACGAAGCGTCGTAGCCTTTTTACAGCCTTTTCGAATTCCTTCCAACTCTTTAAATGCTCCGCCGCCTGTACGCCTCCACTTTTCCACGCCTTTCAAAACTTCTTCTTCTTCCCTGCGCCGTCTGCCTCCGCTACACCCTTTCACCTCCTTGCTCCACACCTTTCTTCTTTCTCTCCACGCCTTTCGCCACCATGCCACGGAAGTCGAGGAGCTCCAAGCGCCGCTCCTCCCCGCCGCCCCCGGCATTCTCCCCCGGTCCCGCCTCCTTAACGAGGAAGCCATGGACAAGGTGCGGATGCTGCTGGTTCCGCAGGGGAAGAAAGGCTATAGGGAGGTGCGGCCGGCCACGCACCCGCCGGCGCCGGAAGACAACGAGACCATCATCTTCTCCAGCTTCATCGCGGCGGGGCTGGCGTCGCTGTTCTCCGCCTTCTTCATGGCGGCGCTGGAGGAGTATGAGATCCATCTGATCCATCTCACTCCCAACTTGGTCGTCATGCTGTCGGTCTTCGCTCACCTCTGCGAAATGTTCGTGGGGGTGATGCCGTCGGTGGCGCTCTTCCGCCACTACTTCGTGCTTCGGTCGTTGGGGAAAGGCCGGGGCTCCGACCGGAGGGAGACTGCGGGGAGCTGCAACTTTCAGCTCCGGGAGAAGATGGGGAAGGCCTACATTCCGCAGGAGCTGCGAAAAAAGTGGGACGACTGGCGCCAGCAATGGTGCTACATGGTCACCGATCCGCACCTCCGGCTGCAGATTCCCGACGGCCCGGCGGAACTGCACCGGAGGACATGGGAGTTCATGCCGGAGGACGACGACCTTCTGAAGCCGGCGGTGGACCAGATCGCGCATCTGCAGTCCCTAGGCCTGACGGCGACGATGGTCGTCGGGGACTTCATCCGGCGGCGACTGGCGCCGCTGCGGGAATGCGGCCATGCGGCATGGATATATACCGGCGTCAACAATTTTGGCCGGACGCAGCCCGGCCTAGCGGGGGAGCTTTCGCCCGACGCAATCAAGATGCTGTGTAGCGTACCTAGTTTAACAGCCGGATAAGCTCATTGTGTTTCCTGTACTGGTCCCATGATCAGTAGCCAGTACACACAAGCAACTTGATAGCATTGTCATACATCAACAGTTTATTACACAAATAGGCCATTATGGTCCTTTTTACACAACATGGCCGGAAGGCCGAAATTAAACGGCAGCGGAAGATAATAAAACGTAGATAGACCCGTAAATATGCCAACCCGACAGGCAACTGACTGGGGAAACGCCCTAGCCCTCGTAGTCACTGTCGTCATCGTCGGAGAAGACCTCTTCTTCTTCTGGCCAAATCAACAAGCTAGGTGAGTACATGGAATGTACTCGCAGGCAATCATCCCGGGGAGGATGTATACGGAAGTATTTCATGCAAAGTAGGGATTCAAGGGAGAAGCTCTAACCTAAGTTGGAGGTTGTGCGGAAAAGTAAGTTTTCAACGTAAATATGAATAATAGATTCGAAAGCATTGTTTGGAAAACTTCACGGTATTGCAAAGATAGTAACTTACCTCAATGCATCGAGTAGTCACTACTACTCGGCTAACTTCCTAATGCCGTAAGCTCCATCTATCAATGGGGCTCCATCTATCCTCGGATAGCTCCATCCACCAATCGATAGCTCCATCTAACCGGCATCTAGGTTTTACAGCGCCGGCCTGCATGGTCCTTCACCACTCGACCACGCAGTCGGAGATCGATCACCTGCAATTCCTTGCCACCTCAACATGGCCTTAATTGCACACTGTGGACACTTCATGCCCACGTCCTTATTCCCACTGCCCATCCTTCACAAACAAAACTTAGTCTAACCAGTGTGTGGCCTTGCCAGTTCCTGTCCATAACCGAGGACGCGGCTATTCGAATAGTTTTAACTCTCTGCAGAGGTTGTACGGCTTTACCCACATGTAAGTTACCCTTGCCGCCAGGGCCCGGTAAACACATCCCGAGAGATGTGCCGGCAGAGGTACTACAACAAGGTTTTCACCCGCTTCCATGTCAAAGTTGAACCCGCTAGACAAGATCTACCCAACTCCGTCTGTGCCTAGGCAGCCTGACACCACAACCCGGAGCGGACTCGTCTTTGTGTCGGAACTCTACCCGCATTCCATGCGGAGTCCCTCTAGAGATAACAATCTCACTAGCACAACCCCATACTTCCCACGGGTCCAAACTCTAACACTTGCCGGGCTAATACACCAGGACCTTCCCACAAAGGTCATGTGGACGTACGGTATGGAACCGGTTTAGCGGCACTTAGGCTCGGTCCTTATGCGATTCGAGCAAGACTCCGTTCCATCACACAGCATCCATGTAGCTTCCGGCTACTTCAACATCACCCATACACCCTTACATCTCTTGCCCGAATCAAAAACCATCTCCATTCTCTTTTACTTAGGGATTCGAAAACATCACTTTCCAAATCTTCACCCCGGACGGCACTACCGGACCGAAGGTTTATTTCCCAAATCCCGAAAGGGTTATAAGGTAACTAGTTTCAAAACGGTTTTAAGTTCTAAGCGGGGCTAAGCAGGGCTAATGCCTATAACCCTAATTACTTTATCGATACTCCAATTATCGACAATTAATACTAGGGCTACAAGGATAGGATTTACGGACCTAGGCTAATGCAGCTACTGGGGATATCTATTCTACATAAAATATCGGTGATAACATATAGCATGCACTTTCGCAAACAAAATAATAAATCTTTGTAAATATAGGATTCGACATGATCAAAGGAAGATTGCTTGCCTGGCAGTTCCCGATTTTGTTCTCGTTCTTGACGTGAAGGTGACCCCGGGTCTTCCTGATGTACGTATGGCACTCCCTCAACTGCTCGGTCTGCTTTCCTTGGCTGGCCCACAAGTCGGCGTCACAGTTACTCCCGCACGGCTCGCTCACTGGCTACCACTAGTAGTTCGGTCGGCTTCCTTGGCTGTTTAAGACATGGCGGCGGCGGCGCTTCAGACCAGGGAAATACTGACGGCGGGCTACAAATCAGAGAGGAGGGATAAAGCTCAAGGGGGAGGAGGGAAGTTTCGGTTCGGTTCACTTGACCAGGAAGCTCGGGTTGGCTTGGACTGACGCAGGACGTGAGCTAGGTTGGAGGAGAGAAGCTGGGTGGTGGCTTGAGCCCGACTTCCGCTGATGGAAGAAGGAAAGGGGCGTGCTGGGATTCGGAGAAGGGGTTGAGTGCTCGGCTATGGGGGCGTTGAGCTGAGGCTTGGATGGCTGATGGAGGGCTCGGCCAGCTCCTTAAATAGGCGAGCGGCGGGGTGTGGCTGGCAGTGGCTACTGCTCGTCTTCAACTCCAGCGACGAGACGTGACCGGGGAGCTCCCAATGTTCACAGGACAGCGCGGGGCTCGAAAGGTAACCGTGGCGCACCGTGGTTTGTTGGGCGACGCTGGACTCGACGGATGGCGCGACGATGTCGGCGAACGGCGCGGATAGGCACTGTGGCGAGCTCGTGTCTGGAGATGGGACGGTTCAGGAGGTGAGGTTAGCAGCTGCTGAGCTGGGCTTAGCGAGGACGGGCGCACGGAGCTAGGCTGCGTGCTGGACGACGACATTTCCGGTGAACGGCGCGGCCATGCCTCTGTTGGCATGCCGATGCCAGTGCTGGGCGCGAGCTGGAGCGGCATTGCACGTCCTCGAGCAACCTATCAGCACTCTCCACGCAGCGCCATGTCCTGGAGCTCCTGGGGGACATATTCGGGAAACCTGCCAAGTTTGGCACCGAATGGTCCTGTGGGTGGTGTTTGCCAAGACTGCCAAGACGTGACGGGACCTCGTTTCCAGCTGTAGGTGAATGGACATGTGATGCCATGGGATGTTCAAGGGTGCAGGGGTGCTGGGGAGTTCGAGGATAGGCTGCTCTGAATTTTTGGCAGCTATTGGCTGGGTCCTACTCATGATTTCATGCACGGAAGGAATTTGGGCGCAGGTGTTTGATATAAACCATTTTGGATTTTTACATATAACGTAACCACGTTTTCATAGATTTGGGCTTCTGGATAGTCGAGGATCATAGTGTAATCGTAGTAGAATTTTTGAAGTTATATTTTTAGGGGTTGCTGTACAACGCTTCTTTTAATCCTAAAGTTTATTATTTTGGTTTACTGATATTTTTGTATTGTACCTTATTATTTTATGTGATAATTGAGTTAAGGGTTTGGTCAGGGTGTCCCATAAATTATTTCTAAATTTTCGGGGAGGCCGGGGAAGGTATTGTTTTACGATTAGGGTTTTGGGAGTGCTTAGGATTAAATACCAGGAAGTGATCGGGAGCTAGGGTTAGGGTTTTTCGGAGTGCGGCAGAGTGATGTGAGTGCACAGGAACTCTCGGAAGTCCTTTTCCTCGAGTTAGGGTTGGTCGGTTCCAGGGTGCCATAGATGCACTGACGTATACGGCGTGTACGCAGCGTTAGGGTTTTAGCTCTGGGTAGTGCGTGTGTGCGTGTGTGCGCGAGTTGATTCCATGCTCGGCTATTGGGGTTATGCCACATGCGATGATATGCCGTTAATACATGTTTTGAAAATTGGGATGTGACAAACCTACCCCCCTTAAAAGGAATCTCGTCCTCGAGATTCGTCGGCTTGGAATAGATGAGGGAACTTGTTCATCAGAAATTCTTCTCACTCCCAGGTAGCTTCCTCTTCCGTATGATTATCCCATTGAACCTTGTGGAATTTGATGCTCTTGTTCTGAGTCCTTCGTTCGGTGCTTTCCAAGATCTTGACAGGCTGTTCTTTATAAGTGAGATCTTTGTCGACACTTAAATCCTGGTATTGGACTTGTTTTGCTGGTGGCTTTAGACACTTCCTCAGCTGGGATACGTGGAACACATTGTGAACTTCAGACAACTCTGGAGGCAATTCTAACTGGTATGCCACTTCACCTCGTCTTCCTTCGATCTTAAACGGTCCGACATATCGTGGCGCTAACTTGCCCTTAACGCTGAATCTCTGCGTTCCTTTAAGTGGTGTTACCCGCAGATATGCGTAATCTCCTGGGTCAAAGGTGACATCTCTCCGTTTAGGGTTGGCATAACTCTTCTGCCTTGACTGGGTTGCCTTTAGTCGGTCTTGGATGAACCTTACTCGCTCTTCTGCATCTTGCAAGACGTCAGGGCCGAAATTTTTTCCTTCTCCCGTCTCTGACCAATTCAGGGGAGTTCTACACTTTCGTCCGTACAGTGCTTCAAATGGAGACATCTGCAGGCTTGTCTGGTAGCTATTATTATATGAGAATTCCGTGTAGGGCAGACTATCTTCCCAACTGTCACCATATGTCAAGGCACAGGCTCTTAGCATATCCTCCAAAATTTGATTTACTCTTTCCGTTTGCCCATCTGTCTGTGGGTGGTAAGCGGCACTAAAGGATAAACGGGTTCCCATTGCTTCATGTAGTTGTTCCCAAAATCTGGAGGTGAATTGGGTACCTCGGTCTGAGATAATTCTCTTCGGCACTCCATGAAGGCTAACTATTCGTGCAAGGTACAGTTTGGCTAATTGGTGTCCTCGGTACGTTATCTTGACGGGTAGGAAATGAGCTACTTTTGTCAGTCGATCTATAATGACCCAAATAGAGTCATTCCCTTTCCTTGTTCTCGGGAGTCCGACAATGAAGTCCATAACGACTTCGTCCCATTTCCACTCAGGTACCTTGATGGGTTGTAATAGTCCTGCGGGTTTTTGATGCTCCGCTTTGACACGTTGACATATGTCGCATCGAGCGATGAAGCTTGCTACCTCACACTTCATTCCATGCCACCAAAATTTTTCTTTTAGCTCCTGGTACAACTTGGTACCTCCAGGATGGATAGAGTATCGGGACTCATGTGCCTCTTTCAAGATTAACTCCTTGAGTTCTTCGCTGTCTGGTACGCATAGTCGATCTTTAAACCATGAAATACCTTCACTGTCTTCTCTGAAATTATTTGCCTTTCCAAGCTTTAACTTTTCCTTAATGCCCTCAATGCTCTTATGTCCTCTCTGGGCATCCTTAATTTGTGTCGTGAGGGAAGGGGCTATTTCTAGGTTGGCTACGAATCCTGTTTGGACCAAACCTAGATTAAGCTTCTCGAATTCTTCGTGCAACTTGGGTTGAGTTTTCTGTATTAACGCATTCAGTGTGGTTGGCTTCCGGCTAAGGGCATCGGCTACTACGTTTGCTTTACCGGGGTGATAATGGACTCCAAGATCATAATCCTTAATCAATTCCAACCATCTCCTCTGCCTCATGTTGAGGTCCGATTGGGTGAAGATATACTTCAAGCTCTTGTGATCCGTGTATATTTCGAAGTGATTACCGATAAGGTAATGCCGCCAAAGTTTTAGGGCATGGACTACTGCAGCCAATTCCAAATCGTGAGTCGGGTAATTCATCTCATGGGGTCGTAATTGTCTGGAGGCGTAGGCGACTACTTTTCCGTCTTGCATGAGTGCACAACCTAATCCGTGTCTGGAAGCATCACAGTACACGTCAAAGTTTTTGTGTAGGTTTGGTAAGGTCAGTACTGGTGCGGTAGTCAACCTTCTCTTCATTTCTTGAAAACTCTCTTCACACTTCAGTGTCCAGTCGAACTTCTGCTCCTTTTTGAGCAACTTCGTCATGGGTCTAGCCAATTTTGAGAATCCTTCTATAAAGCGGCGGTAATATCCTGCTAGACCTAGAAAACTGCGGACTTCGGTCACCGTCCTTGGTGCCTTCCAATCAAGGACATCCTTGACCTTGCTGGGGTCGACAGCTATTCCTCCTGCGGACACTATATGTCCTAAGAATCCAACTTCTCTTAGCCAAAATTCACACTTGCTGAATTTGACGTACAACTGATGCTCTTTGAGCTTTTCCAAGACTGCTCGCAGGTGCTGCTCATGTTCTTGATCGGACTTGGAGTAAATCAAAATGTCGTCAATGAATACAACCACAAACTTATCCAAGTATTCCATAAATACCTTATTCATCAGGTTCATGAAATACGCGGGGGCGTTGGTTAGACCAATGGACATTACGGTATACTCATAGAGTCCATAACGGGTGGTAAAGGCGGTCTTCGGTATGTCTTGCTCACGGATTTTTAGTTGGTGGTATCCAGATCGTAGGTCTATCTTCGAAAACACTTGGGCTCCGTTCATTTGGTCGAATAGGTCGTCGATCCGTGGAAGTGGGTATTTGTTCTTAATTGTAACCTCATTTAAAGCTCTGTAGTCTACGCACATACGGAGGGTCTTATCCTTCTTCTCCACAAATAATACAGGTGATCCCCATGGCGATGAGCTTGGTCGGATAAATCCTTTACCCTGGAGTTCTTCTATTTGTTTCTTTAATTCCTCTAATAGGTTGACCGACAAACGGTATGGTCTCTTAGCTATGGGTGCTGTTCTGGGTACCAAATCAATAACAAACTCCATATCCCGGTCTGGTGGCATCCCAGGTAACTCTTCTGGAAATACTTCGGGAAATTCTCGTACCACATGAACTTGGTGGACTTCCGGGGTTATCAATTGGTTAAGGGTGCTACAGGGGTTAGTTCGAGGTTTAGGGGAAAACTGAACTGTCTCCCCAAGGGCGTTGGTGAGTGTGACTGTTTTGGTTTCAAAATTTATGTTGCCCTTAAACTTGGGTAACCAATCCATTCCTAGGATCACATATATATCCTCTGATCTTAACACAATTAGATCGGCTAGGAATTCTACCCCCCTTATAAGGATGTGTACATCCTTGCAACAATATCTAGCTTTAACTTCTGATCCGGGGGTTCGGACACGCATAGGTATTTTCATGGGGTGGACTTCCAATTGGTTCTTATCCACAAATCTTTTAGATATGAAAGAATGCGATGCTCCAGAATCAAATAAAACTGTTGCGGTTACGGTGTTAACAGGAAACGTACCCATGACTACGTCCTGTGCATCCTGGGCTTCCTCTGCGTCAACGTGGTTGGCGCGTCCCTTGCTGTAGTTCTGAGTTCCTTTTGATCCTTGGCTTCGCGTCGGCATCGAGTGGCCTTGAGTACGCTGGTTGGAGTGCTCCTTCTGCTTCTTAGGGCACTGGAAAGCAAAGTGCCCAGGTTCTCCGCACGAGTAGCAGGTTCGGGGCTTCTGGCTGGAGTTGTCAGCTGGGACAGGGTTGGTATTGCTCTTGGGGTAACCTTGAGTGTTACGGTAGCTGAATTGGGGTGTAGGCGGGGTAGCCTTGTGACGCTGCGGGACAGCAGTCCAAGGGACAGTCTTCTTCTCGTAACGAGGACGTTGGCGAGGCTCTCCCGAGGCAAAGTGCCTGTCACTCTTGCGTTTACGTGTATCAATCAGGCCTCGGCGTTTTTTCTCTACGTTCAGGGCAGCATTAACCAGTTGTTGCAGATCCGTAAAAGTTTGTGAGGATAGCTGGTACTGAAGGATCTGTTGCAGGCCGTTCATGAATTTGTCCGTTAAAGCCTGTTCAGAGGTCAAGTCATCACCTGCATACCGGGCTAGTTGTGTAAATTTATGGAGATACTCGGTGACTGACATAGTTCCTTGTTTCAGTCCGTAGAACTCTTGCTTTTTAATTCCCATCAGGCTAGCGGGAATATGATGTTTGCGGAACATGTTCTTGAACATCGTCCAAGTAATCTCCGTGTCCTTAGGCTGCGTGCTTCGAACTCGCTTCCACCATGCAGCAGCAGGTCCTTGTAGGTACTGGGTGGCATAGAGCACCTTCTCCTGTTCACTGCAGCGGGCTACTTCCAACTTCTCTTCAATCACTAGCAGCCAGTCATCAGCGTCCAGAGGTTCAGTGGATTGGGTAAAAACAGGTGGTGATGTCCTCTGAAATTCTGATAACTTATTGGCTCTGTTGGGAGGATTGCCGAGTAACAGTGCCTGTTGCACCGCAGTTTGGGTGGCTTCACAACTTCGTCCTATGATCCTCAGTATGTCTATCACAGTTGGTTCCTCAGGTGGGGGATTCTGAGGTCGGTGAACAGATTCAGCACAATGGAGCATTGGGTCTTCCTTCCGGCTGGGGTTGACTGGAGGCAATTCTCGTCCCTTCGCCGAAGACTCTGCGTGAGAGTTAGCTTGCGGCTTCTTGGAATTAGATACCATCTTCTGGGGACCAACGGGTGTCTTTGAGCGTGCCGGGTTGGCGAGTTCCGGGAGCTTGGCCTGAGCGTCTGCTCCTAGTTTGGGGCCTGAGAGTTGTTGGTGCGGTGACTCATTGTCGACCTGCATAGGTGCCAATGGGTTGTTTAGGTGTTGCAATTCTTTTAGCAGGAGGTAAGAGGGAAGAGGGGATTTACGATATAACACAAAACCCAAAGCCAATTGCTTTGCACAGACTATCAACGGTTGGGGTAACCAACCAAGAGGCAAATGGAAACACCAAGAAAATATTTTTGCAGCAATACCAGGGATGTGCCTGGAGGCACTTTCATATACATGGCGCCTAAGGGCGCGGGCTAAGCCTTTTTACACTATTACCGAAAGTAGGAGCTTAAGATTATTGCTAGGCGGAAGTGGCTACTCCACTCCCTACTCATCTAATCCACCTGGTCTATGTCCAGGTTGGTAGGCTGGGTCTGGGGTATCTCCCCGTGGATGTCTCCATTTTCGGAGGGCATCGGGGTGTTTCTAGGGGTGGCTGGGTTTCTGCGGCGGTGCGCGGCTCGAGTGGTGGCCGCATAGGCCGAAAACAACCTGAAATAATCGGTAGGCAGGGTTGGCATATAACTGCCTCCCATCATTACAGGTACTCCTAGCAGAGGTGGGTCTTCTGGTATTGATGCTTGAGCGGGTGTCGTGTTGGAGTCTCGAGAATGGGGACGAGGCGGCACAAGAGGAACGGAGTGCTGCGATCGGACAAGGGCGTCGATGAGCTGAATGAATACTTCGGTCTGGGCGACGAGGTACTTGGTGAGGTGGACGACAGTGACATCCTGCTCGGCCTGGGTGCTGGCGAAAATGACTTCTCCTCCTGGTGTGCGGCTGGGGTAGAATCTGAAGGCTCGGCGGCGCATACTTGGGACTACGGGATGGAGCTGAAGGGTGGCTTCCCATGCCGCTAGCTGGATAGCTAGGTCGGGGTTGGGCATCGGTTGCTCGGCGATATGGAAGGTGGCGACGTCGTTGGCGCTGGCTTGGTAGATGTGTACGTCGGCCCAGTACACATGGTTGGGGTTGGAGGCTTCCTCCTGGTAAACGTCGTACTCGGGCCTCTGAGTGGCGCCGAGGGCCCTCTGAGCGACGGTCCACAGAATATCTACAAAACCTGCGAGTCCTGCTGCGGTGGTTTCGTCATAGAGCACACCGCGAGGCATTGCTTTGCAGCTATATTGGTGAAGGGAAGAAGAGGGACTAGGGTTCCTTGCTTTCCAGAGTAGTCGAGAGGAGTGTGTCAGGAAAGAAAGGTTGAGATATTTATAGGGCAGGAAAAAGTGGTAGCTTCGGTCGTAAGGAAGACAGGTGTCCTCTAAGATGTGACGGCTGCCCACCTATATAAATGGGGAGTGATGAGGTGTCCTGCCGTACCCTAGATTCACGTTTTGAATGACGGGTAAGAGGGATTCGCGGAGGAGAGTAGACCAGAAAACATTTTTACTAACTGCTAGCCGGATAGGCCATTTTATTTAAAGTAGTAGTGTGAGCACGAAATAACACCTACAGGTGTGTCACACTTCACATGGCATACATAAAAGTAGTAGTACATCAAACAGGAACACACCGTACGTCTACATTATTGGGTACATGCTAGCCTAAACCAATAACTCGCGGGAGATCCTACAAGCTTAAGTCATGATCTGCATTTCGTCATCTTCAGCGGGAATAACCTCCTCAGGGTCTTCTTCTTCTTCAGAATCTGACGCGGCGGTCTGAACTGGGGTGGGACTGGGTATGATAGAAGCAGTACGGGAGGTTCCGGCCCCTGAGACGAACCGTCTAATATAGGCTCGAGTGTTGCCACAGCGTCTCTTCGGTGGGGGTGGCTGTGTAGTCTCGCTCACAACATGGATATCGCAGGGCTCCGGAGGCACTTCAGTGGTGTTGGCGTTCACCTGGGTAGTGGCTTGCTTCAACAGCTCCTGCGCATGCTGCAGTTCATCTCGCACTTGCTCTAGCTCGACGAGCATGCAGTGTAGAAGAGAGTCTTGAGTCTCCACGAAGTGAGCCAGGCTCACCACGGCGGGGTCGTCCTCGTTGTCAGGTGGAGTATAATGGCGAATGTTCTCTTGCAGTGGATACTGTGGAAAGTATCTCGTAGCTCTGAAACTGCCCATCTCAGGGATCTCATAACGGAGATGCACCAATGCCTTGTATGCTGCTAACTGGATGGCCTGAGTGTAGGACCAGCTGCGAGGTCCTGTAATGACATAAACTCGGCTGTCCTCAGGATTGGTCTTGAATATAAACGCTCTGGCCCAATACTTAGTTATTGTCTCCGATATCTTCTCTTGATAAATGTGATACTCTGGTATGGCCATGCCTCCGCAGCGTCCTAGTGCTTCTCGAAGCAGCTGTGGGAATCCTCCAGCGGTGGCAGCACAAGTCTCTCCAAATCTCTCGATCGTCATCTGTGAAATTTTTAAAACCAAGATGGGGTGAGTTTAGTTATTCAGAAGTTTTTGTCCGGGGAAGATGAGTATTAGAGGGGGGTGAGAATACCAGAACTTGAGCCTAGTCATTGTTTTTAATTTATGAAAATAGTTTTTATCCTAGCTTTTGTCTAACGGCCATGCTAACTAGGGTCTCCTACAGTCAGTATGGCTCTGATACCAAGTCTGTGGCGTACCCGGTTTTACGGCCAGATAAGCTCATTGTGTTTTCTGTACTGGTCCCATGATCAGTAGCCAGTACACACAAGCAACTTGATAGCATTGTCATACATCAACAGTTTATTACACAAATAGGCCATTATGGTCCTTTTTACACAACATGGCCGGAAGGCCGAAATTAAACAGCAGCGGAAGATAATAAAACATAGATAGACCCGTCAATATGCCAACCCGACAGGCAACTGACTGGGGAAACGCCCTAGCCCTCGTAGTCACTGTCGTCATCGTCGGAGAAGACCTCTTCTTCTTCTGGCCAAATCAACAAGCCAGGTGAGTACATTGAATGTACTCGCAAGCAATCATCCCGGGGAGGATGTATACGGAAGTATTTCATGCAAAGTAGGGATTCAAGGGAGAAGCTCTAACCTAAGTTGGAGGTTGTGCAGAAAAGTAAGTTTTCAACGTAAATATGAATAATAGATTCGAAAGCTTTGTTTGAAAAACTTCACGGTATTGCAAAGATAGTAACTTAGCTCAATGCATCGAGTAGTCACTGCTACTCGGCTAACTTCCTAATGCCGTAAGCTCCATCTATCAATGGGGCTCCATCTATCCTCGGATAGCTCCATCCACCAATCGATAGCTCCATCTAACCGGCACCTAGGTTTTACAGCGCCGGCCTGCATGGTCCTTCACCACTCGACCACGCAGCCGGAGATCGATCACCTGCAATTCCTTGCCACCTCAACATGGCCTTAATTGCACACTGTGGACACTTCATGCCCACGTCCTTATTCCCATTGCCCATCCTTCACAAACAAAACTTAGTCTAACCAGTGTGTGGCCTTGCCAGTTCCTGTCCATAACTGAGGACGTGGCTATTCGAATAGTTTTAACTCTCTGCAGAGGTTGTACGGCTTTATCCACAAGATGTAAGTTACCCTTGCCGCCAGGGCCCGGTAAACACATCCCGAGAGATGTGCCGGCAGAGGTACTACAACAAGGTTTTCATCCGCTTCCATGTCAAAGTTGAACCCGCTAGACAAGATCTACCCAACTCCGTCTGTGCCCAGGCAGCCTGACACCACAACCCGGAGTGGACTCGTCTTTGTGTCGGAACTCTACCCGCATTCCATGCGGAGTCCCTCTAGAGATAACAATCTCACTAGCACAACCCCATACTTCCCACGGGTCCAAACTCTAAAACTTGCCGGGCTAATACACCAGGACCTTCCCACAAAGGTCATGTGGACGTACGGTATGGAACCGGTTTAGCGGCACTTAGGCTCGGTCCTTATGCGATTCGAGCAAGACTCCGTTCCATCACACAGCATCCATGTAGCTTCCGGCTACTTCAACATCACCCATACACCCTTACATCTCTTGCCCGAATCAAAAACCATCTCCATTCTCTTTTACTTAGGGATTCGAAAACATCACCTTCCAAATCTTCACCCCGGACGGCACTGCCGGACCGAGGGTTTATTTCTCAAATCCCGAAAGGGTTATAAGGTAACTAGTTTCAAAACGGTTTTAAGTTCTAAGCAGGGCTAACGCATATAACCCTAATGACATTATCGATACTCCAATTATCGACAATTAATACTAGGGCTACAAGGATAGGATTTACGGACCTAGGCTAATGCAGCTACTGGGGATATCTATTCTACATAAAATATCGGTGATAACACATAGCATGCACTTTCGCAAACAAAATAATAAATCTTTGCAAATATAGGATTCGACATGATCAAAGGAAGATTGCTTGCCTGGCAGTTCCGGATTTTGTTCTCGTTCTTGACGTGAAGGTGACCCCGGGTCTTCCTGACGTACGTACGGCACTCCCTCAACTGCTCGGGATCCGCGAGCAAGAAGCGGAAAGGGCCGGCGCCGGCGACAAGTCCGGGATTCTAGGTCTTGACCTCGCGCTGGCGATACCAAGGGCCTTCGAAGAAGTAAGTCGCAAAACTCGCTTCCTTTGCCTTAAAATTTAGTATGCTGCGCTCGGGAATTAACCCGAGCTTCCTTGTTTGGATTTCAGGGCGCCCAAGAAGGCTCGGACGTCCCCGAGCCCCCAGACTCAGCCGAGATCGGAGGCCAACTCGGGGGGCGACCCACCCCGAGCGCCGAGGCTGGTCCGAGGGAGGAGCCTACCCCGACCACGGAGGCCGGCCCGAGCGTGGAGGAGGCCCCGGGGACTGGAGATACCCCGGGGACCGGGGCTGCCCCGAGCGCGGAGGAGACCCCGGGGACTAAAGGTAACCGGGGGCGGGGGCTGCCCCGAGCGCGGAAGAGGCCCCGAGGACGGGGGCTGCCCCGAGCGCAGAAGATGCCCCGGGGACAGGGGATGCCTCGAGCACGGACGCTACCCCGGGGGCCGGAGACGTCCCGGGGACGGGGGCTGCTCCGAGCATGGAGGCCGCCCCGGCGCCCGAGGTTGCCCTGACGGTTGCGGTTGCTCCTGGCGCCGCTGACGTCGAGGGGTCCGTGGCTCTCGCAACTCAAAGGGACGTGGGAGCAGAGACCAAGATGGCGCGGCCCGAGGGAGAGCTCGGGGACTCAGGAGTCTCGAGGCTTCCAATGGGCCCTAGCGCTGTTCGGGGGAGCTTGGTGCCCGGAAGCGAGGGGCCCTCTGAGCTTGAAGAGTTCTCCGGGAGGGCGAGCTCGCTCCCCGCCGAGCCAGCCCGGGGACTGAGCTTGGCGCACCGCCTACTGGACCAAGTCCAGGCTGCCCTCACCAAGGAGAAAAAAGCCTTGGAGGGGCAGGAGAAGGCCCTCACGGAGCTGAGAACAGCTCTGGATGAGCGGGAGGCGGCTCTCGCTCAAGCCGAAGTTGACTTCTCCGTGTGGCTCCGCGTTGCCCGCCTCGAGCATCAGAAGGTCGTTGAAGACATCGCCAAGGAAAGGGCGGAGGTCTTGGAAATGCAGACAGCGGTGATAGACGACGCCGAGGATCTGCTTGAGCGTGAGAAGGAGATAGCCTCCCGCGAGGCAGAGGCCAACCGGCGCAGGAGCAGGTCGCTCTCCGAGAGACTCTGCTTGCCATGCAAGAGGAGGCGCTTGGGGGGCGAGAGAGACAGCTCGAAGAGGGCAAGGCCTCTCTGGACCGGCGGGCACGCGAGCTGGACGGCGAGGTGGCATGGCGCGCTAAGGCCGCCTGCAAGGAGGCCGCCGATTGACTCGAAAAAGAGATTGAGGAGAAGGATCGGCGCATCCGAGACTTGGAGCAGCGCGTCGAAGACGGCAATGTCACCAAGCGGCGGTCGGCGGAGCGGGTGAAGGAGCTCCAGGAGGCGCTGCGGCGCGAGGAGGAGAAGGCGACAATGGCGAAAGAGGGCCGCATCGAGCTTCTGAAGGAACGGGACGACGCGACCAAGCTGATGCGCAGCATCTTCCGACGGGCCAACAGCGCGGTCGAAGATGCCGGGCTTGGCCGCGTCGGCCAAATCTCGGGCCCGGACTCCTTGGGCAACCTCGCCCTCCACTTCGGCAGGATTGCCGACCGGCTAGGGGCGCTGAAGGCGGCGGCGCAGGACTTGGCGGTCCGGGAGGGCTGCGAGTTGGCCGCCATGGTGGCGGAGCATGTACTTGCATGCTACCGCAGCCGAGACCCCCACTTCTCCTTAGAGCCAGCGAAGCTCGGGGTCACCGAAGAGGGGGAAGAAGCCGCTCGCAAAGCTGTCCGCGAGGTCGCCGAGGAGATTGCCCGCAACTTCTCTCGGGACGTCGACGACGCCGACGACGATGAGGAAGACGACGCCCGGGGGGACTAGGCAGTCCCTTTGTACCTTTTATGTTTTTTTGCTTTTGTTTGAGGCCCGAGAGCTTCTGTAAAGACTTTTATGCGATCTTTGATGCAGACTTTGCTCCACATTTTGTTTCACTTCTTTTTTGCAAGTGTAAAGCGTGGACTTGGCTCCACTTTTTAAACTTGCTATTGATGCGACGATCGGTGTGGACTTGGCTCCGCACCCTTGGACTGGCTGAAGCTTTGAGGTTGAGCTTGAGACTTTGCCGAAGACACGTCCGATTCGCCCGCCTGAGAGGGCCGACCCTTCGGTGGCGGCCCCGAGGACCCCAGTCCCCGAGAGTTGGATGCGTCCGGCTCATGCCCGAGCAGTCTTCCCCGAGGGCTCCAGGCCCCGAGAGCTGGATGTTTCGAACTTGTTATCTTGACATGCCGTACTTCGGGAACCCGAGGACCCTATGTCCCCGAGAAGCTGGAAGCGCCGACTTCCTTGGCGGTGCCACGCTTTGGGAAACCCGAGGACACTATGTCCCCGAGAAGCTGGAAGCGCCGACTTCTTTGGCGGTGCCACGCTTTGGGAACCCGAGGACCCTGTGTCCCCGAGACGCTGGAAGCACCGACTTCCTTGGTGATCCTTGGCGCTCGGGAGCGCGCAGCTTCGGGGTTGGACGCCCCTACAAGCTCGTCCGAGTGTTTGTGCTCGGGACATTTCTACGAGTGGTTTAGGTACCAACAGACATCTCATCGTGTTGATTTTTTCTTTATTTAGTTTCAAAAGGCTCTTTTCTCACACAGCGAGGTTCTCGCGCGACATGGACCCCCTGCGCCGCAAGCCCGTCTATTGGGGTGCTCTGAAGCACCGATGCGAGAGTGTAGGGTACCCGGGCGGCTTTAGGCCAGGCTGGTGCCCAGGGTTCGGAAACCAGGCGAGGCGACCAGGGCTTTTATGCGACGACCCGGAATACTTCTCGTGACTCACACCGTTACTTCAGAAACGGCCCTGCTTGACGAACGAGCGGGGCATGGGATCGTAGGCGCAAGAAACTATCCGTGGAGGCGGTAGAAGAAAGCTTTTAAATACGAGGGAAAACGCGGCGAAAAACTTAGCTTAGGAGTGGCAACAAGTGCCTTTTCTCTTCCTCTTATATATTGACGCTGGTTTCGTCCTAAGTTTCTGCCTTGATGTTGGCGATGGCACTCGGGAGCTTCGCCACAGTTTATCTGTAAATTTCGTTGGCGGTTATAATACTTTGTAGGCAGGGGTGCCTCTTCTTGAGTATTTTCAAGGCTTTCCCTTGTCAGGACCCACTGGTTTTCGAATCAGCCGAATGGTCACCGAGCACGAGAGGTAGGGTTATCCGGACACTCTGAGAGTTGGTACCGCTCGGGGCAATCGACCAGGCCGAGCGCTGTTGGCCAGGGGCTTATTTGCCCTGACTCGGGGGAACTCGAGGTGCGATTGCCAGACCGAGCGCTGACGGCTTACCACCAGATGTCAGATCATCCCGACTTCTCATATCCCGACCAGTCGGGACCTACTCGCACAACGGGGACATGGGGGCCAGGTACTCGGGAGAGCGATCTCCATGCCGACAAGCGAAAATATAAACAACAAGATGCTTGAAATAGGATGAATACTGCTACCAAAACAGCTTACATGCTATTCCTGAGAAAAACATATAATACTACTAACGTAGTTTATGATACATGGGAGCCCCGAGCGTATATGCTAGCACACGGGCTACTCGGGCGGCCTTTGACCGGACTGGTGCCCAGGGTTCGGGAACCAAGCGGGGCGACCAGGGTTAGGCGACGAACCCGGAACACTCCCTAGACTTGCTCTTACTACTCAGGGGGCTGGCCCGAAATGTAAACAAAAACTTACCCGGGCCATTCACAGATAAAACTTGCGCAGGTGCTCGATAATCCACGCGTTGGATAGCGGCATACCATCCTCCGCGGCCAGTCAGACTGATCCTGGTCGGGAGACGCCGGTCACTCGGTAAGAGCCTTCCCACATGGGGGAGAGTTTGTTCTTTCCTTCCCGCGTCTGGACGCGGTGAAGTACTAGATCCCCGACCTCTAGTGACCGGGCCCGAACATGGCGCTGATGATAGCGTCTCAGGCTTTGCTGGTATCTGGCGGCACGGAGGGCAGCTCTGCAGTGGTGCTCTTCAAGGTAGTTGATGTCCTCGCGCCTTCTTTGCTCTTGATCTTCCTCCGAGTACGCCCTGACCCGAGGAGAGCCCAAGGAGATCTCGGAGGGGAGGACTGCTTCCACCCCGTACACGAGGAAGAAAGGAGTCTCTCCGGTTGCCCTGCTCGGGGAAGTCCGATCCGACCAGAGGACGGCAAGGAGCTCGTCGATCCAACCAGTGCCACACTTCTTGGGACGATCAAAGTTCTCATCTTGAGCCCTCTGAGGACCTGCACATTGGCGCACTCGACCTGTTCATTGGCGCGTGGGTGGGCGACCGAGGCGAAGCAGATCTTGATCCCGATGGACTCGGAGTACTCGAGGAAGGCGTCGCTTGTGAATTGCGTACCGTTGTCGGTGATAATCCGATTAGGCACTCCAAAACGGCTCACGATCCCTCGGATGAACTTGATCGTTGTGTGTTTGGTGATCTTGACGACTGGCTCCGCTTCTGTCCACTTAGTGAACTTGTCGATGGTGACGTAGATGTGCTCGTAGCCCCCGACTGCTCGGGGGAACGGACCGATGATATCCAGCCCCCAGACCGCGAAAGGCCATGACAGGGGGATGGCTTGAAGCGCCTGAGCTGGTTGATGAACCTGCTTGGCGTGGAATTGACATGCTTCGTAGCGTCGAACCAGCCCGACGACGTCCTGGAGAGCAGCTGGCCAGTAGAAGCCTTGCCGAATGGCCTTCCCGACTAGCGTGCGGGATGACGCGTGGCTCCCGCACTTGCCCTCGTGGACATCCACGAGCAAGTCGCGGCCTTCTTCCTGGGAGATGCACCGTAGGAAAACACCATTGGAGCCGTGCCGGTAGAGTTCCCCATCTACCAAGGCGTAGCGCTTTGCTTGGCGCGCGATTCTTTCAGCAGTGGCATCGTCTTCGGGGAGGATGTTTTCTTTCAGGTATCCCCGGATCTCGGAGATCCAGGAAGCTTCCTGAGGACAGGTGGCGAGCACCAAGTGCTCGCCGGGCGGCGACGTTCTGACGGGATTCCCCACTGAAGGTGCCGCCTGGGTAGGCTCACTTGGGCGCGAGGTTCCCCCTTCGTCTTGGTCGGCGGCCTTGACGGACGGCCGAGTGATCCTTTCTTCAAAGGCCCCAGCCGGGACCGGTTCCCGAGAGGACGCCAGTCGCGATAGGTAGTCGGCGGCTTCGTTGTAGCGGCGCGGGACATGTTGGAGCTCCAACCCGTCGAACCGCCACTCCAACCTCCTGACTTCGCTCAGGTACGCCGCCATTTGGGGATCCGAGCACTGGTACTCCTTGGACACCTGGTTGACGACTAACTGGGAGTCGCCTTTGACAAGAAGTCGCCGGATGCCAAGGGACGCGGCGGCGCGGAGCCCCGCGAGAAGTCCCTCGTACTCAGCCAAGTTGTTGGTGGCTCGGAACAGGAGTTGCATGACGTATTGGAGCTCTTCACCTGTTGGGGAGGTGAGAACCACTCCAGCCCCCGCGCCCTTAAGCGTAAGGGAGCCATCGAAGTGCATGGTCCAGTGTTGGGTTCCTTCTTGCCCCAGGTTGGCGGTTATTTCTTCCCCTTCGTCTTTAGGCACCGGCGTCCACTCGGCGACGAAGTCGGCCAAAACTTTGCCTTTGACTGCCCGGTTGCTGACGAAGCGCAGATTGAACTCCCCGAGTTCAATTGCCCACTCGACGATCCAGCCGGTAGCCTCCCGGTTGTGCAGGATGCGATCGAGGGGAAATGAAGTAACCACCGAGACCTCATGGGCTTGAAAATAATGATGCAGCTTTCTTGACGCCATAAGGATCGCGTAGAGCATCTTCTGGGCTTGAGGATAGCGTGTCTTGGCATCTCGCAGTACTTCGCTAACGAAGTAGACTGGACGTTGCAAGACACGGCTTCTGACTGGAACTTCCCCGGGTAAGGCACCCGGGGTGAAGATCTCGGGCTCGAGCACTGGTGACAAACCAGATATGTCGTATGCTCTGAGTGTTACGGGCATATACCAGAATGATCACATGTTGATCTTTGAACAATACTATGAATATCCTTAAGTACTTTGGAAGAACTAAGGATATGTTTTGTATGCAGAGGTGACAAACGGTCCATTGTAAGGTGTTACATCGGTGCTAGTTTTGTTACAGATACAAACAATTTATCTCAATTAGGCTATGTGTTTAATAAACGGTGGCACAATGGGCTGGAAGGAGGTTCCATGCTGGATTTGGATGAATTCCAAAGTTAAACATTTTGATGGATTCCACAAACGAAGGCTGAGTATATCGTTGTTTTAACAACGACAAAGGAGGATGTTTGAGTCAACAAGTTCGTTATCGAACTTGGTGTAGTTCCAAGTGAGCCAGTACTATGAAGCTCTATTGTGCGACAATGGTGGCAACATAATTCAGGACGAGGAATTAAGGTCCCACCAAGTGACCAAACATATACAATGCCAACTCATTCGAGAATGAGTGATGCATGGAGACGCAAAAGATTTACAAATACATGGACCTGAACATGTCAAATCCATTGATAAAGTTTACCACATGCAAAGCATATGAATAACACCGGAATGCCATAGGTGTTAAGTGCTTACTTATTGACTAGATTATTGACTCTAGTGCAAGTGGGAGACTGTTGGAAATATGCCCTAGAGGCAATAATAAATTGTTATTATCATATTTCTTGTTCATGATAAATGTTTATACTCCATGCTATAATTGTATTAACCGGAAACATAATACATGTGTGGTTTTATAAACAACACCGTGTCCCTAGCAATGCCTCTATCTGGCTAGCTCGTTGATTAAATGATGGTTAAGGTTTCCTAATCATGGACATGTGATGTCGGTTAATAACGGGGTCATGTCATTAGGAGAATGACATGATGGACAGACCCAAATTAAGTTAGGCAATTCGATCACGTCACAAAGTTCATATTGCATAGCTTTCCATTGTTAAATGTTCCGATCCTTAGACCATGAGATAATGCCGCTCCCTGGTGCCGGAAGAATGCTTTGGGGGCATCAACCGTCACGCCGTAACAGGGTGATCATAAAGGTGTCTTTCAGGTATTTCGGAAAGTACTTGTTGGGTTGCATGTATCGAGAGTGGGATTTGTCCATCCATGTGACAGAGAGATATACTCTGGGCCCACTCGGTAAAGCACATTCTGTATCGCTTGCAAGCACGTGACTAAAGAGTTGGTCACAGAGGATGTGGCATTACGGAACGAGTAAAGAGTACTTGCCGGTAACGAGATTGAACTAGGTATGGTGATACCGACGATCGAATCTCGGGCAAGTAAAATATCGCGAGACAAAGGGAATTGAATATTCGACATCGTGGTTCAAACCGATAAAGATCTTCGTTGAATACATGGGAGTCATTATAGACATCCAGGTCCCGCTATTGATTATTGATCGGAGAGGTGTCTCGATCATGTCCACATATTCCCGAACCAGTAGGGTCACACACTTAAGGTTCGTTGACGCTAGGGTATAAAATGAGATATTAATATGGTGAGACCGAAATTTTGTTCGGAGTCTCGGATGGGATCCAGGACGTCACGAGGAGCTCCGGAATGGTCCGGAGATAAAGATTCATATATGGGAAAGTATTTTTAGGGTTCCGGAAAAGTTCGGGATTTTTCCGGTATCGTACCGGGAAGGTTTTAGAAGGTTCCGGGGGTCCCCGGGTGGGGCCCACTTATCCCGGAGGGGTCCACATGGACCAAGGGTACTGCATGAACAGTACATACGTGAATAGTGTCACGTGAACAGTAACCCCCCAAGGGATAAGATCAAATCCCTTAAAAATAGGAGATAAGATCGAAAGGGGAGGCTTTACTTGGGGGAGGGTACTGTTCACGCGCGTACTGTTCACGCGTGTACTGTTCACGGGTACTATTCCTCCTCCTCCAAGTTTCCTCCTCTATATAAAGGAGGGGAGGGGTAGCCCTCCGGAGAGATCTATCCCAGCCGCCGCCTCCCTCTCTCCCATCTCCTCTCTCTCGTGCGCAGCGCTTGGCGAAGCCCTGTCCGCGGAGAAACCCCACCACCTCCACCACCATGCCGTCGTGCTACCGGAGTTGATCTCATCTACCTCATCTCCCGCCTTGCTGGATCAAGAAGGAGGCGACGTCTTCGAGCCATACGTGTGCACATCTCGGAGGTGCCGCTCGTTGCGGTGCTTAATCGGATTGGAACACGAGGAGATCCCTCTCGCGGCTGGGAGGTATAACCTAGCTGCGGGAGGCTGCGGGCTTCATCGACAACGGTCAAATTCTCCGCTGCGTTGACGTGTTCGTCGAGGGTATGTAGATATAATCTGTCTCTCGTTGCAAGCTTCTTTTAGATTGGATCTTGGTTTTCTAGATTGGATCTAGGTTTTCGTTTGCACCTCGTAGGAAAATTTTTGTTTTCTATGCTACGAATCCCATCACTTACCACCCGGGGGGTAACCGAGAGGTAGAGGAGCAGGGGCTCCTCGGGGCTCGGGGCTACCAGGACCGGGGGTGAAGTGAGGTACTTCTTGAGGCTGCGGAGGGCTTGTTTCGGCCTCCGGGGTCCACTCGAAGTGGCCCGACTTCTTGAGGAGCTTGAACAGGGGCAAACCTCGCTCCCCGAGCTTAGAGATGAAGCGTCCCAAGGCGGCCATGCAGCCCGTTAGGCGCTGCACGTCCTTAAGACGAGCCGGCGGGCGCATCTGGTCGATGGCCCGGATCTTCTCGGGGTTTGCCTCTATTCCCCGGTTCGAGACCAGGAAACCGAGGAGCTTGCCCGATGGGACCCCGAAGATGCACTTCTCGGGGTTGAGCTTCATGCGAGTACTGCGGAGACTGTCGAAGGTCTCCGCCAGGTCCTCGATAAGCGTCGCTTGATCCCTTGTTTTGACGACAAGGTCGTCGATGTAGGCCTCGATATTCCGACCTAACTGGGATTGCATAGTAATACGCATGGCACGCTGATATGTGGGCCCAGCGTTTTTCAACCCAAAAGGCATGCGAACATAGCAAAAGGTCCCCGCAGGGGTTGTAAATGAAGTTTTTTCCACATCCTCTACAGACATACTAATCTGGTGATAACCAGAATAAGCATCTAAAAAGCATAAAAGGTCGCATCCCCGTAGTGGAATCAACTATCTGATCAGCAGGTAAAGGGACGGATCTTTTGAGCTTTTGAGGTCGGTATAATCGACGCACATCCTTAGCTTGCCGCCGGCCTTCGGAACCATGACGGGGTTGGTGAGCCAGTCCGGGTGGAGGACTTCTCGGATGAAGCCCGCAGCGAGAAGCTTGTCGACCTCCGCCCGAACGAAGTCTTGACGTTCTGGTGCTTGACGGCGCACCTTCTGCCGGACGGGCCGCGCGTCGGGGCGCACGGCGAGGCGGTGCTCAATCACCTCCCTAGGGACCCCGGGCATATCCGACGGTTGCCAAGCGAACACGTCGGCATTTGCCCGGAGGAAGGCGATGAGCGCGCTTTCCTATTTGGCGGCCAGGCGGCCGCCGATCTTGACGGTCCTGGACTCGTCTTCACCAAGGATCACCTCCTTGATGGGGATGGAGTCGTCGGGGGGCCACCCTGACCTTGGTCGGAGGAGGGCCCGAGGACTCGGGGAGCTCGGCGACATCGTCGACCGCGGCAGCAGTGGAGGAGAACAACTGCTCGGCGCAGAAGACGGAACTCTTCAGGTCGGCCGGCACCGTGATGGTGCCGTTAGGCCCGGGCATCTTGATGGTGAGGTAGGCATAGTGGGAAACCACATGAACTTGGCGAGCGCCGGACGGCCGAGGATGCCGTTGTACGGGGAGGGTCGAAGTCGGCGACGTCGAAGACAACGCTCTCCGTCCGGAAGTTGTCCCTGGTCCCGAAGGTGACCATCAGGGACACTTGCCCGAGGGGCACCGTGAGGCCTGGAGTGACGCCATGGAAAGGCATCGTCGGCTTCAGGCGTCCGGCTGGCAACTGCATTTTGCTAAACACCTCGGGGGACAGGAGGTTAAGGCCTGCGTCCCCCATCGATTAGCATGCGAGTTACCTTGATATTGCACACCGTCGGGGAGACCACCAGCGGGAGATGGCCCACACCCGAGGTGCTCTCGGGATGATCCGAGTCGTCGAAGGTGATCGGGGTCCCCGACCACTTGAGTGGTCGGGACGCACCGGTACTCGGGGTAGCCGAGCACACTTCTCGCGCCATTAGCTTGAACTGGCACCGGGAAGCGTGCGTCGAGGCGCCCCCGTTGATGCATGCGACGGCTTCGGGTTCCTGGAACCCGAGACCATCCTCCTCGTCGTTGCGCTTGTCGCCGCCGTCTTCGCGGCGCTCCTCGCGCTGAAGCTTGTTCTTGTCGGCGAGGAACTTCACCGTCCGGCACTCCGAAAGGTCGTGCCGGTCGGTGTTATGAATCGGGCACCATCTGCCGGCACCCTGGACAGGGGCCCGGGATGGCTTCTTGCCGCCGCTCGCTCCTTCGCGCGGCGGCTTGCGCGCTTTGGCCTCGGCTGCCGCGGCAGACTCGGGCTTGCGCTTCTTGTTCTTGCCCTCCCGCTTCCCGGGAGGACGTGAGGATGACGTGCCGTCGGCCGACGGCTGGTCGGGACGGGAGTCGTGCCACGCGCGAGCCTCAGCCGCCTTGGCGCACTTGTCCGCGACTGCGAACAGTTCCGCCGTGGGACTGGATGTCGCGCGTGCCCAGCTTCTCAAGCATTTTCTCGTCGCGCACTCCTTGCCGGAAGGCGACAATGACTGCCTGAGGGGTAATCTTGGGGATGGTGTTGCGCACCTGGCTAAAACGCTGGATGAAGTGCCGCAACGTTTCCCCTTTGCGCTGCTTGAGCGCGTGGAGATCACTCTCCATGCCAGGGCGCTCGAAGGTGCCCTGGAAATTGGCCACGAACTGGTGGCAGAGGTCCTCCCACGAGCCGATTGAACTGAGGGGAGGTTCATGAGCCATGAACGGGCAGAGCCCTTCAAGGCCATGGGGAACCAGTTGGCCATTACCTTCTCATCCCCCCTTGCCGCCTGGACGGCAGTGGTGTAGATCTGTAGAAACTCCTCCGGGTGGAAGGAGCCGTCATATTTTTGCGGCAACTCGGGGCGGAACTTGTCCGGCCAGTTGACGCGACGGAAGTCCGGGGTGAAAGCCTGGCAGCCTGCTCCGTAGAGCGGCGTGCCGGCTTTCGCCACCGGCTGTGCCCGGGCGCGCACCGGAGAGCGCTGACGGCTTGCGGCAGGGCCAGAGGAGGATTGGCCCTCATCTGCCCAGTCTGCGCGCCGCCTCTCCTGGTGGCGCTCGATAGTGACGCGGGCATCTTCATCCTCCCTTTGCCGGTCGAGCCGATGACGAAGATCGGGGCAACGACCACGAGGGGAGGCGACGGAATGATGGGAGCCAGCGAGGTGGTTCCCTTGCTCCAACGCGCGATGGACGCGGTGGGAGTGGCGGCGGCGATGCTGCAGGGTCGGCGCGGGTGTCGCCATGCCTGGAAGAGGTGTGGGAGTTCCGGGCCGCCTCCTGACGGCGAGCGGTGGCCACCAGGTTGGTTACCTCCTGGAGCCAAGGGCCCACAGGAGATATCCCTTCCACCTGGACGGGTGGATGCCGGAGGAGAAGCTGCGTAGCGTGGAGCGCGCCGGCGGCCTCTCCTGGCGGTCGAAGTCCAGCCGGCGCCGTACCGGCTGGGGGATCTCGGCGACAGAGGGATCGGCTTGCGCCTCTCCTTCTGCCGTGTAGCGGGACTGACGACGAGGTGCCGCTGGGCGCAGCGTGGCGCCCTTCCACCAGCGTCGGCGCTGATAGCGCTGAGGGCGAAATCATGGAAGGAGTCGGCAGCCGATGCCCCCTTCGAGGGACGTGGCTGTTGACTGGCCATGGAAGATGTAGCTTCGAAACCTTGACCTCCCCTACCTGGCGCGCCAGATGTCGACGTACTAAACGCCGGCGTCGGTGGTCCGGAAGGACCCCCTTTGGGATTCGGCCGGGGAGGAGCTGGAACAGAGCTACGATCGATCTAGGCCGGGTTAAAAGATAGGAAAAGAGACAATGATTTACCCAGGTTCAGGCCACCGCTGAGGTGTAAAACCCTAGTCCTGCTTTGGTGTGTGTGTATTAATGTTTTAGAGATTACAGACCCTTAGCTCGCTCGAGAGGAGTTCGTCTCAAAAAGATCTAACCCCTTGCATGGCCTCGGCTCTCCCCTTATATACCTGGGGGTTTACCACAGTGACCGAAGGGCATTAAATGCTAGCAGGGCATGCTGCTTACGTAGGGGGCGTGGGCACGCCATGCCGGCAGCCGAAGGCTGCTGCGGAAGAGATGTTTTGCTGATAAGCCATCCTTGGGAATCGGGTCTTCATGATGGGTTGAAACGCGCTGGAGAAGACTTAACAGGCAAGCACCTGCCACGGCACCAACCACCCGGGTCCCACGGACCCAAGGGATGAACCTGGGCGTGCCATACCGTGCCCGAAAGTCATAAAGCGTGTCAGATGATAACTGACAGGCCTTATCACGTCGGTGGACGCCCGCTTTGGGCCTGGAGTAGGCACGCCTGCTGACAGGCATTAAATGCGCATGACAGGCCTTAAATGCGCCCGATGGGACACGTGGAAAAGGGCCCACCGGGGCCCTTCGGAGGGCGCCGCGGAACCCCCGCCACGTGTACTGGTCGACGAACCCCGAGGACTGCTCGGGGAAGGGCCCCCGAGGGTGCTCGGGGCGCCTCGCCACGTGGCACCGTGGGAGAAACAAGAGGTGCTCTGGGAAGGGCCCCCTAGGGGCGCTCGGGGCGCCTTGCCACGTGGCACCGACGAGGAATCAGAGGCGCCCGGGGTTCCCGGGCTCCAGACCCCCGAGCCCGCAACTTCGCCCGCTCGCTGCACGTGGGCCACTTGACTAACCCAAAAGGGGCCAAGCGGACACAGTGCTCGGGGGGGCAAGCCCCCGAGCGCATACTCTCGATTTTCACGCCCTTGGGCGACGTGGCATCAAGTTTGGCCCTTTGCCAACGGCTTAGGGAACCCTAGTTCCCGTACTGCCGACAGCTATGGTCCCTCCTCCGATCTGCATCGGCGCCTGTTCCTCCTTCAGATTTCCACCGCTGCCGGTCCTTCCTCTGGCTATCCACCCATCACGATGTCCTGTGCTAAAGAAGCGGTGCTGACCTGTGAGTAGCCTACTGAGCTCGTCTCAAGCATTTTCACTCCAATTAAGTCAGTCAAGTATTTCCAATACTCCAATTAAGTCACAGTCGTATCTAAAACCTAGACATGTTCGGGGGAGGATTTTTTTTCACAAAATGATCCTTTTTTTAAATTATATTTTAAAGATGATTCATTTTGAAAAATATTTTTAAATCTAACCCTTTTGGCAGCGCCACATGGCATGGCGCCACGGTCTATGGCACCTCAGAACTCATCCTGCTGGCAGCCCCGCTGCCGTGACCAGCTGATGTGGCATGGTCTGCAGTGCCACACAATAGCGGTGCCACACTCCCTGACGCCACAGTTGCTATAACCACCCATGATTTAACTATTACTTGGACCCCTTACCTAACACCACGGATGTACCATGGCTTGGACCCATTTTATTTTACCTAACGCCATGATTTTACCACCACTTGGACCTCACGTGATTTACTTAGTAAACTATATTCTGAATGTTTCAGAATATAGTTTACTAAAAGATCTCACATGTGTCAAATATCGAACCTAGAGCCACACATGCCAATGAAATTTCTAAGTTTTGAGTATAGCAGCTGCGATGCCGTGAATGCTGGCGCTGTAGACCATGCCACGTCAGCGGCCACGGTAGCAGGGCTGCCAGCGGGATGAGATATGCGGCGCCGCCAAAAGGGTCATATTTAAAAATATTTTTTAAAACGGATTATCTTTAAAATATAATTAAAAAGATCATCTTGTGAAAAAAAATTCCAGAGGAGAGGGAAGGACATATACACGTGTACGATATCCTCTATCGAAACAAGAGTAAGATACCACACCAAAATGCACTGAGGGCACGTCTTATCTTCCACGCTGGGATTAAGGAACTACAGGGATAATAGGATTGGATGACCGGTGGGCCTGGCGAGAGAGAGAAAATACATGTGCATTATATATATTCTTTATTTTTTTTATAAATATTTGAGTTGGAAGTGACAATCCGTCTTGTTTAATGATTTGCAAAATATGATCACATAGTTAATTTTTACGGTTTTACTGCTTGTAACTTACCTTGTTTTTTCTAACTTAAACTCAGCTTTGTAGCCATATATTTGTATAGAGACTAATGTGTCACGTGATTAAATATATTTTATTATTTTACAGCGATACGAAGATATTCAGCTCATTTAATTTTAAGATATAAATGATCGGAACGACTGTATCTATATTTTGTTGCTAGCGGACGTGTAGACTTAGACGTCTTATCCAACTAACGAGTGCTACTTGCATTTCCTCCTCTCCTCTTTGGTGCCAGCTGGTGTAAGATATTGGTTCTTCGCTCCTTTGTGTGCGTGTTGGTTAATTCATAGTGAGATTATGGGGTGTAGACGCCCGCAGGAGCTCATCTTAACCAGGATAATCATGATCTTCGTTCTGTCAATGGCCGGTAGCACTGCTATCCCATATATTTATTTTATATTCTTATAAAGAGATCCATAAGTGACGACGACCAGTTTACCTTTAGAATCGTACCATACCAACTGTTTGATTTGTTGTCAATGATTGAGATTAAGTAGTGGTTGCCCATCACCAACTAAACTCTAATTTGTAAAGAAAAAATAATAATGCATTCATAGTTACTAAACTTTTCCGTTTGATTCTATTTATTCACTTTATTTAGAAAATTAAAATTTATGATCACTGTAATTGCTAAAAATATTCTGGTCATTATCTCTATAACCCTACATTTTTGCTGACGTGTCATACTTTGACTGTTTTTTCACTATCTAGTGAGGCAAAGACCAACATGACGAAGTCGCGTGTGGGCCCACCTCTTGGGCTAAATTGCAAAATGTCCACATATCCTCTCGCCACATGGGTCTTTGCTTCGCTGTACGGTCACAATAGGTTAACGTATGCCGCATCAATAAAATACTATAAAGATAATAACCGTATTTGGAACATTTTAGCAACTATGATGACTGTGAATTTAGGTTTTCTTAATACAGGGACTAAATCAAACTAGATGCACAAGTTCAAGTTCAGTGGCAGTGGATGCATTTACTCTTTGCAAAAACACCTTGCTCTAACATGAATTTTACGCATACATTGAACAACACCTCAACCCAGAAAAATATATAATTTTGTTAACATGTAATATGATCTTTTAATCTGCAACAACGTGCACCTCTTTCCTAGTCCTATTCAAATTGTGAGCGATTATTTACACAACTACAACAATGTAGTGTAAGAATGGCTTACCAATAACCCTGAATCCCGGAGAAAAATAATGTTGGGATACAATTATTCTCACATAGGCCAGCCCATGAGATCCTATGTGGCTCCTATGTGGCATAAGACCAAATCAACAAATCAACAAAATCATTAGTAAAGTCAAAGCATGATTAAAGGGAAGCCTAAGCAAGAATAAATTCATTACGGAGTGTATGTGAGGGCTAGTCCATCGTAGATTTATACATCACCCCTCGTCCCTAGTCTACCATGGACTCATAGACCATTTTTCCACTTCTAGCCCTCTCTCACTCCCCCCTCAAGGGTACCCTTGGTCATTTTTATGTACCTTTTGCCTATATAAACTCCTATGGGGGGGTGTAAAATCCATCCCATAAATGAGAAAATCTCATGAGGGAGGCCTAGAGCTCCAAGTCGTAGATGAGAAGCTCTATGAGTGGCTTGGGAAGTTGCGGACGGTCCAAATCGCTAGCCAAGTCGCGTACGGGGCTCCTCTCTCCACATAGGACTAGGCCGTGCTCCACGAGGCGGCCGAAGCAATTCAAAAAATATCAAAGTGTCTCATTCTGTCGAGTGTACGGCGATCTTCCCATAAGGTAGTCATACACTGCCCAATACTATTGCGACATAGCCATCAAGCTACTGACAACCCCTCTCTAGTGTCGTTTTCATAATAGCAACATGACGCTGTTTGTGGGAAACTCAGCCAATGTGAGAAGCTATGTCCCCACCTAAACAAAACCTTACCGAAGTCGAGGCATTGTTCTCCCGGAGCAAGGCGCAATGACTCGAGGATCAAAGAAGAAGGATGGCACCTCGGAGACGACCGATGACAACTACTCTGATGTCAGACGCATCAAGGACATGGAAGGGATCATCCAAACTGACCCTCTCACCACCGCGCTACTTGTCGTACTAGAAGGCAAGGAACTCTTCCAAGGCGCCCATCTCAGAGCCCGCCACATTGTCCCAAATATCATCGACGATACCTCAAGGAGGCCCCACGAGCTCATCACCAGCCTGAGGGCGCTTGTGAATGCCGAGCTCACACGCACCCTATGAAGATCAAGGGGCATAGTTTGGAGCAGCGGTGGATTCAAGGAGTTATCGACGCGACCGTTCCCGCTCACCAAGAAGGTCTCGAGACCATTTGTCGAGTTCATCTTTCGGGGAGTAGTCCCACCGCGAATGGCATCGCCATCGAGGGGATGGAAGCCACATGCAAACTTGTAATCCTTTGTCGAGGGAGGTCTAAGAAGCTGTCTTCCCCTAGAAGTTCAAGCTGCCCAATAGATATGTCCAAATTTTCCCCCTCGCGCTAACAGGGATGGCTCAAACTTGGTTCTTCAACCAAGGAGAAACTCCATTAGGTCGTGGGAATGCCTCTAGAAAGTCTCCATCGCAAGTTTCCAAGGAAACTTCATAAAACCCATTCTATCGAATGAACTCTTCACCCTCAAGAAAAAGGAGAGTCCCTGCGAAGTTTGTTCAAGTGATTCTGAAGGTTCGAAGCCAAATCGCTAATGGCCCAAGCACTACAGTGATTGATGCATGCATGCAAGGCTTACTTCCTGGAGAAGTGAATCACACCCTTAATTGGAACCCTTCAAGAACCACCGAGGAATTGTACTACAAACTGCGGTAGTACGTGTGAGGCAAAGATGGTGACACTAGTAAGCTCAAGCTGCCGTCACATAGCCATGATGCCCCGGTGGATGGGAAGATCAAAAATTCTTTCAAGAAGAACTCTGGAAACAAGAACCACCCACATCTGCAAGAATAGAAGGTCATGGCCATTGACAACCAAACTCGGCAACACGAACCTAGGAAGCCTAGAGGCAGATGGTGCACCTTTCACAAGTCTGACAGTCACTGGATGAAGGAATTTCGTGATATCCACGCTCAAGAAGGAGGAGCTATAGAATGAGCCTTGTGCGTCGTCGATCCACCGGCAGCACATGGGGCTCCTCCTCCAAGAGCGGTCTTCTTGGCTTAAGTGCTTGTGAATGAGCCAACCACGAAGATGAAAAATCTTCCTTTCCAACAACCCAACCATCTCGTTGGGATCATGCTAGGGGCTCAGCCTCCGCGAGGAGCTCCAAGAGAAAAATTAAGGAGTATGCAAGGAAGGTGAACATGGTTGGGGCATCACTCCTACTCCACCGCTAAAATGGGCAAGCGTGCCATTGATTTCATGGAGGAAGATTCCAAGAGAATACTTTTGTCACATGAACGATGCTTTCTTTGTAACCGCCACAATGGCCAATTGAAAGCTCACCAAGATCCTCATTGACGTTGGAAGTTCAGCGGATATCCTTTACCTCCACACGCTCAAGAACCTTCTGAAGCCACAAGGAGGCTATGGGGATGGTTCGCTAGAACTATCACTCTGCTCACTCACCGATTTCATACCAGGAAAAATCGTTCAGCCGTTTGGTCAAATTGAACTCCCAATAAGCCTGTACGCTTCGATGTGGTGGACATGGAATCATCCTTCAGCGCTATCATAGGAAGAACCACCCTCAACCACTTCTGCATGGCCATCCACCAAAACTTCTTATGCCACAAGATCTCTAGGCCACAGGGACCCATCATGGTGCATGGAGAGCAAGACCTGGATCGCAAAGTGCTCCAACTCCATGAGGTGAAGCACGCCATCAATAAAATGCCAACCAAGAATGCCAACCCCCTTTCTAACGCCCAAGGACCCTCCATGGATTTGCTCGGGAGATTCACACTGAAGTCTCCCCATGAAGGAGAGTCAAAGGAAATTCATCTCTTTGGTGATGAAGACTTGCGTACAATGAAGATAGGAGCTAACCTTCCAACGTGGCTTCAAGAAAACCTCGTCGCCATCCCCATGGAAAACTCCGACCCTTTCTCTTGCTTGTTCGCCACGTGGAAGGTGTCTCACATGAAGAGATGTAGCAACATCTCGCCATCAAGCCTGATCGTGACCTGGTGAAGCAGAAACTCTAGAAGCTATCCCTCGAGAGAAGCAACACCATTAGGAAAAGAAGTTGAAGAACTCATCAAGGTTAGTCTCACCTAAGAGGTGGGGCACCCCAAATAGTTGGCTTACCCAGTCTTGGTCAAGAAGGTGAATGGGAAATGGCACATGTGCGAGGACTTCACCGATCCTGACAAGGTGTATTTGAAGGAAGACCATCCTCTACCACGTATTGACCAATTACTTGATCCCTTGTTGTGGATGTCACTCTTCATCCAAGTCATCAAAGGTGAAGCCCACAATAAAGATAACCAGCAGGTCCAAGACACCATCAATATACTCCAGAAGTGCTAAGCGTGCCAAAAGACGACAAAATTCGCACATGCCTCGGTCTCAATGCTCAAGAACACCCCAATCACGTGGTTATTTGCTTGATAGGGGATAGATCTCTTGGGACCATTCCCGCTGGCCAAAGAGGGCTACCAACATGTGTTGGTGGCAATCAATTAATTTACCAAGAGGGTCGAAGCCGAGCCACTCGCATCCATCAGCTCACGGGAAGCACAATATTTCTTTTGAAGAAACATTATCATCGACAACAGAACTAAATTTGATGCCTCGTCATTTAGAGAGTTCTATGGCCCCATGAGAACCACCTTATACTTCACCTCTGTAGCATACTCCAAGAGCAACGGAGCCATGGAACGAGCCAACATACTCATTCTTCAAGACCTTCATCGCTGCAACAACCCCACCAAGAAAGGAATATGGGCCAAAGATCTCAAAAGTGCACTTGGGGGATGTGCACCACCGTCAGCCGCTCCACTGGGTGTATGCCTTTCCCTTTGGTGTATGGAGCTAAAGCTGTAGTCCCCTCCAAAGTCGAGCACCTCTCTTTTTGTATTGAGATGCTTCATGAAGCCACCCCTCTCAACTTCACAAATAATAAAGGGCACCACCAAGCCGAAGTGAACTTCATCGAGGAGGTGCAAGGTCAAGCCCTCCTCAAGCATGCCACATTCAAGTGATGCATCGCACACTTTTATAACATCAGGTTAAAGGAGAGGGCATTCTCCCAAGGAGATGTGGTATGCAAGAAGGTTTTCGGCCCAAAGTCACAAGGTAAGCTTCACCATCTTGGGATCAGAAGCCTATCGCATGTCCTCCCATGAAAACTGAGCGAATTGTGAGCTCCTATAAATCAGTTCTTGCCTCCACGCCTAAGATGCAAGGGAAATCGCACGCCAATAGGACCCGCCTTTCCCTTTACTTGGCACAGGAGATGTAGTTAAACCTCGTGAGTTGTTTGACCTTCTTCGCGTTTGAGAAAACAAATGCTAACCACGCACCGCCTAGGGCCGTCATTTACCTTCCTCCACGTCATGAGGTAGCGAACTATGAGTTTTTGTATTGTGTTCCTCTTTTTTCAAGAAGAGCATCATCATCACAGTGTTGCGGGAGAAACCATATGAGGCCTCTGCACTCTAATAACACAAATGATGCGTGGGACCAA
Source organism: Stipa capillata (assembly GCA_019208055.1). Classification (NCBI taxonomy): domain Eukaryota; kingdom Viridiplantae; phylum Streptophyta; class Magnoliopsida; order Poales; family Poaceae; genus Stipa; species Stipa capillata. The sequence continues at coordinate 391,317 of JAGXJF010003150.1, read as the reverse complement.
GACACCCACAAAGCCCAAAAGCAGAGCCCACCATGGCTCTCTACGGCGACCGACATGCCTCTATCCCAGGTGCTCGGTGACTACCAATGAAATTTTTTGGTACAAGGGCTCCACTAGACTAGTCATCCATGGTCCTAGGCACTAGCCAAGTCGCACAAGTAGCAAAAAAAGTCCTAAAGTAGAGCACACCGCAGCTCTGTACAGCGACCGACATGCCTCTGACCTGGGCGCCTGGTGACTACTCGAAGAAGATTTGCCTTACTAGGTATACGGGCTCCACTAGACTAGTCATCCATGGCCCTAAACACCAAACTGAGTCACACTCGCGGCGAAAAAGCCCTAAACTCTTGCTTACACGATCAACATGCCTCAGACCTAAGGGCTCGATGACTCGTCACCATGGCCCTTGGCTCAGGCCAAGTCACGACTCCGGCGCTGGATGTACATGGTAGGTCCCGAGCCATCTTGCACGCTATCTTGTTGGGAACATCCAAACATAGCATCCACTACAAATCGTGAAAATCATGCCGGATGCATAAAGCATCAGCTACTAGGCTCAGGCCAAGTCACAATGAGTAGCATACAAGGCTTTTGCCAAGTCACAACTCTGGCTCTGCATATACATGGCAGACCTTGAGCTAACTTGCATGCCATCTTGCTAGGAATAATAAGGCATAGGATCCATTACAAGAAGTGAAAATCATGCTGGATACACAAAACATCCACTACCAGGCTCAAGTCAAGTCACGACGAATGGTGTACAAGGCTCCGACCAAGTTACAACTCCGACATCAGATGTACATGACAGACCTCGAGCCAAGAGTAGCCACGAGCTCCGGCCGCGTCCAAGGCCTTGTCATTGTCACTTGGATAATGCCAATAGGTTTTTCTGGCAAACCAAGGCCTCATCTCCGTCACATGGATGCTACTGACAGGATCTTCGGCAAACCAAGGCTTCATCATCGTAGTGTGGGTGTTGCCGAAAGGGTCTTCGGCAAACCAAGGCCTCGTCTTAGTCACTTGGATGCCGCTGATAGTGTGTTGAGCAAGGAAATGCCTCATCTTCGCCACTTGGGTGCCACTAGCAGGGTCTTCAGCAAACCAAGGTATCGTCTCTGTCGCTTGGATGCCGCCGACAGGGTATTTGGCAAGCCAAGGCCCCGTCTTTGCCACTTGGGTGCCACTAACAGGGTTTTCGACAAACCAAGGCCTCGTCTCTATTGCTTGGCTACTGCTGACAAGGTCCTCAACAAGCCAAGGCATCGCCATCATAGCTTGGGTGTCACCAACAGGGTCTTCGGCAAACCAATGCCTCGTCTTTGTCACTTAGATACTGCCGATAGGGTCTTCGACAAGTCAAGACCTCGTCTTTGTGACTTGGGTGCCACTGACAGGGTCTTCGGCAAACCAAGCCTCGCCTCCATCACTTAGATGTTGCCGATAGGATCTTCAACAAGCCAAGGCCTCGTCGTCATAGATTGGGTGCCACTACCAGGGTCGTCGACAAACGAATGCCTCGTCTTGGTCACTTGGGTGCCGTTAACAGGGTCTTCGGCAAGCCAAGGCCTCATCGCCGCCGCTTGGATGCTACCGATAGGGTCTTTAGCAAGTCAAGGCCTCGTCACCGCCGCTTAGATGTTGCTGACGTGGTATTTTGCAAACCAAAACCTCGCCTTTGCCACTTGGGTACCACCGACAGGGTCTTCAGCAAACAAAGGACTCGCTGCTGTCACTTGGATGCCGCTGATAGGATCTTCGACAAACCAAAACCTCGTTGTCATTGCTCAGGGCCTTGTCGCGATTGTTTGGATGCTGCTGACAGGATAATTGGCAAACCAAGTCCTCGTTGCCGTCACTCAGGGTTTCGTCGCCGTCACTTCGATGCTCCCAACAGGGCCTTCTACAAACCAAGGCCTCATCTTTGTCGCCTGGATGCCACCGATAGGGTCTTCCGCAAACCAAAAAAGTGACAAAGAAGGTCAGAAGCTCCATTGAAGAGCCTCACCTTGCCTGGGTAAACACTAAGGGCAGCCATGACGTCAGTGTCACCTAAAACAAGGCACGCCAACGAGGGTCTCACAAGAGAGCAAAACTAGACTTGGGGGCTGGGGGCTCGAGCCTCCTCGGAGAAGACACAAGCTCTCGCAGCCAAGCACTGGATCTTTCCACTTCCTCAAAGGTACCTAGGGGCTTCAACACAAGGCACAACAAGTCAAGCACCACACACGATGTCACCCTTCCCCAAGATGTCTCAGCACTTGGAACCAACTGCCAACATAGACTGTATCACCAGGCGCCTTGTACGGGCAAGCAAATCCAGTGGCTGAGCACCTCCCTCACCAGAGGCGCGATCTTGAAACACCTCTCTATGATATTATGGCACACCTTATTGTCCATGGCGGACAGCATACACATAATAATCATCAGCATTCTACGAACAAATCAGCTAGTCCACGCACTCCAACTACCCCTGCTGCTCAGCATCCGCCAATGTCAACCCTAGAAGATGGCTCATTGGCCAGTGCCCGACCATCTCCCACCTTGCTTGAAGATTGCTTGCTTGCCATCTTGGTACCTTAGGAGTATCCTACAACGCATTCTCACGGAAACAGTCCCCAGACCTGCTCGATGACATGCTCGTCCTCCTAAAGTATTGCAAGGAACCATCGTGCACCAACTCACCCATTCAAGCACAATCAAGAAGTGTTAGCATCATCGTGCAAACACAACACTAGAAAAGATATCTATACATCATCATACGTCACCTAACACTAAGAAAGCTCGTTGAAAGGACAAAACTACCCACAACAGCAAACCCCAGATTAAGTCACAAAGGAAAAAGTCAACCAAGCTACACGCGTAGCTACGTGGCCCACAGGCACGGCGGTTTGCTCGGCCCCAACCCACGGAGGCAGAGGAAAATTGAACAACGCAGCAACCTCGGGAAAGGCTGGGTGATAGCCCAAATGAATGGGGCCGCCTAGCCACGGGAAGTGCCCAACCGGCCCATCACACAAGCTGCGGCCCACGAGGATGGACGTAGCACATGTACTACCCTAAGGCCCAACACATTCTTGGGTCAACCGAGTGTAGGGCCTAGAATGGAAAAGCACCAGGCCAGGGGCCCAAAAGGATTGTGGCCCCATACCGGGGGATGTATAGGCTGAGAAAATAGCCCATAGGCCTCGAACCAACAAAACGGGGGAGGCGGGCGGCCCAATTCATGCTCGATCAGCATCTCCCAGCGTCATGACTACCGGAGCCACCGCACGGCAGAGCCTCCTGCTCCTGCAGCTCACATTGCCAGCTGTGCCTTCACCGCACCTCACATGTCATGCTACTTGGACCACATCACTACCAACGCCTACCGTGCGCGTTGAACCGTGTTGGCTGCGTCAGCGTGCACCGAGCCAGCCGCGTCCTTGCCATCCGTGTTGTGTTGCGTAGATCGCATGCACCATGCTAGTCGCTTCCTCACCGTGCCTACCGTATATGCCATGCCATAGAGGTCGCGCACACCACACTGGTCATGTCTTTGGCGTGCCTATCGCGCATGTTGTGCTGTACAGGCCGTGCACGCCACGTTGATTGCATCCTCATCTCGCCTGCCAAGCACGTCATGCCGTGGCGCAGGCCGCCCTCACCGTGCCGGCCACATCTTCATCACGCCTGTCGCGAGCCCTGTTCCATGCAGACCACGCCCCCGCTACTCCTGTCGTGCGTCGTGCCATGTCCTCGCTGCACCTACCACGCGCATCATTGCCACTCCTGCTACAGGACTAATGTCGTGCGGTCGCTGTCCGCCGCTCCTGTCGTGTGCACCACGCCGGCCGCATCCTCACTCATCGCATCGAGCGCATCCACCATACCGGCAGTTCCTCGATTGCCACCGATGGTGTCTTTGGCAAACCGGGAGGAAGTGAGATAGGGGATGTGAACCAACAAGGGGGCCGCATGCTGTCTTTATAGGGGATGAAATGTCCTCGACGTCTGTGTAGGGCTGCGGGATGATGGCCACATGGCGGTACGTCACGCATCCATCGGCAATGCTTTTCCTGCTAGAAGATGCTGGCGCCGAAAGTGGGAGAAATAGGAATGCAGTGGTGGAGGAACCCCAAGGGTAGCCAACTGTGGGAGGAAGATGCACGAGCGCCGTTGGATCCCACTAAGACCCCCCAGGGGACACGTCGGATCAGCCCAATCAAGCTCCCCTTTTGCAGGCCAGCTCACGGATCAACATGGAAGCCAAGGAGGACAGACCCAAGAGACGACCTTGAGTGCCCATCTCCTAGCTTGAGTGGGGCCTCAATGCCCAGGCTGGGCCACTTCGGCCCACAGAAGGGAGTACCACCCGAAGATCGGGCCCCTTGTTCGGAGGTAGGGAGATCGGCCAGGCTGGCCACGTGGCTGTTTGTCTAAGGCCGATTCGCTTTTCTCACAGGCCAAAATAAGACAGACAATGGGCAGGCCCTCTCCACCCATTGAGGCATTTTCCAAATGTTGAAGATTTCTCCACTAGATCATGGATAAAATCAAGTAAACAAATAGGAAAAACCCCAAAAAGGAAAATAATTTTTCTTGCGGGAATTTTTTTCGTCTACTCCACGCATACAACAAAGGGACATCTCCTTCCCCAGCAGCCCAGATCAGACAGGGGCCTCCAGCAAAATCAAGTAATTGATATTCAGTCTCAGGGCCACAAGAAGGAGAAAATTTGCGAGTACCTGGAGGTTGACCTGTAGCCACTCCCATGACTACAGCTCAATGGGGCTCCTGTTGGGATATAATTATTCCCATATGGACCGGCCTTGAGATCCTATGTGCCTCCTATGTGGCATAACACCAAGTCAACAAGTCAACAAGACCATTAGCGAAATCAAAGTACGGTCAAAGGGAAGTCTAAGAAGAAAGAAGTTCATTAGAGAGTGTATATGAGGGCAGGTCCACTATGGGCTCACACACCACCCCCTCTTCACTAGTTCCCATGGACTCATGGACCTTTTTTCACTTCTATCCCTCTCTCACTCCCCCTCAAGGATATTCATGGTCATTTGTTATAGGCTTTTTGCCTATATAAACACCTCATGGGAGAATGTAAAACTCATCTCATAAATGAGAAAATCTCGTAAGGGAGGCCTAGAGCTCCAAGTCGCCGACGGGAAGTTCTAGGAGCGGTCTTGGAAAGTCACCGACGGCTCAAATTGCTAGCCAAGTCGTGTATGGGGTCCTCTCTCAGCATAGGATTAGGCTATGCTCTATGAGGCGATCGAACTTATTGTAAAAACATCGAAGTGTCTCATTCTGTCGATTGTATGACGACTTTTCCATAGGACCGTTGTACACATCTCAATACTATTATAGTCATCGAACTATTAACACCTTCTCTTTAGTGATTGTTTCTATAACGGCAACAAATAACCATGTGTGTTTTTTGACATGTGATTGATGAATGGAGACCGAATATATTATAATGATTATATTTCGATTTTGGTTCAAATATATTGCATTTGTTATTTGTGTGCTCAATTTCTTATTGGCTGTTTGGTGAACCTGTTATTGGTTCATACCCGGTGATTTATATTTTTTGAAACGAGACACCCAGTGAGTTTTATTATGTTTGGATGCCAGAAACGGAAAGAAGAATAATAAGCTATAACCATCGTTTCGAGATCAGAATCTGAAAGTTCCTATGGAAACTGACACTGTTTTGCAGAAGGTGAAAGGTCGCAGCTTGTATATCGATAAAGGACACAACAAACTTGCAAGACGAAAGCTAAATTTCATTCAATTTCGTTTTTACAAACTTTTCCAAACAAGCAAAAAGTTCAGAAAAAAAGACTCAAGTTGGAAATGCTGGATTCAGCATCTCTCTCCCCCTGGCCACCATCAACAAGTCACCTGCAAGGCAGCTGCAATGACTGACACAAGGTGCGAACGGTGTTGCCATCTCCTGATGCAATCCTTCGGCTTCAATCGAACACGGCAAGCTTATCGTACTCTGGCCCAGTGATTGCCTTGTCCATGACGGTCCTCGGGGTGAGGATGCCGCCGCCGTCGAGGAACACCTTGAGCATGTTCTTGGAGAATCCGCTGACCAGCGCCACCCCCTTCTGGCCGGACATCACCGTGATGGCCTTGGAGTCCCTGAGATTCCAGAACACCACCTCCGGCACGGCCTCGCCGTAGCCGGCCTCCGAGAACTTCCTCACAATCGCCTCGTAGTCTGTCTCCCACGGCTGAGCCGATGCCTGATCGAACGCCATGTCGCTGAACAAGAACACCCGGCGCACCATCTTCTCCGGTGGCAGGCTGGCGCCCACGGCTACCTCGAGGATCTTGTCGAACACTGCTTGGATGGAAGTCAGTGTTCATTCCCCAATCCATGACGCGGATGAAGTCCACCTTGTCGGAGAGGGTGTCGCCGGTGATCCTGTGGATCTCCTGGCGCTCGCTGAAGGTGATCACGCGGCCGCGCCATGGATCTTCGCTGAGCTCGGACACAAGGAGGCCGAGCGCAACGCAGACGTCCATGGGCAAGCCGGACATGCTGCCGGACACGTCGCATACGGCTACGAGCTTGCCGATTGCGCGCATGTCGTCGACCATGCGCTGCCGCTGCAGGTCGGCCACGCCGCTGTCGCGATCGTCGTCGAGGGAGCTGATGATCAGGTGCGGGGAGCAGCGCGCCAGCGGCGATCCGCTTCTTGCCGGACTTGACTTCGGCGAGGTAGGCATTGAAGCGCTCGGCGTCGTGCTCGAGGAAGAGGTCCTTGTAGTTCTTCATGGCCACGGAGGCCACGCGCGTGTACACGACGGACTCCCACGCGCGCGCCGAGATGAAGACCTCGGGTAGCTTAAGCGCGCGGCGGAGCGGCACGATCGCCGCCCTGCGGAGGCGCTCGCGCGCGCGGTACGCGTAGTGCGCGTCCGGGAGGTCGTCGTCGAGCTCCGGCGACGAGCCCCTGGGAAAGAGGCGCCGCGCGATGGCCTCGCAGAGGAGGGTGGAGCGGTCGTAAGACGAATCCAGCGACGGGTACCACTTCGCCGTGAGCGAGAAGTCCCGGACCTTGCCGTCGGTGAGCTTGCGCATGTCCTTCGCGAGGAGCTCGGCGAACAGGTCAGCCGTGCGGTCGTGCAGGAACGGTACGTGGAGTCGCTTCTGTATATCTCGACCGCCCTCGCCGCGGCATCCGCCCTCTTGCTCCGGCGCGACACCGCGGCCGCGGCCGCCAGCTTCCGGTCACGCTCCAGGCTGGCCGCGACGCGCTCCTCCGTCGTGCCGACGCGAGGGGCGCGGTCCTCGCGGCGCGGTTTGCGGCTGCTGGAGCCGCGGAAGCGGCATCGACCTCGGCCTCGGCCGCGGCCGCAGCCGCCGCGGCGAACGAAGCCGCCGCCCTCGGCGTCGAGGCGGGCCTTCTTGCCTGGGTCCTGGTGGACTTGCCGCCGTGCATGATGCGGTGGAGCAGCTCGGGAAGGTCCTTGAGGTACCCGAAGGCGGCGACGCGCGCGAGCGTGGCCGGGTGGCGCCCGTGGAGCCAGAGCGCGGCGGCATAGAAGCCCTCGCGGTCGGACTTGCCGGAGCCCCGCACGCCACGGAGGTTGGCGACGAGGCGGAGCGCGGTGTCCGGGTCGGCAGCCCACGCGGCGGCGAGGAGCGCGGTCACGGAGGAGGCCGGCGTGCCGGGCACTACGTGGAAGAGAAGTCGAGGCAGGGGTCCCCCGAGGACACAACGTCGGCGAGAAGTTCTCCGTCAGCGCCTTACCCTCAGTCCCGCTGTCGAACTTGGTGTCCATCAGGTCCATGAACGTGTCGGCATTCTCCTCCGCCGCCGCCGCCACCGCCGGCGGCGGTCCGGTCGGGGCGTGGCGGCCTCCGGCGGGCCGACCAGGGCGTAGCCGGCAGTCGCGGCCATGGGGATCAGCGGAGGTTTAAAAGAGCAGTCTTCTCTGTGCGGGATCGGGCTTTGGGGCTTGGAACTGGGCTTTAGGGCTTAGAGCTGGGCCCTGTGTATGGGCTGGTGTGAGTGCGGAGGGATGGAAAGAGACGGGGAGTTTATATGGAGTGAGGTTTCGTGGCAGGCAACGATGGATCGATGAACCGACTAGAACTCGCGTAGTCGTGTTCCTCGTGGAATAGTTTGTTTTCTCAGCAGCGGCCACGTCGCACTGTGACTCGATGGTAGGGCATTTGACTGACCTCAAGCTGTGCTACTTCGTACACAGATCATCTCTTACGTGACCCCCACTCATGGATTATATCTTTGTGAGCTCTCCGATCGAATTGCATTCTTTTTGACTTTGGGTATGGATATCAAATTCTTCGTCGTCGTCTCTCTCTCTCTCTCTACAGAAAACGGTTGTGTTTGTCAGGACCAAGAGGCACCTTCGACTTGCTGCTTCACTGGATTTCACCGTTTGGGAAGTTGATATTTTTTTTAGTTTCTCTTAAGTGAATTGTGTATTGTCGAATTCTTGCAAAATTTCCGTAGTTTTTATGTATGTACGAATCGGAAAGTTAACTGGACTTAAATCTTTGGCATTGCGTAGCTTTTCAAATGAAAGCACATTTATTAGATATAACAATCTTTTATAGTATAACTAGTAAAAATTCTTCTAACTAACTTTCATGATTTAGCGCAGCGACCATAAACTGAGATTAAGACATCGGTGCGGTGATCCCAGCAGCAAGTATAGTGCAATAGCAGTTAAGCTATGTTCAAGAGCAGCTAGAGACACAAACCAGTGAAGGCCCAAGAACAAACGAGACATCAAGTGAAAGAATATTATTCAGTCTGCTTGAACGAAGATGATAGCATCAGTCACCGAGTCCATTCATATTTAGAGGGGAATTGAAGCTGGCCATTATGTACAAAGATGATGCATCCACAAAGCAAACTGAGCAAAGTCTATAAGTGAATTCTGATGGTATATATACAGTTGAGAGTTTCTCCCTTCATTTCAGCAGCCATGGGCAGGCAGGATGATCAGGAAGGTGTTCTTGTTTCAACGAGCAGTGTCGGTAGCATCGCTACCGTCACCACGAAGTACTCGCAGCCTGCAGGCAGACCGTATATGTTCAGCATGGACCGACGGCCACCGCTGCCAAGCGTGGGGCTTCTTCCGTCTGGTCGCGGGCAGGTGGCTTCGCTACACGTCGCTCGATGTGCACGATCTGACCGATTATGTATGCAGGGTGCCGTGGATGGTGCTCCGGAGTGAACAGGGCCACGGATTCCTCAGAGAGGTAATAGTTTGAGCAGCTGCGGTTGATGGCCTCGTAATGCCCAGCAGGGTTCCGAATGAAGACCGCGAGCTCATGAACTTCGAAACGGCCGACTGATATTTTCTCCTTGCTGGCCTGTTGAAATAATTTTGAAGCAGACAACGCAGCAAGTAAGCAACTAATGAAACATAAGAGATTTAATTCATTCATAACAGTAATAGTCACTAATCAGTCATCTGAGTAATCTCAGCCAGGTTACTTCCAAATCCACATTTAAGCGTGTGTTTGCTGCATTCATAATTTCATTATGATCTCGAGGATGTCTGTATGCACTAGTGTTAATTTGTCTAATTCACTCTTTTATCAACCTTGATTCATGATAGTACACGTCATTAGTTTGAACTAACTCATTATTTTATCAAATTCAAGATGTATCTGATTTTTTGTGCAAGTATCCACGCATCTTGTAATTGCAGAAGCTACAAGGCCCACCTGTTTTTCTAGTTGAAGTTTACTATATAGATTGTTGATCAGTTCTTTCTTCTCCTCCAACTCTCTTAAAAGAATTCCATGCGCTGCTTCCACCCTTGAATATCGTTCTAGCAGTTCGGCACTCTGCCGTGACAGAAAACCAACTTTGTCTGCCAGGATCTTGATGCATTGCTGAAACTGAATAGTAGAATCAGCTTCATCCTTCTTTATAGAGCTGGAACAGAATAAGCCATCAACAAGGAGCCAGTAAGCACAGCTCTTAGATATCTCTTCAGTAACAGAATGATCAAATCCAAGGGAGGAAAAAAACAAAAGTATCTCCAAATTAGTAACTAGTAACATAAACATTCGACAAAAGCAGATAATCCTCTGAAGGGATTAACATGATTTTGACATCAGATTCTAAAACACTGTGTGTCTAACAACCCCCCACAAAAGTTTCTTAATGCCCTCACAGATTTTAATAGAAAGCACATACATTCTCAGCTAAATAACATCTACCATCTCTCTTAGTCTCTGAACAAAGCAGCATGACAAGATACAACAATCCACACGTGCTTCCTAGAAGTTCCTTTCATTCTATTCTGTTGTGTATATTCCTTAATTTCACATAATAACAAATCATGATACAATTAAATCGGCTATGTCCTACCATAATGAGCTTGAAATGATAAACAAACGGCTACTGAAAGAAATACAGACTGACTGGTATGAATGTAATTTAATGCAAATGAGAGCAAATGCAATACCTTGCCAAGGATAGGGCTAAAGAACGCAGCGAGTCGGCAAAGCCAGACATTCCTGGTGCAGTGACACAGTTATTTAATCTTTCAAACAGACCATGTATCCTCAGAGCAGACGAACGCAAAGCATCATACTCAACAGCCCTTCTATCAGCTGAACATTTATTGGTACGAGCCTCTTCTCGTGCCTCATGTAAGCAGTTTTCCAGGTGAGCACAATTAATCTGTATCAAATTTGTAAAATAAGAAACAAGAAAAATTAGAGCACGAAAAGAAACTACCACAATTCACAAGTAGCAGGTGAAAATTATCCTAGATCCTTCATATTTTACCTGAGACTCATCAAGAAGACCCCGGGTGTTTTCAAGTTCTTTCTTCAGTGTGTTAACCTCACCCATCACAGCACTAAGCTTACTTTCCATTTCATCCAATTGTTTTGATTTTTGCAACTGTGACACAAAGAGCTCCTTATTCCTAAACTCCAAAGTATGATGTTCATTAGTTCTGGAGTTTAAGACGCTAAGAGGATCTTCTACAGGAGCATGAGAACTATCAGCCATAGTGAGTTGAGTCAATAAGGGCCCTTCCTTATCAATGTTGATAATTTTATGTTCATTATCGTGTGGCAATTCTGCCATGAAAGCATCCAGATTAGTGCATCCTGCTGAATTGAGTAACTGTAAGTTCAGTGCACCCGAAATGTCGGTCATATTCTCATCTCCACCTTCTGTTTGTTTAAATGGCTGTTCAGATGTTGAAGATGTCTCATCCATGGTCACACTTGATTCATCGCGTAAATGGGTTTGCCTGCGTCCAGATACATCCAGGTTGCAGTCATTACCTTTAAATGCAGAAAGGAGGGAACCAGATGCGCCTTTGCTTCCTGAAACCATGTGCCCTTGTATGTACTGGTTCGCCAATTGTTCCTCAAGCTCCTGGATACGCTTCTCGAAGGACAAGCACTGCTCCTGCTTTGCTGTGAACATTGACTGAAGTTGACTAGCAAACTCATCCTTCGCAGCAAGTGCCTGAGCTGTTTTTTCCCTTGCATTTTTTAGCACATTATTAATTTGCCCTTCATCAATAGATTCATGTGCGCATTCAGCACCAAAAGTGCAGAGCATTGCAATTGCAGAAGCAAGTTCTGCTTTTAATCTGGCATTCTCCACTTCTAATTTACTAGTCCCAGTTATATCAACGGTATCACAGCCCCCCAGAAAATCCTGGAAGTCCATCTTACCATCAGTATTCAGATTATTTTGTTCAGAATTACTCAAATTTCCACTGGTACAAGAATCGCTTGATGAAGACTTAGGTTGCTGTGATCTCTCAGATTTCAAAAAAGGCCCCACTAAAGACTGGGGGGCAAGCTTTTCCAAATCATCAACATCAACTGGAAGTAGATCGCAATCAAACGGAGCAATGTTTACATCACACTGGCTAGGAGAATCAAACAGTCCCATGGAACCCATGATATCTCCTGGAATGTGCTTACTCCATGTCCTAAGGAAAACCTCTCGTCTCCTTATCTCTGCTTCACGCTCTACTGCTAGTTTTTCAGCAAGCTGTCCAGCCAAGCCAGTATACAGCTTAAAAGAGTACCTTCTTCGCACTACCTCAGCAAGACAAGCCCTGTATGCATGACCCAAGCCACTGAGTAGTTTCAGGTCAGAAAAGTCTTTGTCTCGGCTAACTATTGCCTCCTCGTACATAGGGAACTGATTGATCATCATGTCCTTGATATCAATTTGAGCAGATTTGACCCCTCGCACACAAACATGTACTAAAGCATTTGTTTCATTCTTTTTGGCCTTGCATTTCTCAAGCAACTTTGTAAGCATGCGATCAAACTTACGTACACTGGGCAAGTTATCCTTTTCATGTACTTCATAGATACGACCAACAGCTGAAACTGCGTCATGAGGTCGGATAGAAGCAGAAAGTTGGCAGCTTGAGCAGTCATCAACAAGCTTCTTTGATGTATCCACATCTTTACTGCAGAACATAAGAGTTTTCAGCATATGGTGTCATATAAGCAATATTTCAATTTGTTAGAAAAAATATGGCACAAGAAGAGAAGGATATGAGAAACATATAGTAGTTACCAAATGAACGAAGCCTCAGGATAAGAAATTCTTATGTGGTGCCATCAAAACATATAACGAATGGCTAGCATATCCCCATAACCACCCAATAATATGTAAGTGCCAATCTGGACTTGTTACGCTGCTAACATATCACTAAAGCAAATCATAAGAACTGAGAGCTCAGTACAAAATTTGTAGTAAAATCAGCATATTTTCTCCATGACACAATGATAATTCATCCCACCATCTTCCAGTTTTTCCTAAGTAGTTTAATAAAGTCATTTACAACAGAAACCGCAACTCAAACTTAGAGCTTCAAGCGGATCTTCATGGTCGTCATGAATAGTTCTCAGGGAAGTTCACACAGAACAGCAATATAAGTAGCTTAAATATATGGTAAGTGCCTCAGTCTAACCTTAGAGATTGCATGATGCTCTTCTGGTCACTGATGACTCTCTGATGCTCCTTTATCAGCGCCTCCAGATCCTTCCATTCACTTGAGCTCATAGCATTCAACAAGCTCTCCACCCTCTTCTTCAGCTCCACATAGTTTGCCTTCAGCGGCGAGACAACAACCTCAAACTGCTTGTGTGAGCTTAAGTACTCATCCGCCAACTTCCTCAGGTGATTCTCGTCCATAAGGTCCAGCAAGCACTGCCTCCCCTCGCATTGCAGCGATGGGTGCAGCCTAATAGCACGTAACCTCTCCATGTCTCTCTCGAAATTCGACAGCAACTCGACGTACCCACGGTGCTGCTGCGAGAGGCACCGCACAAAGTTTGCGTACCGCTGTGGGGGCTTCCGAAACGCGTGCTCCAGGTTGCTCCTGGCCATGTCCAGGGCCCGCTCCTGCACCTTCCATTCACGCAGCAACCTCCTGCACACTTCGTACTTGGCCACGCTAGATTGGTACAGTGCATTGGCCACCTGAAAGTGGTACCTGAACCTGATTTCATAAGACACCAATGCCTTCAACGCCGGGTCGGCAGATGCCTCCAATGCCGGGGCGTCCTGCGGCCGGGGCGGCGGCGGGATAGACGGCTCGGGGATGTCGATAGACTCCGGCGCCGGGGGCGGCGCGTCGGCGTGAAGGCGGGCCTTGTTATAGAGGAATACCTCGCGGTCGTCGCGGGGGAGGTTGTAGTGCGCGAGGGGGTAAGCGCCCTGGAGCGAGGTGTTGCCACAGAGGAGGAGCTGGTCGCCGGGCGGGATGCCATATAGGCCCTCGATGGAGCGCTGGATGGCCTCGACGGGCGTGCCGCCCCCGCACTCGATCTCGAAGCTGTGCCCGTTCTCCGCCACGTTCACCAGCAGCTTCTGACCCAGCGCCACGGCCTCCCCGCCGGCGCTGCCGCCGCCCGTCACCGCTGACCCAGAACTCATCTTCCTCGCGAGTTCCCCCACGACCTTCTCAACTCAAATTTGATTTTTTTTTCCTTTTTTGGCTTCGCGCACTTCAGATTAAATCCGCAGTTCCACCGCCGTACCAAACAACGCGACCACCGGCTCAATCTCTCGAAGCGGACAGCGCCCACGGTTCCGATCGCACACACCCAACCTCCAACCCGAGCGGCCGAAAAGGCGGCGGCTCTCTTGGAATTCCGGCAAGAGACGGGTGGGGGCTCCTGGGAGGGATGGACGTATCTTGCCCCCAAACTCGGCCAGTTCACCAACCCTACACGGATTTGGGCAAGGATAGCTTCCGGGGTTTCCTCATCCACAGATGGACGCGACCTCCAAATCCGACTCCTCCGGCGATCCGACTCCGATTCCGTCTGCGTTTGATTCGGTCGCGGGGGCTGGGGGAGAAGGAACCGAGATGAGATGGGATGTAATTTTTCTTCTTCTGCTTGGGGTGGGAGGCGGAAAGGATTGTGTAGTAGCGTTATCGTCAGGGAGACGAGGAGGTCAGGAGGAGGAGAGAGAACAAAAAGTGAAAATATGAAGGGGGTGGATGGAAAAGTGGGGCGAGCTACCGTGTGGGAGTAGTATAATATTGCGGGGGCTTTTGCGGAGGGATCCTTCTGGATTCCGGAATTTGACGTGCGCGTGAATTATTGGACGAGAGCTTGCTTCTGTCGCAAGAGTGGCGGTGGCCGGTGGGGGAGAGGAGAATGTGGCATGCTATACCACCGTGGCTTGACCGAAGGCTTTCCAAATCCTTTTTTCCTTCTCCAACTTTTGACTCGTAGCTAGATCTAAGTCTACCCTTGCCATCGGCGGTCGGCACGTTTACCGGCGATACAAGAAGAGAGGCCCAACTCCTCTATATTGGCCCCTTTTGTTGAAGCTGATAAACAGCTTATGCCTCAAAGATATTTCTTGACCTTAACTTATTTTATAAGCCCTAAGCATTTATTGCAGATGAAAAAAGGCAGCCTAGGAGCTTCCCAAGCTTGTCCAATCCTTGCTTGTGAATTTATCCTCCAAGTTGTTCAACAATTTACATAGATCGCTACTAGGGTAGCTGAAATCAGACCCACCCCCACCCCCACCCCGCGCCTCCCCCGTGCCCACGGCCACCCCCCAACGCCCCTGCCACCCCGTGCCCATCCCCCACCCGCGCCGTCCCCGCGCCCGCTTCCACCGTCGCCCCCGCTCCGGCCGCCCTTGCTCCGGCCTCCCCCGCGTCGGCCTCCCCCGCCCCCGCCACCCACCTCCCCCGCCGCCGCGCCTCCCCGCGGCCCAGCGCCCACCTCCCCCGCCGCCCCCGACACACCCGCTTCCCCGGTCCGGCCCCGACGCACCCGCCTCCCCACGCCTCCCCCGCTACTGGCCTATCCGGCCATCCCCGTGCCCACGTCCCCTCCACCAGTCTGGCCTCCCCGCCGCGACCTCCCCTGCTCCGGCCTCCCCTGCTCCGGCCTGCCGAGCGTCTGCATCCCTCGCCGCCGATCTCCCCGCACCTGCCTCCTCCGACGCCGGCCACCCCCGCTGGAATCTCTCTCCCTGCCGGGCCTCCCCTGCTCCAGCCTCCATTGCTATGTCCCGCTGCCGGCCATCCCCCTTGAAAGTCCGGCGGTGGCATGCAGAAGAAGAGGTGAAATCCACACTCTCATGCATATGTGATTCCATTCTCAGGGAGCAAATTCATTGGATGTTTGCAATATATGAAATCCCTATTTTTTCATAGCTGTGGTGATGCTTGCAATGTGTGCTTGCAATATGTGATGTGTAGTCCAGTGTGATGTGTAGTCTATGAAATCCAAAAAATTTCACAGCTCTGGTGATGCTTGCAATATATGATCTCTCAATATTGCTTCAGAGAAAGAGAGGAGATGGTGCATTGTTTTACAACTGTGGTGATGTTTGAAAAATAATATGTTGGGCCCTAATAGTGATAAGATATTGTAGAGAACTTATATGGAGACATCTCTAATTTCTCATATGCAAAGATAGTCCAATGATTGTGTTCAACATGCAAATCTTTGTAGTTTAAAGCAAATATTTGTGCAACTATTAGTTCATGTGTTAATTTATTAGTTAATCATGTAAAGACTAGTGTTGTCCATAAGAATTATAATTATTAAATGTTTATAATTATTAAATGTTCTCATATTAGATGGAAAAAGGAAAAACAACCAAAGCTACTTGGGATCCAGTTGCTCATAAAATTTTCCTCGACATTTGTATTGAGGAAGTGCAAGCTAACAACAGACCAACACAATTTTTGAATACCATTGGGTACAACAACTTGATCGCCAAATTCAGTGCGCGTGCGAAGAAATATTACAACGCTAGCAATTTAAAAATAGGTGAGAGACACTAAAGAAGGATTATAACATTTAGAAGACATTGAATCAACATGTCTCTGGACTGGGTAGAGATCCTAACACCGGAAACATTGTGGCCAATGATGAATGGTGGGAAGAAGAAATAGAGGTTCGTAACTGATACATGTCATTCAAATTGTGTCTTGAATTCTTGTTGTTGTGTAATTTTGCTAATGTTATATTGTCATTTTGGGTTGCAGAAATGTGCAGATGCAGCGAAGTTTAGACTTGCACCACTTGCTGACGAGGACAAGATGAGACAAATTTTTGACAAGCATAGTGTCACAAGTGAGCATGATGACGTGGCTGACGGAGTTTAGTGCGCTACGTGATGAACACTTTGAGAGGTTTGAGACAGAAGAGTACTATCAAGATGACGTGGCCGATGGAGTTGGTGTGCACAATGCTCCTTCTAGTAACGATGATGGTACTATGGGTCAACTACGTGATGAGATTGCCCAAAATTTGATGGCGAGACGATGAATGTTTCCATGTTATGTTTTATGATACAAGAATTTATGTTGCGACCTTTTTTGTAGACAAGAAAACATGTTAAAACCTTACCCTAACTTGATGTGGCACTCTAAAATTATTCATGTTATTCTTCTTTTATATTTTTTATTGTCAAATTTTATGTACAGTTCCTTAAATAGTGTAGGATACTATCCAAAATTATGTCAATAGCAGTAAACATCAAATTGGATTGGACCAAGGGTACTTCAGACAATTCCTCTATCCTCTCATACCATAAGCTGCTACTGCTTAAGCGCTAACAAACAGACAACTAGTTTATCTGGAGCTTATTTCCACAGCAGCTTATCTAGAGCTTATGTCCACAGTTGGCTTCTGCACAGGCTCCAGCTCAAACAAAGGGGGCCATAGTTGTATATAATTTAGGTTAGCTTCATGTTTTATCTTTTTGTTTTTACGCTAAGCTTCCTCCGGCGATATAAGAGCAGAGGTTCCAACTCCTCTATATAGTTGTATATAATTTAGGTTAGCTCCATTCTTATCTTTTTTGTTTCGGTGCTAGGCTTCTGCCAGTCTGCCGCCTAAAGCTTGGATTTTGTGGTTTCCCTCATTGCCCTTCTCTAAAGTCATCTCTGTACAGTGGAGCTCCACCATTGTCTCTGTCTGAGACCTGTCGGCGGTCATGATGAAGATTTCAACCCATCTCAACATCGCTGGATCTGATGAGCTCCTTACCTCTTGCAACAATCTTGACTTGTGTTGCTTGGCGGGTATCACCCTTATAGCCGATGTGTTCTAGTTCTTAGCACGGTTATGTATTTCTTTCCTAACTTCACCGTTCTGCTCATTTGCCACCCCCTTAGCCGATTTGGGAGGTTTGAAGGCCATTGCATCCAATGTGCCTGCAATTATCGAGGTGGCTCAAGGTAGATTGCCGGCGACTTGGTCACTCATTACCGGTCCCCCCACTACCTGCTTTTACCTCCAATCTGTGGAGGCCCTTCACTCCTCGGGCCCATAGTGGCCACTCAAGACAGGAACCACGTCTATGTCCCGGGCAGAATGGCAGGAGCACCCCAACCACCGCCAACGCTTGCGTCTTCGATGAGGTCGACTGTGCAAATTCTGAGATGCCATTTTGTAATTCTTTCATCTTTTTGGGTTTCTTTATAATTTAGTGATGTACCAAACAGTTATCAATGCAATCCGGTAGCTTCTAGAGTCTGAGGGTCCTCTACCTCCAAAAAAAAGGAAACTACCATGGCTTAGTTCGACCGAAGGCTATTCTTTCACACGATGTTTTCTTTTTTCAAAACTACACGTGTGTGGCTACAGATTAAAACAATTATACTACATGTGTAAAAAAAAAGAGAGTGGATTTTGTACTTGTACATGTGGGTACATGAGTTAAGGATTTAGGTCAATTCTCATATTTATGCATCTCAAAAAATTCTCCAAAAATTCATAGATGTTCATCATGTTATAATGTACAAACTCATAAAATTTCATGCAAAAATATAATCAAGAGTGCCCTACACAAAAAAGACAAAAAATTGTTGCTACATTGTTTTAAAAAATAAGTTGAATTTTTTATCTTTTTTGTGTAGGGCACTCTTTATTATATTTTTGCATGAAATTTTGTGGGTTTGTACAATATAATATGATGAACATCTATGAATTTTTGGAGAATTTTTTGAGATGCACAAATATAAGAATTGAACTAAATTCTTAACTCATGTACCCACATATACATGTACATTTGCTTTTCTCAAAAAAATATATACTATCTATATGTGTAAAAATAATTATACTGTAGATCAAATTATCTGTACTCACTTTTATCTCAACTATTTGCACTAGATTTCTACATGGCATGACCGAAAGATGAATGAGCTGCCATTATCGATTTACATCTTTATTAGAGAACAAATATTTTAACATGATACCAGATGACCACGGTAAGCGGGAAGAATTTGACATCCATCATATCTGGTCCAGAAGTTTGCCAACTAATGCTCACCTTGCTCCTCGGTGGCATGACATTATTTTGTCATTCTTTTGGCTTACCCGGGTTCTGCCTTTGCAAACTTGGACACCAAGCCATACAGGCTCTAAAATACAAACTATTTGGAAATTCATATGAGGTGGCGCTAAAGAATTAGGCAACTGAGTTTCATCGTGCCTACGGTGCTCTCCTCCTAGTTTCTTCGTCCGAAAATTCATGCACATCCATAATTCATCATACGTGTGAGTCTATGTTATTTGTTAGAAACGTTGGGCCAAAAACTATATTTGTAATAATTTTCAGATAAGTCTCAAAGGTCTATTTAATTATTCAGTGTGTAAAAATTTTAGTCCTATATTACTAGCAAAGGTGGAAGGATAACAACATATATGATAGGATGTGTAACATCTTCTAGTAGCATGGAAAAAGGGAGAAACAACGTACGAGCTCACTCATTCGCTTACCTTGCCACGCGTGCATGCCTGTTGTGTCCAAGCCATGCTAGGCTTGGGCCAACCATGCCATGGCCGAGAAGTGCAGTGTTTTGCCAGTTGAACTGAAAGAGCTGTTAGGTGGCACTAATAGAGTAACGTGTCCTACCATTGGTTTATTAAAAAGAAGAGATGCAAAATCAAAGTCACTCTTTGGTTGATAGCTCTGAACATCCACTGGGTCACGACTGGCAAACCTGAAAGAACCCTTACCTTTGAGCAAGAGAAGGCGTTCGAAGATGCCACCATGCTCTTTGTAGAAGGCCTCTTAATATGCACATGAGAGACACAAATGAACTATGAGATGCACTCAAAGCTAAGTTGGTCTATCAAACGTAGGCAGTGAACTATATGTCATGGAGTAATTATGACTACAAAATGGTCGATGACCGTTCTGTGGTGAAGCAGGCTCATGAGATACATCTCATTATGAAGGAACTCAAACTCTTCAAATGCACATTACCCGACAAGTTTGTGGCTGGGGGCGTTATTACCAAATTTCCTCCCTTGTGGAGGAATTTTTTCACGACTTTGAAACACAAGATACAAGCAATCTTTGTTGAGAACTTAATAGCATCAATTGATGTTGAGGAGAAAGTTCGAGCGAAGGATGTGCATCTTAAAATAAATGAGGGACTATCCAGTGCCAGCTTGGTACAACGGAACGATCGCAACATGTTTAAAGGGAAAAACAAGGTCAATCAAACCACCAACTATAAAAGGAAGAAGAATCCGATGAACAAGGCAAAAAAAAACTTGCTTTGGGTGCGGTGAACTTGGCCATTGGGTTCAGGATTGCAAAAGCCCAAAGGAAGAAAGGTTCATCGGAGATAGAGCTCCAAGTTTGTCAATGTCACTATTAGCAATATGTCACACCCTGATTTTCCGGAACTTGAAAATTAGGGCTTACAAAAACCTTTCTGTGCTAATAATAATATTTTCATAAACAAATCCAATTAAAACCTCTCCCTCGCCCTCGTAACCCTACCATCGTCTAGTATAGCTACCAGGTGATTCCCCTCTCGATATATGTGTTCAGACCTCCATCGCATTTATCTCCTCACCAAACTCAACCTTGCGTCCCTCGACGTAAGGCAACCCCCACTTATCCTTTCGCTACTGGACCTCTTGCATATCCATACACGCCTGTCCGCAACTCCCTACATGCACATACCTACATATATATATATATATGTGTGCGTGTGTGTGTGTGTGTGTATGCCCATCTATCATACGAACACCTCTAGGAATATGACAACATATGTGCACATATATGGGTGCGTGTCTCCCTCGGCACCTATACCACTTCTTCCTCATCCCAAGTGCTTAATCCTAACTCTTTCTCTCTACTATCGAGCATCTCCTTTGCGATTCCAAAGACGGAGCTCTGCTCTCCGTCTGCACCCCGAATTCTCCAACTCTAGTCTACTATGACCTCCTATGTCTATTCTAACTCCAACGCAATCCTATATATATGCTTGAACTTTTCAGTGTATGTGAGCACATACACTCTGAACCCTAACCTACTTCTTTTGAGCAACGGTGAGATCCAAACCCCTAGTCCCTTATTGGATTCCCCTTTTTGCGCCCCGTGAAATATTATGGGTCAAATACCTACTTCTGTTTCACTGAACCCTTGCGTATATGTGCCCACACACTGTATAAGCTAAAGCCCTAGTACCGTCATCCCTTGGTTCATAACGTCTCCAAAAATTTCAAAAAGAATATGCTACAAGAATCGGGGAGACACATTTAAATATTTATATATATATATATATAGACACACTAACAACTGTAGGGTCATCCATTCAAGCTGTGTCAAAAATTTTATAATTCAAAATTTAGTCTTGGCCAACTTCGAACCTAAATCCATTTCATTCATTTTTGAAACCTTCAAACATTCTCAAAACTTTAGATAAAAGTAATCCATCCTTGTAATAAGACCATGCCGCGTAGGATCGAAATATCTCCACGACATTCCGAGCAAGAAATTAGGCATTCTTATCTGTTAACCGAGAACGGTAAGGGGAGATTGGAGGAATGGTTGAAGCGTGTACTATGAGGTGATGATATGCAGTCTTGCTCAAATCAGTTAAGCACCGAGCCTAAGTGTCACTCGACCAAGTTTACCCCGTATGTCCACATGGCCTTTGTGAGAAGGACTTGGCTAATTACCCTATCGAGTGCTAGTGTCTGGACCTGTGGGTAGTAGGAAAATAAGTAACTAGGTAGATGGATATCCCTAAAGAACCTCCACGTTGCTTCGTAGGAAGTTGTTCGACACAAAGTTGAGTCCACTCGAGTTATGTGTCGGGGACCACTGAACATGAACGAAACTGGGTAAAGCTCATCTAGCGGGTCTAGCCCTAGTACGGAAATGGGAGAAATATCTCGTTGTAATAACCCTGCCAGCATACCTCGTGAAGTGTGCTCATCGAGCTCTAGCAATAAGGGGGATTTACATCTTGTGGGTAAAGCCGTACAACCTCTATAGAGTGTTAAAAATCTATTCGAATAGCCGTGTCCTCGGTTATGGAAACAATTTGGCCAGGCTACACACTAGTTAGACTGAAATTGTGTGCAAAACATGTGGCATGAGATTAGAGACGTGGGCACGATGTGTCCACAGTATGCATTTGAGCTACAGGCCGGTAGTGAGGAACTGCAGAACTGAAACCTAGACCATGCTGCGAGGATTGCCTGAGGCGATAGAAGGTGCTATCGGTCTCTAGTTGACGAGTTTGGCTGGAACTTCCGGCACCGAATACTGACCCGTCAGAGACGGGCTCGATTTCAAAAACGCTTTTGAACCTATTCGTACCTTATTTTAAATGAGAACTTACATTTCTGCTTAACAATCAACTTAGGGTAGAGCCACTTTCTTGAACTAGCCTTGCATGAAATATTTCTGCTATACTCTCCCTGTGGGATGCTTGCGAGTACATTTAATATACTCATCTGGCTTGTTGATTTGGCTAGACGAAGGAGATGCCAATTTCAGAGACTACGTTTGAGTTCACGAAAGCTAGGGCGTAACTGAAAGAGCATCTAGGCCCCTTAATGGTTTTAATGGTTAATGGCAACTCAACTGGGATCTAACAGTTACCCTGATTGTTGATAGGAAAGTTAGGTTCCAGGAAGAATGATTCATCCAGGAAGGATGACCATCAAAAAAAGGTACAAGGATGGTTACTCAGGTCAAGGAGATGGCTGTGTTAGGCAGCTGTGCCACAGCTGTGAAGAAGCTGGTGCTGTGCTAGGAGTAGTAAGCAAGGTGATGGTTGCTTGATGCGTCAAGAGCCTTGACTATAGCTGGTGGAAGCTGAAGTCTAGATTTGCTAGTTTCCTTGAGTCCTTAGGTAACACATGTACTATCAAGAGGGATGAAGCTGCAAGCTCATTTGGAAGTTCTTATGCTCAATGCTTAGAGTGTTGGACAGTGGCACTGATGCCTTGAGGTCAGTGATCCTGTAACAACAGTTTTGCACAAGTGTGAAACTGGGTTGTGCTAATACACTGCTGTGCTAGCTTCCTAAAACCTTAGAGTCATAGTTACCTATGTGGCACAGCTGTGTCACAGGTGAACAACCGCTCTATGATTCAGGTACACCTCTGTGCCAAGGGAGAGCTTGAAAATGCTAAGAGAACTGCACTGCAATGGTTTGTCTGCTGAGTCAGAAAACTGTTAGAGATTCTCTCCTGTTTAGCATCAAAGATTATTGTGTGCGCTGAGAGCATGTGATGTGCCAAGGCTGGGCTGAGTAGAGAGTCTACGTCAGTAAGAGTTTCACCTGGATCAGCCACCGGTGACGCAGGTGTTGGTCTGCCTGAAGCCTTGTTACCGTTGTGCGTTGTGATTAGCTGTGTCACCGGTGCCTGTCACAGGTGACTCACTTAATCCTATGTGGCATGAGTATAACGGTCAGGTGCCTGTGGACCCTATATATAGGGGACCAGGAGAGGTCTTGGACCTCAACCTTTGCTCAACCTTTGCAAACCTTTATTTGTCTTTCAATCTTAGCGAACCTCTCCTCTAGAACAGAAGCAAACCTTCATGTGAGCGTGTCCAAGTTTCTGTTCTGGAGAGTTAGAACTTTCAGCAAGAGCAATTGATTCCTCCAAGTGATTGTTGCAGCAGATTCGGTTACTCTTGGAGTGTCTATTTCTAGACAGGTGTAGGAGTTGCCGGTGATCACCCAAGCTTATGTGGGTTGGCCCGGACGTTTGTAAAGGTGATCTGAAGTCTACCTGCCGCAAGCAAAAAGACTTCCACAAGCAAAAGGAAGAGACATGAAGATTCAGGTACTTGGAGAACAAGCACGTTTCAGTGCTGGCTATCTCTTAGGAGTAGCTTCTCCAACGGAGACGTACCTCTCTAAAAAAAGTGGGAACTTCGGTGAAAAATCTCTTGTCTCTTTGTGTGTTTGTATTGTGCACTTACTTGTCTGCATGCTTATATAACTCTCTGATATAGATATCTGATCTAGCTATAATCTTTACTCTATACATGTGTTATCTAGCTGTGTCACAGTTGCTCTTTAGCTTATCTGCCATCTGTGCTAGCTACTTGTTTCACAGTCATATCTTATATCAGTCTGTTTAGAGTTTTCTTTCACCTGTGTTAGCTACCTGTGTGACAGCTACGTGTTAATCTTCACATCACTTACTGCATGAGTAGTCTGTCTGTTACACATCTAGCTGAACCTCTTTACCTGTTAAGGCTTATATTTGCTTAAATTGAGTAGTTAATTTAAAATTGGCTAGCCTCCTATTCACCCCCTCCCCCCCCGCCTCTAGTCGGCTCCTGCGATCCTTTCAGTAACCCCAGTCAGTTGCTTATCGGGTATGACATATCGATGCGCCACATCACCGCTTGATTTCCGATGCAAGTTTCTAGCCGTTGGGCTTCAGGTATAAGGCATCGACCTTGATGGTCTATTTACATATTATATACCGATATGTGCGAGTATGCTAATGATATACATGTTAACTTGTGTGTACTAGTCACTGATCATGAGACTAGTACAGTAAGCACAAGGGATTATCTGGCCTTAAAACCGGGTATGTCACACAATACCGATGCAGGGACAACCGGGTATGGTAATTTACCTATTGTTCTTTCGATCTATCAGTCTACTGATTAGTGGATTGATACTGGGGCTAATATACATGTATGTATCGATACTGCATTGTTTTTTCATATCAGGACATGCTTCTGTTCCTGGTGTTGGCACATAGATCTGAAATTTAGTTTGGGGAAGTTCGTGCGGCTGAAGAATGTGGTGCATTTTCCTTCAATAAATAAAAATCTTGTCAGTTTATCCCTTCTCTGCAGAGATGGGTTCAAGTTTGTGTTTGAGTTCAATAAAATAGTCATGCCTACATATGAAAATTTTATTGGTAAAGACTATGCGTGCGAAGGCTTGTTTCGTATTTCCCTTTCTGATTTCTGTAATAAAGTTGTGAACCATGTCTATGTTAATAGAGGTGAGGATAATATTTGGCTCTCACTGTTATGTAATATTAATTTTGGTTGCATGATTTGGCTTTTCAGTATGAATTTTATCTCAAAATTTTCATTAACCACAGGTTCTAAAAGTGTCATAGTTTTGTGCAATCCAAGAAACCTCATAAGCCCCATAAGACAGTCCAGGAGAGAAACTTAGCACCTCTAGAACTTACATATTTGGATCTTTGCAAGATGAATGGTGTGTTGACGAAGGGTGGTAAGAAATATTTAATCACTTTGATTTATGGTGCTACTAGATTTTGTTATGTATATCTATTGAAATCTAAAGATGAGACTTTCAAATACTTCAAAATCTATAAGGCAGAAGTTGAAAATCAACTTGATAAAAAGATCAAAAGAGTTAGGTCAGATCATGGTGGAGAATACATATCAATGAGTTCAACTCTTTTTGCGAGGAATATGTACTCATCCATGAGATGACGTCTCCTTGTTCACCTTTATAAAACGGGGTTGCCGAAAGAAAGAATCATGCTTTGACTGACTTGGTTAACGCCATGTTAGACATTGTTGGATTATTTGAGGCATGGTGGGAGAGGCCATATTGACTGTAAGTCATGTACTAAATAAAGTTCCCACTAAGAACAAAGTGATAACTTCATGTGAGAGATGGGAAGGAACGAAACCATCACTTTCTTGCGCACATGCGGGGGGTGGGGGGGGGGCTTGGCGAAAGTCAATGTACAAATTACTAAGAAGCGCAAGCTCAGACCTAAAACTGTGGGTTGAGTCTTTCTAGAATATGTTCATCGAAGCATTGCTTATAGATTCTTAGTGGTCAAATCTGAGTACCTAACATGCATATCGGTACAATAATGGAGTCTCAAGATGTTACGTTCTTTGAGAACATCTTTTCAATAAGGGATATGCCTAGCACTTCTAGTAAAACAGAGTGTATGACTTCTAAACCCGTCATTTCTATTGAGTACTTTGAACAAACTCATGAGCAAATTTCTGAGGAGGATGACAATGGTGTTCCTAGGAGGAGCAAGAAACAGAGGACTGCACATACTTTGATGATGATTTCACCATGTACCTTGTGGATGATACTCCCAAGATCATTTCAGAAGCATATACATCTCTAGATGCAGACTACTGGTAAGACGCAGTCCATAGTGAAATGGCTTCCATTGTTGCTCATGAAACTTGAGAAATCATTGATCGCACCTACGGTTCTAAACCAACAGGGTGCAATTGAGTGTTTAAGAAGAAGTTTAGGCCTGATGGTACTATTGAGAAGTACAAGACACTTCTTTGATACTTATTCACCTGTTGCCAGACTGACCTCAATAAGAGTGACTTTTTTTTTCAAAATTTTAGTGAATATCAAAATCGGTTCTGTATTTTGATTGGATGAGGTTCTCAATTTTTAGAGTCGGTTTGTATAGGCCAACCGGTTGAGGTTCTCAATTTTTAGAATCAGTTCAAAAGAAAAGGATTAGCTCTCTTTTCTTAGAGTCGTCTCTGAAACTAGCTGTGATGTCATTTTCAACCGGCTGATAAGATCGTCTTATCGTTTTTGTGGTGATCGAAGATCCACAGGATCACCGGCGACACCTCTCCGAGAAGGTGGAATTCATTCGCGTCATGGACTGGGGCATGAACGCTTACTTCCAGGCAGTGTTCGACAAGATCCTCGAGGTGGCCGTGGACTCCGGCATGCCGCCGGAGAAGATTGTGCGCCGGGTGTTCGTGTTCAGCGATATGGAGTTCGACCAGGCATCCGCTCAGCCGTGGGAGACAGGCTACGAGGCGATCGTGAGGAACTTCTCAATCCAGCACTTCCAACTTGAGTTGTTTCTCAACTTTTTTTGCTTGTTTGCAAAAGTTCCAAATTAGCTGCAATCTGAAACTTCCAAATTCCAATGAATCTGGAGGCACTAATAAGCAGTGCAATCTCATCAATTATATTGCATAGATCAAATCATAAGTTCACACGCTGCCTCTAAATTAAGGATATTGCTGCTACTGCGTCACTACTCCCTTCGAATGATTATCGAATGAAACCGAAACCAATTCACCTTTTCTTGATTCAACAAGCCTACGGTGTCGCGCCGCATGCGACGGCCACCTTCTCCCGCCAGTCGAGCAGCACGGCAACGGCAACGTAGTGCGTGATGGCGCCGACGAGCACGAAGACGTGGAAGATCTGGTGGCTGTGGCCGACGACGTCGAACACGCCGGGGCGCCACTTCTCCGGGACGCGGCTGACGTAGAACCACGCGCCGACCGCGTAGGCGAGCCCCATGGCCACCTCCAGCGCGAGTGCCAGGTAGCACGCGGCGTGGCCCCAGTTGAGCCAGAGCGCGTGCAGCGCCGGGACGACGCCGGAGAGCCCCATGGCCAGGAACAGCGCGGCGCGGAGGCGGCGGTACCGTGGCGAGGAGCAGGACGGTGAGAGCAGCACGCCGACGACGAGCGTGCCGAGGACGATGATGGCGGAGAGGTAGGCGACGCGCACCGGCGGGTGGCAGAGGAAGGCGTAGTACACCGGCGGGACGAAGGAGGCGACGATCATGACCGAGATGCCGGCGTAGTCCAGCTGCCAGAAGACGACGGTGGCGCGGCGCGAGTGGCACGCGAGCAGGTGCGCCGTCGCGCTGATGGCCAGGCACGACATGGCGCCAACGAGGAACACCATCCGCGGCCATCGCGGCACGCCGCCGTGCCCGCCAAGGACAGACGCCGCGTCATGGATCGGCAGGCCCTGTATGCAACACAAGTACACAACGCAATGCGCACGTCAGTGTTACTAGCAGTAACTATGCTTCCAATGCCACAGTTATAATGCACTAATTAGCTGTAAACATACAACTGATCAAAATCACAGTTTGGCATATATGGTGCACTAATTTTTTAATCAAAGAACCGCAGCTTCGCGAGATGCTAATGGTGAGAATAATTTCGACTCGTGCTCTGCAGGAATGCTTGGTTTTGGTCGGTTGGTCCGATTGCGATCCACTGAGATATCGATCAGGAAAGGACTTGCATGAGTGTCCTGGGGCAATTTCTACAGAACCCTTTTTTAAGATGGAACCGATCTTAGTATATTTTACCACCTCCTCCATTCATTTTTGCAAGGTATAATATTTATTTTACAGTTTTGTTGAAAATCATAACGTATCATTTCAATGCACTTAATGGAAATGTACTTTATTCATTTTCCTTGGTGACTTCCTGAGTTTTCTTTATCTATTTGCTCTGCCAAAATATGCCTTATAAAACGGAGGCATACAACTCTATAGTTTAATTAATTCCATACTTCATGATTCAGAGTTGGTTAGAGAGAAGTGCCAAGGTCATTCTCTCATCTTTGCAAAACAATTGATGAAAGGGTATTTAGCCATTCTTCGCGGTGAATTTTTAATCAAATTTTCCTAATCTATATGCCCGCTCAAACTATGTCTTACAAAATGAATGGAGCAAGTACATTTCTTTGGTTAAATTTATTCCACAGTTCATGATTCAGAATTGGCTAGAGGGGAGTACCAAGGATATTTTGAGCATGATCTTGCCGACTCATCACTCACCAGACACACCACTCTTTATTGTATTGTACACACACGCTTGTACAATTGTACATCGCAGTATCAGGACAAGGATGATCATGTGGGCGTGCCCCTTGCTACGTCCCTAGGTTGACTGCACATGAACAGTTCATACAGCTGTCCATGCATGTCTCTTTCTGTGGGTGGTGACACACTACTAGATTATATTACATACCCACTAATCATCTTTAGTCAATGCTGGTACTACGCTACTCCTATCTGAATAATTATATTCTGCCTGATGGAACTCATCTCAATTAATCATGCTATCTAGGACCAGTAAACACCTAGGACCATCTGTCCCAGAATCTTGGGAACTATGGGCGAACAAAATGTAGTGCTGAAAATAATCTAGAAATTAACAAGATACGGCAAGGTTTCTTGGATGTCTTTCTTACGGAATGATCGCTCTTCCATGAAAAATTAGCCGATCCCACCACAAACCTGCGAGAGAAAAGAATGGCACAGAATTAAAGGACCTTTGCATACAATAAGAGTTGTACTAGGTTGGCACCTCGGTGCAAGAAGAATATTAAGAAAAAGATTCTCTCTCGCTCGTAGTATTTCCGTTGGAACCCCCCAACAAATTTGGAATTGTCACCAACCAAAGCCATTGCGTTTGAAAAGTGATAGAACTCCCATAACTTTTTGCCGACATGAAGATAAAAAATGTAAGGCGGATAATGCACCCTGACATGGGCTATGTCCGTGTTCTCGAACCTCATTCGTGTAGTTCTCACACGCTTAGGGCAGTGAGTTCTTGTCACATGGGCTGTATCTAACAGAATCTACATGACAGTTATAATACACTTGGATCGGGTCGGAGTATCAATAATTCACAACGTAGATAGATAATTAGTGATAAAGTGTATGTCAATGCTAAATGGGGCGCTTGTGTCTCTGCATATATCCTAGAGTGTGCAGTGGATACGCACGCATGTTTAGCGTGAGCTTCTGTGTGGCGTGCGTGCTCGTCTGTAGTGGATGCTTACAGATGTTTCGCATGAATTGGTGTGTTTGGCGCATGCTTAATTACTCTAAGAAAACACAAATTGCACGTGAATAAATTTGTTCATATGTGGAGGTTCCCCCTGTAAGATACAATTGTAAATACAAGTAGTTTAGAGGGTGACACTGCAAATTATAAAAAGACCCTTTCCACCTTCTAGTGCCCGCTAATGACGCACTAGAGTTGAAGAAACAATTATTTTTCTAAGATTAAACGAGAACAGTACTTGAAATTTTAGTTTGAGAAAACAATAGAAAAGGGGCAAAGGAGAATCGTGCCTTATGTACCTCATGATCCCCGGCGCGACCTCGTGGGCGGCCTCCCCGCCCCCTCCGGCGACGGCGAGCGCCAAGAACAGTAAGAAACCTCCCAAATGCCTGCGAAACCACAACGACGCCATAATCAATCAACCCATCGATCGGTCGATCGATCAACCCACCGCAAAGGCGGCGCGCGGCAGCTCCGATCAAACCGAGCACGCACGTCCAGACGTTGAGCGTCTCGTTGTGCCAGGCGAAGGCGCTGAGGACGGCGTCGCGGATGGGCCACTCGGCGCGGTAGTGGCCGCGGATGTACTCGTTGTCCTTGAGGTACTCCGGCAGCTCGTCGTACCCCACCAGCCGAGGCCTCGTCCTCCGCCTGCCTCCCGCCGCCGCCCCGGCCCCGGCCGCCTCCACACCGCCCACCGACGGCGCCATGGCCGACGACGTCGTCCCCTCCTTCTTGCCCCGCCTCCCCGCCGCCGCCGCCGCCGCCGTCGGCGACCGCGCTCCCATGCGATGTACGACCCGGTTTCTCTCTCTCGCTCTCTCTCTCTCTCTCTCTCTCTCTGTGCGGCTGCGCGGGGTCTGGTTCGCGGCTCGAGCGGGGAGAGGTGGTGCTGGTGGTGTTATAGAGGGGAGGAGAGGAGGCGAATGGCGAATCTTGGCGGGGAGCGCGCGGCCCCCTGGGGGGTGGGGGGTGTTGGCATGGGCGGGTGAGCCACCCACATGGATTTCCTCTGTCGCACACGCTTGTCGCTGTTCCACTCGTCTTTTGGACTTTTGGGTGGGGGGCCTTGGACCCGTCGTCCGTCAGGACCTACCTGCAACGAGCGCACGGCGTAGGCATCCACAGCAGCGTCTCTATGTACGTGTTCGATTCGGCTCTGGCTGATGGCTGTTGTACGAGAAAATATCTGAAATACTTCTAAAATTGTGAGAGAATATATTTTATAATTCTGTGAATAAAAATCAAAAAAAATCTCAAAAAATAAGAAAAAATCAGAAAAATGTAAAAAACAGTAGAAAAATTAAAAAAATATAGAAAAATTCAGAAAAATTCAAAAAATTCAGAAAAATTTTTAAAAAGAAAAATTCAAAAAAAGGAAAATTCAGAAAAATTCAAAAAAATCATAAAAATTCAAAAAATTCAGAAAAATTCAAATTTTTAAAAAAATCAGAAAATTCAAAAAAAGGGAAAAAAATCAGAAAAAAATCCACTCTCTTTCTCTCTTCTATATCTCTCTCTCTCTTCTCTCTTTCTCTCTTCTATATATCTCTCTTTTCTCTCTCTTCTATAGCTATAACTGAATTTACGATAGCTCGGAACTCTGCAATGCACAAATCTCTATTGGAATACAAATCATGTAATGCTATTCGTCATACATTTCATGCCAAACAACGATAATGAGCATGGTTCCAAGGGAGATTAAGGAATATATATGGTGAATCAGCATCATATCATCAAGGTTAGGACACCCATTTCACCATAATCCAAATTCCATGTTAGAGGTACACAACAAGCATGAACAGAAGCATCTCTTCAAGAAATACAATTAGCTTCAGCCTAACCACTAGCACTAGCATTCACTGACAGAAAATAGCAAGCTAGTAACAATGAATAACTGAGAATAGTATATTTGACAAATGCACATGCATATAGTACTTGTTCCAACGTTAATATCCAGGGATTTTAAGAGCTCTGTTTCACGGCTGAAACAAACATCTATTGCAATGCACAAATCTCTATTGCAATACAAATCTCTGCAATGCACAAATCTCTGCAATACAAATTGTTGCTCCTGGACCGTGACGAAGGAGGCGTTGGTGCTCGCCGCGGCTCTGCCGGAGGACAACGAGCAATGTCCTTGGATTAAATTCAGAAAATTCAGAAAATGTAGTCCTCATCATAATCTATCTCAGTAGCAATGTCCTTGGATTATTCCTGCTAGTGACAATTCAAAACAAATCAATCATGTGTCATTCAATCATTTGTTCATGGTACTGATGTTGCTATTAATAGAAAACTAACAAACCAAATATTAATTCTATAACTACACATGCACAGGCGTAAGGTGTTAAGAAACTTGTCTCTAAACTTCTAGTTGGCATTTACTCAAACAAGGTAAGGGCAGTAGAGAGGAACGTAGCACAATTCAAACGCACTAAAACGAACGAAATAAAACACTCATTATTTGAATCGCTAAAATAAAACATATCCATTTCTTATTTGAATCGCTAAATAAAATGGCATGCAAAATACCATCCAGTTCCTCAATGGAGAAATAAAGCAGCATACCAACTATAGAAACTGCTAATCATGTTCAAAATTATTCTCCAATTCAACCAGGTGAGTGGTAATTTGTGGATGCCACACATTTGCATCACGGACCTAGCTCTGATCCCAGTATTACTCATTAGACGGCGGCCATAGAGGGCAGGAGCAATTCCGCACCTGGAATCTGCAGACGTAGTAGTCGTCGCCGTACACGCCACGCAAGTAGTCGAGGGGCTTCACGGAGGGGTGCCTGGGCATGAAGGCGACGGAGAGGTTGACGAGCGCGCGCACCCGGTCCGGCCGCAGCAGGCACAGGTTCCACGACACGATGGCGCCCCAGTCGTGCCCCACCACGAGCATCTTCGTCGCATCGCCAAATGCGTCAGCCACCGCCCGAATAGATCTCGCGGCCAGCGATTTTGGGGGATCAATCAATTACTTGGTGGAGCTGGAGGGCGTCGAGGAGCGCGACGAGGTCCCCGACGATGTGGAAGACGGTGTAAGAGGAGGGGTCCGGCGGCGTGGTGGTCCCGCCGTAGCCGCGGAGGTCGGGCGCCACGCACCGGTAGCCGCACGCCGCCAGGTGCGCCATCTGGTGGCGCCACGAGTACCACAGCTCCGGGAAGCCGTGCACGAACAACACCGCGGGGGCGGGGGCACCGGCACTGTAGTTGGTATGCTGCTTTTGTTTCTCCATTGAGGAACTGGATGGTGCTGGAGGGCCCGGCGGCGGTTGGTGCTGGAGGACCCTAGACGAGGCAGAATGGGGCCACCGACGGGGAGGAGGGGCTTCGGGAGGGGGATGCCGGCGGGGAGGAGGGGCTTCGGGAGGCCAGCGTCGGAGGCGGGCCTTCGGCTCGGCGGGGAGAGGGGCTTCGGGCGGCGCAGATCCGGTGACCTCGGGCCGATGGGAAGGCGGCGCGGGGGGCATGCGGAGGCGGCGGGGCGTTCGGCTCACTAGATCCGGGGAAGGTAGCGGGGTGTAGCGCCGACGGGTGGGTGAGGAGTCGGGCGGGGGACGGTGGGGGTCGACGGGGACGGCGCGGTCCGCGGATCCGGACGGGGCCAGCGTCGGTGTGGTCGGCGGGGACGGCCCGCAGCGATGGAGGAGCGCCGCGGTGCTGCCAGGCCTTCACAGCGGTGCTGGGCAGCGGGTGGTGGTGGCCGGCGAGTGGACAGCAGGACGGTGTAGGCGCCAGCGAGAAGGGGATCTGGGGGGAGTCGTTGTGGAGAGGAAAAGGGAACTCGGGAGGAGAAAGGGCAATTTGCTGTAAATTATTTCAAATCGAGGGGCAACTTGGTACGCTGGTACTCACCATTGCGGGAAGCTGGGGGTTAGCTAGCTTTTCGGTACAGCTGGGTTTACACGTGAAATCAGCAGCGGCTGTTGCTAGTTGTTGCTCTAAAAACCTGGTGTTTGGTTGGGCTTCAGCTTTTCCCAATGGAAAGCTGGCTGGAAGCCCAACCAAACAACCCCTATATCTCATTCCCTATATCTCCATAAGAGAAGCTTCCTCAAAAGATTTCTTTTCTATATCTTTTTATACTCCAACAGCTTCTCTAAATCTCATTTCCTATATCTTATCATCCTATATTTATTGATTTCCTATAACTATCACCTTATTTTCAACGGCTATTTTGTTGCAGCGGATATTTTTTCGAACGATGCTATTTCCGAACGGCCATATTTTTAAACAGCAAATTTTGAATGGCTATATTTTCAACGGCTATATTTCCAACGGCTACATTCCCAACGGCTATATTCACAACAACTATATTTTATTGTTCTCCATGTACGCAAGTATTCGAATAATATATTGTTGTCTCATATATGGGAGTTCAAAAACTACTTTCCATAACATAAGTTTGGAAATTAGTAACAATAACAACACAACATAACAAGTTGTCCCAAGTGAATACGGTAACAACAGTACACAACATACCACAATAACAAAAGTCCTGGAATATTGAGTTCTACGACATACACCTCAAAACAAAGTTCATGACATGACATAATAACCGTCAAAGGGAACCACCGCAGCGCCTAGCAATGATGTCAGTCTGAAGAGAGACGTAGTACTGCCTCAAGGGACCTACCATTGTACTAGTGTCAATCTTCATTAATTATTTCTGAATCAGCTAGCATCAGTGCTATTTGCAGCCTAAAGCATGAGCACTAATCATTTCACACAAATCAGTCATATATATCTCTGAATCAGCTAGCATAAATGCTGAAATCAGTGGTAAATCAGTGCTAAAAGGTACACAATTAAGTAAGCAATCATCAGCTAACCAGTGCATATATATCTCTGAAAACTGAAAACTGAAAACTAATTAATCTTCATATGTTCACACCGTTAGGCTGCTGTGGCTTCGGCAATGCATGCACATCACTTATAAAATGAGAATTTGGGAACAAAAAAACCATATGTTTGAAGGCCAACTGATCGTAGCAGATAGACAAAGTAAAGCATAACTAGATGGCTAAATAGTAGAACACTAAAGCATGCTAGTTAATTAGGTTTTTTTGTACAATTTTGGCATCCATTAGGCTTCAATAATCAGTTAGCATTGGTTCAAATTAAGCAATCTTCAGTGACCAGTAAGCATGATCAGTAAGCATATGTCATATACCAGTTCAAATATACTTCGGCATCACCAAGCATCAGCTCAATACAAATTTCTGCACGAGCACTAACCTTCAATACTTCGTCTAGAGCAGTACTATACACAGCAAGAGTCGGTTCCTCACAGGAAACATCACCCAAGCCAAACAAATTCTTACTCATGAAATCAATTCAATAGCTAAGCAAAACAACAAGCATCAATTCAATAGCACTCCTAATTTCATACAAGATTTACACATCTTTTTGCAGCGCAGGGGATGGTACGGAGTGCTATATCAGTGCAATCTAGGATCTGAACAAGGGAGAGGAGAAGGACCTGGCCGGGGAGGGGACTCTAGATCACAAGTTAGACGTCGGGGAGGAGACTGGCCAGGTGAGAGGAGCAGTGGACGCCGGCGAGAGGATTCCAGACGAGCCGCTAGATCTGGTCCAGGGGAAGGAGAAGAAGCATTGCGACCTGGACCCAGTCGACGGCGGGACGACGACGATGGCGCGGAAGATGAGAAGATGGACTCGACATCAGCCTCTGATTCGGCGCCAACCTCGACCCCCACTTCGCCGTCGACCTCGGCCGCCGCTTCTGATTCGAGCTCGCCCTCCACTTCGCTGTCCAGCTAGCCCGCGGCTGTGGATCTGGCCATGGATGTGGTCAGGGGTGAAGACGGCGACGGAGGGGAGGAGGCGGGGACCGTGGCGGGAGGGAGCTGTCCGTCGGCCATCGGGTTGGGGAATTGGGGATTCTCCTCGTTCCCTAGAGTTGGGGAACGGGAGGGCGAGATGGGGAATGGGGATGCGGTAGGGATTCGGATGGGGAAGCTACTGGAGCACGTTTTTTTTGCACTTTAGTCAAATTTTAGCTATGGGGAATCGGATGAGGAAGCTGCTGTGGATGCTCTTACACACGAGTCATTATGAGCGATGTATCTCCGTGCGTTAGATCGATTGACCCTGACACATGACAGTAGGTTTTACGAGGATTTAAAGAAAAACATCTTAAGATCGATTTTTGCTAATAAGATGAGCTGTGTACATCTTCAATGCCGAGACCCCGGGAGTAATAAATCATCTATTATCTAAGAAAAAAAATATTATCACAGGCTCCGAATTGCATGAGGTCGTGCTCATTGTGTATAGATGCAGGTCCGAGACAGAGACGGAGCTAGAAATTGAAGATAAAAGTGGATCAACTAAGCTGCAGCGCA
Source organism: Stipa capillata (assembly GCA_019208055.1). Classification (NCBI taxonomy): domain Eukaryota; kingdom Viridiplantae; phylum Streptophyta; class Magnoliopsida; order Poales; family Poaceae; genus Stipa; species Stipa capillata. Next base: position 355,581 of record JAGXJF010003150.1, on the reverse strand, counting down.
ACCATAATTTTGGAAGATAAAAGTGGATCAACTAAGCTATGCAGCGCAACCATAATTTTGAAAAATGACTGCATAGTATAAAATGTAAATAAGTCCGTCCAAGCATAAACAGGTATAATTGTTCTGGATCGTGGGGCGTCGTGGTTGCAAGACAACCTAGCTCCGTTCCTGTTATGAGCGGACGATGTAACGTATGTTTCATTTCTTTTTTCTCTTGATTGAAGATTGGACGGTGGTCCGCGTAGGAGCACCTAGTCGCTCGACCCATGTATGATACTATGAGTGGACAACACGTTAGATTTCCTATTTAGTTTTTGTTGTACGGGTACATTTGCATTTTTGTATTAAGTTCGGGGCGGTGATTGGTGATAGACATGCTTACGCGTAAAGTGTTTATAAACGATATCGGTGTGGTAGATAGATCCAACAATAGTATGATATCAATATGTGTGTTGTGTTAGGAGTACTTAAAGTAAAACATTTGAAGACGGATTTCTCCTAGGAAAAGCCCATTAAACACAATCATCATGCGGTTGCATTCTCCAAACTGTGTAAGGGCGTTCTCCTGTCAAGGCTAGTCAAGGTTTTCAATGGATTTCTTTTGCAATACCGCCCATGCCAAATGTTATTTCGGTAGAGGTGGTCGCCCACTTTGTGTTGTGTGATCATTGATGATTGAGTGATGTTGATGTGACAGATTTGTCCAGCTAATGGTGTATCATTTGCGGCAGTGGTGTTTTACAATAAGTTAAAGCAGAACATCTGAAGATAGACTTTCTCCCAAACAATTTCCAGTAAACACAAGTCATGTGGTTGCAAGCCTAGAACTGCACAATATCGTGTCGTGCTCCTCTTGAGCCCAATCTCGCTGCACTGCTCATGAGATTCACCCTGGCCTTTTTTCTTCTTTTTTGCAAGGTGGAAGACATAATCGATCGCAATCCTCCTCTAGTTAGGCAATAAACCTTTCACCTGCGGCGCTTCAAAACGTATATGCATCATTTTTCTTAGGTACAGAGCAAAATTTTCAGCCACCTAGTTCTGCTCTCTCTTCTACCTTAGTGATACTCTCGCTAGTGGCAGATTCAAAAGTTTTACCCTGTAGGATCAATCATGGCTACTCCCTATTGAAGCGGGCCATTTCTACAAATTAGCCACCGTGTACGTACAATATACGTATCGATAAATGTAAATTAGGTCATATGTATATCTAGTATGTCATGATAGAAGCACTGAACCAGTAACTAAAGCACCAAAACATATATAATTCATAGTACAAATAGACATAATTGAGATCTTTCCATGAAATCTAAAAATAAACAAAAGAAATTGTCATCTTAACCTTGAAAGTAAACCTATTGAATCTTCATCCTTCAATTTTAGATCAAAATAGTACAAATATATTGTTAAAATTTGTAAGAAATATGTTACTGAGTTGTTTAATTCTTGGGGATTGAAAACATTCCAACAAAAAATAAAAGAGCATGCGAAGTGACGCACAAATTCATGTCATGAGATATGAAAAGGTGCATCTGGTGAATGGGAAGGAGAGAAAATAAAAGGCAGAGGTGAAAACTAGGCTATTAACGAGAAAAATTGTGTAACTAAATGAGAGTAATTATAGGAGGGTCTAACATTGTGGATAGCCATTGGATGAGAATTAAGAAACTAAAATAAATATATTCAGACGGTCATGATAAAAAGTATGCCACTCATAACTGGTGCTTTTTATATTTTTGAATCAAAGATAAACTTTGTCTCAATCTATTAATTAAGTTGAAAGAGTTTCCAATTGATTAAAGGAAAACCGGACGAAAACCAATAATACAGTAGGCTCATAACCTAGCCAAGCTAGACCTAGGACACCATCGGCCAACATGTCAACGACGGCACAAACTTGACACACACCGCTGAAAAGATCCACCAATTGATACTATCCATAGATGTCATCGCTATCACCCATCGCCTTGTGACTTGGCAACTCCGACTTCACCATAGACAATTCGCAATGCACCCAATATAGTAGCGCTCACACCGAGCTATGCTAGTCGAGCCACCACCGCCAGACACCACAATAGCGAAAAGGCAATTCCGATTTCGGTGACTTGGCACGTCGAAGAGCAAAATGCCACACAAGCCTTGCGTCGGTGAAGTCCACCGCAATAGCTAGAGTTTACCGCCCACCGAAATCACCCGACGCATGTCATCGTCACCACCCTTGTCGCCCTCTACGACACAGTAGCTCTGAGTTCATCATGTTGAGGTGGACCAATGCACAAGAACACCCAACAGAGACATCAGAAAGCCAACACCAATCTCGTGCTGCACACCATCTACCAACGCTGCTCATCTCCAGCTGTCATTGCCGCATGACCCGCATCACCAAGGGACCTAGGACAGCCCCCCCATCCCCCAAGCACGCCAGAATTCCAAAGCCACCCGTCACGAGGCATGGTCGTCACCCACCGCGCCACTCACAAAGCATAGCTCTGATTTCACCGTGAGAGCCCCACCACCATCACCAGCCCCACGTGTCCATGCCACGCACGCATAACCTCCCACCTTGCCCTGCAAGCCATGACTCCACCCAAGCAGCCCTCGCAGCCTCCCAGCGCTGAGCTAAAACCCACAAAGCTCCACAAGAGCATGCCAGCCAAAATGCAGGGGCAGAGCTCCATTGTCGTCGCCGCCCCGGTGAAAAACACCCGGAAATGCTAATCGGGCCAACCGGACTCTATTGTGCGAAAGCACCTGTTGTTGCCATGACCTGCTTCGATGCCGCTGCCAGGGGATTAGAACCCCATCGCCGGGTTTGAAGCGCTAGCTACCCACATCCACAGCCCTAGAGGGCCCCCATGCAGCAGCTCCACCGCCGCGCCAGATCCGCCAGCTGCCCCTGTCGAAGAATAACTCCAAGGAGGATAATGGACAGCACCAAGCGCGAGCTGTGCCCAGATCTACCCAGCTCGGGGGTGATGGCACTTGCCCAGCACCGGGCGCCACCCCATCAAGGCCGTCACCGTGCTACCGAGCCCGCCACGCCGCCGCGGAGGCCGCACCTCCACCACCCGCGTGAGGTCGCTGCCGCGCTGCCTGAAGTTGTCCTTCGCTGAGATGCCGAAACACGTCCGTCTCCTTTAGAGAACAAGCCCCGCCTCCGGCGACCGCCGTTGAGGCCGCACCTTTAGAACCCGCGTAGCAGACCACCCACGCGAAGCCGCCGCCGCGCCGCCTGAAGTTGTTCGTCCCCGAGATGCTGAAACCTACCAACCTCCTTTGGAGAACGAGCCTCGTCGTTAGCGAGCGCCATTGAGGCCGTACCTCCACCACCCGCGCCAGTAGCCCGCCCACCACTACTACAGAATCGTCCATGCGAGGTGCCTTATCCGAGGCGGTTAAGTAAAAGCGCCACGAATAACATATGTCGGAAGCGGTTAGTACGAAAAAAACCGTCTCAGATAACGAGTTCGAAAGCAACCGCCACGGATAACGACCACATCCGAGGCGGTTAGAAATAAGTAACCACCTCCAATGTTATCCGAGGCGGTTACTTATTTCTGACCGCCTCGGATAATGGCCACATCCGAGGCGGTTATATACCGTCAACCGCCTCGGATATGTGAGTACATATCAGAGGCGGTTACTGATATATAACCACCTCCATATAAGTGATATCCGAGGCAGTTATGTGGATTTAACCGCCTCCAATATGGTTCACAGTATTAATTGTGCTGCACGAGCAGACATACGACCAGAGGTAGATATGTCTTAAATGTGGTGATTTGCTGAAGATTTTTTGAGCTATTTGGTAGCGATTTTTTGGTGGAGAAGCTACATTTGGAAGAGTAGTTGTAGATAATACTTCCTTGTTGGTTAGCAAAGGTTAGTGTTTAGTTTTTGAATCATTTCATCCTATAATTTGGTGATTTTGCTTTGTTTCTTGGACATTGAGAATATTCAATTATATGATCATAATTAGATCGATGGAGATGTTTGATCTATCGTATGGTTGAATGCATATAAATTTAGTGTTAAGGTATGCAAATTTTGAAGGAATTTTATGGGTAAAAAGGAAAAAAATAAATATGGATTTATTTTTGTGGCATATTTAATTTTTATATGCAAGAAGTGGTAATTTGGTTAGTTATACGTTAGTAATTGAAGAGAGTTGACGCATATAGGTTAGTTATATTAGTCAATTAGTACAGTTAGTTAATTATATTAGTTAGTTATGTTAATAATTATTTTGAGAATTCGGTTAGGTTAGTATTTGAAGAAATGTTAAACTCATGTCACGAAGTCGATGCACTTCATATTTTTAACTAAAATTTCAACTTTCCACATGCACGGCTTAGATGGATCGATTGCGGATGTACGGAGCTCGCAACACAGAGGTGTATAGAGATGGAGTGAGAGCATTTATGGCAGCTGCCGAGGCGGACATGTTGAGAGAGGGTAGAGCTGACACGTATTGTCCATGCCTAGACTGTGGTAACGTAAGGATTTTTGAGCTCCATCATATTGAGTACCACATCTTCAAGAGAGGTTTTATGGAAGGGTATTCAACTTGGACCAAGCACGGTGAAGATCAAGCCGTAGTATCAGATGATGATATTTATGCCGATGAAGAAGCAACCGATATGCCATTTGATATCGGTTGTGATTCAAACCATGAGATGTCCGATGATCCCGACTTGATGCCTGAGCTGAAACAGATGTTGCGTGATTTCGAAGGGCACGAAACCGACAGAGAGTACCAATAATTCCTAGGCTTGATGGGGGCATCGGAGAAACCGCTATTCGCAGGATGCAAGGCTAAGTTCAGTTTGTTATATGCCGTGCTTAAACTATTGAAGCTGAAGGCGAGCAACAGCTGGTCCGACAAGAGCTTCAACGAGTTGTTGGGCCTCCTAGGTGACATGCTTCCAGAGGGGAATGAGTTACCCATAAATACATACAGAGCCAAGAATGTGCTTTGTCCCTTGGGACTGGAAGTTAAGAAGATACATGCATGTCGGAACGACTGTATCCTATATCGAAAAGAGTTTTCGAAGCTACATTCATGCCCCATGTGCAAGGCTTCTCGGTGCAAGGGTAAGATTGGAGTAGAAGGAGCTGAGGAATTCATCGAGGTGACGAAAGGGAATCCTGCGAAGGTTGGTTGGCACCTGCCTGTAATCCCGCGCCTGAAGCGTTTGTTTGCAAACCCAAAGGAAGCAAAACTATTTCGCTGGCATGCAGACGAGCGGAAGACATCCGATGGAAAGCTAAGACACCTTGCCGATGCTATCCAGTGGAGAAACATCGATAGGAAGTATCCTCGATTCGCTGCAGAAACTAGAAACGTAAGGTTTGCGTTGAGTACGGATGGAATGAATCCATTTGGCAACATGAGCAGCCAACACAACACCTGGCCCATACTTCTCAGTATGTACAACCTACCTCCCTGGCTTTGTATGAAACGGAAGTACGTTATGATGTCCATACTTATCGAAGGGCCTAAGCAACCTGGTAATGACATCAACGTGTATTTCCAACTGTTGATGGATGATCTACAAACACTGTGGAACACAGGGGTGCAGGTATAGGATGCGGACAAAAGGGAATACTTCACTCTGCGGGCCATGCTGTTCTGCACAATCCAAGACTTTCCCGCTCTCGGCAACACCTCCGGTCAGACGGTGAAAGGACACAAAGGTTGTGTCATATGCATGGAGAATACCGTGAGCCTAAGTCTCAAGAATTACGGGAAAGTCGTTTACATGGGTCACCGGCAGTTCCTGCCTATAAGGCACCGTTACCGGAGGTGGAAGTCACAGTTCAACGGGAGAACGGAGAACGGTGTGAAACCAAGGCCATTAAGCGGTGCAGAGGTATTCGCAAAGGTTAACGATGTCAATGTCATGCTTGGAAATGGTCAAAAAAAGGCCGCAGATGAGTCCGCACATTGGAAGAAGCGATCGGTGTTCTGGAACCTACCATACTGGAAGGATCTAAACGTCCGGCACTGCATCGATGTGATGCACATAGAGAAGAATATTTGTGATAGCGTGCTGGGTCTACTACTAAACATGAAGGACAAGACGAAGGATGACGTTAAGGCCCGACTTGACATGGTTGATATGGGAAGACATACATCCCCCCCTGCCTGTTACACCTTATCCAAGGCCGAGAGAACCGAGTTTTGCAAGTTCTTGCATGGCGTGAAGGTTCTGTCGAGCTACTCCGCTAACATCAAGAGGCTCGTCTCGATGCAGGACTTGAAACTAATCGACATGAAATCTCATGACTACCATGTTATGATGACACAGATGCTCCCAATTGCAATCAGGAATATTCTGCCGCCTAACATCCGAGAATCAATCACCAACCTCTGCTTCTTCTTCAACAAGATTTCACAGAAGGTGATGGACGTGTTCGAACTAGATGATCTGGAGTTAGCGGCGGTGGAGACTATTTGTCAGCTAGAGATGTATTTTCCCCCGTTTTTCTTCGATATAATGGTGCATCTCATCATCCACATTGTGCACGAAATCAAGATGTGCGGGCCCGTCTTCCTTCGGAGCATGTATCCGTTCGAAAGATTCATGGGAATCTTGAAGCACTACGTGCGAAACTGGTATCGACTGGAAGTATTGTCGAAGGTTATGCTGCAGAAGAGGTTGTCGAGTTCTGTGTTGACTACATGGAGTCGAACCAACCGATTGGCCTGCCACGCTCTCGGCATGAAGGCAGGCTTGATGGTGTTGGGACCATTGGAAAGAAATCAATAACGGCCGATCAGGTTGGACACGCTCTTGCCCATTTCACGGTGCTGCAACACACGACCGCCGTTGCCCCGTACTTGGACGAGCATAGGGCAAAGTTAAGGCAAGAGCATCCAAATAGAACTGATGCGTGGAGGACGAGAGAGCATAACAGAGAATTCAACAAGTGGTTCAAGGAGCGTCTTCGTTTAGGTGCCTCTAGCGACATGCTAACCTGGTATGCGAAGGGTCCAACATTCGAAGTCGTCACTTGGCAAGGATATGACATTAACGGATACACATTCTACACGAGAGATTAAGATAAGAAAAGCACATTTCAAAATAGTGGGGTCCGCATAGAGGCTTCTGACATGAGCAGGAAACGGAGCTGGTACTATGGGTTCATCGAGGATATTTGGGAGTTGGACTATGTGTACTTCAAATTCCCATTATTCCGATGCCGTTGGGTCAATCTGCAATCTATGAAGGTCGAGAAGTACGGCTTCACAACAGTAGACCTTGAATGTGTTGGATTCAAAGATGACCCATTCATTCTAGCCAATCAAGCTCACCAGGTGTTTTATGTGACCGACCCGGCGAAGAAGAGTCTTCATATTGCCCTACAGAGTAAAAGGAAGATTGTCAGAGTTCAGGGTGTGGTGGATGAGGATGAATACAACATCTTTGAAGATGCACCTCAGATGCAACATAATACAAGATCTTTGAAGATGCACCTCCGATGCAACATAGCATAAGAGACGCGATTACCGATGAACCTCACGAAGCATTGTACGTACGGGAAGATCATCAGGAAGGACTAGAGTTCGAAGAGAAAATGCCTCGCAAAAAGAAAAGGACGAGGAAGCGGAGGCAATGAAATAATTTGAGATGTCCAAGTCCATTTTGTTGACTATTTGAGTGTTTATATTGTTGGTTGAAACATGCAAAAATGTTTATGTGAAAAGCTTTAACCATATTTGAGATGTTTATGTCGAAAGCCTCAACCATATTTGAGATGTTTATGTCCAAAGCCTCATTTATAGGATATCCGAGGCGGTTATGCTCAAGAAACCACCTCCTTTAAAGGATATCCGAGGCGATTATGCTAAAGCAACCACCTCCTTTAAAGGATATCCGAGGCGGTTATGCTAAAGCAAACCGCCTCCTTTATGGGATATATGAGGCGATCAGATCCACTCAACCGCCTCCTTTATAGGATATCCGAGGCGGTCAGATCCGGTTAACCACCTCAGATAGCTTACCATATATCACTCAAATCGGCACAACCCGCGCATCCCCTTCACAAACCTCCCGCCTCCACGGCCTCCTCCCGTCCCCGGAGCGCCTCCTCTCCACATTGCCGAGCACCGGCCACCGCCTCCTCCCCGTCACCGAGCGCCACCGCCTGCTCCCCGTCGCCAAGCGCCATCCCCTCCTCCACGCCGCCTCCTCCTCTCCAACCACCGCCGCCTCCTCCCCGACCACCGGCGACCTCTCCCCCAAGCACCGCACCTCCTCGAGCACTGGCCTCCTCCTCCAACCGTAAGGTGAGTGAGTAATTGTTAGTTTGGGCCTTTACTTGGATGTAGTATAAATAATAGAACGAAATTAAGATTGCCATTTGGTTGTAAATGTTAAGATTTCTGTGAAAATCGAGTTGTTTTATATGAAAGTTGAAGAGGAATTTCTGTGAAATACCTAGAGCATATCCCTTGGCTTTTGATATGTTTCCGCTCCATAATTGTATAATAATCTGCACTGCATAAGTTTGTTTGACACTCACAATAGAAACACTCACAGTAAACTGAATTGTGTATGTGCTGCATGTTTTGTGCCAAATTGGTGTACGTGTTGCCATGTGCTGCCAATATGTATGACACCAATAATGATCCGTACATGTTCTCTGCCAAGTTGTTATCCAAATTGGATGTTTGACATTAATTGTATGCACTGATGCATTGATGGATCACATATGCTGGTGTGGATATCCTGTATAGTATTTGTGATCCAAGTTGATGCTGACCAAGGATTTTAAAAAGCAAAAATGAAATTAGTAGGGCTAGGTTGTGTTCTTGTGTAGAGTTTCCAATGTTAAAATCCACCAAGTTTTGCAGAATGGAATTTGCCCTAGCTAATTCAAGATGGTGGAAGAGTATAATTTCCCTTAGTGGTAATTAACAAAGAAATGCTATGTGAAAGACCCGTAAAGAAAGAAACTAGGCAACTAGCTAGGTAGGATTGTAGCAAATCCTAAGTATTTATGTACTATTTCATCATAAATATCTGGGTACTAATTGTTTCCCAATACATGACGTAGTACTTCTTTAACATCTAACATGCATACCGAACTTCATGTAAGATAAGTCTCTTCTCTGTTTGGAAATGCATAAAGTTCTTGTCTACTCATGAGTTGACCATTGTGTTAACTACTGTAAGGTGCTAAATTTATTGATCATGCTATGTACACCAACTGAAGTTTCTATCAATAGACAATAAAATTACCTATCTACTATAAATTAGTAAGTACTCCCTCGGTTCCTGGATAGTTGTCGTGAGGGCATCCATACGGCCTCTAATATGTATCTTAGGGCTTCTTATTTGGAACTTTGCTTTTTTATTATGACTGCATATTGTCGAGGTTATGATGTTTCGTCATTATTAGAATGGAGACGAACTCCCCGGCGCCCTCCCCTACGATATCGCCATCGAGGTCGCCAAGACCGTCGATATCGTCAGGAAAGGATTCTCGCAAACCGAGGAAGCCATCGGGTCGGCCGAATGGCAGATGGGTAGTTGAGAGATTGGATCCGGTGACCGGAGTTCCTAAGCCGGAAGAAACTCGGAAGAAGTGGCTGACGTTATGCGGGGTGGTCGCCCGTTCTAGGGTTAGGATCACCCTCGCCGATTGGGGTGAGCTGACACGGGAGGAGCGGAGGTCCCTGTTTGACGAAGTGAAGGGCTCCTTCATGTACCCCCAAGAGGTCGAAGCCGATTTCTTCTGAGCTACTATATTGATGGCTGGGAAGTGTTGGAGGAATTTTAAGCACAGACTGGTGAGAGACTATCTGAAGCAAGAGAAGTCGCATTGCCAAGCATACCCGGATGTCTCCGAAGAAGATTGGGCGAAATTCTACACCTTGAAGACATCCGAAGAGTTCCAGGCAGATAGTCAGAAGGGGCAAGAGCTAGCCAGGAGGAACAAGCACCCGCATTACCTTGACACCTTAGGGTACGTCGGTGCTAAGAAGAAGTGGGCAAAGGAGGACGAGGAAGCGGATAAGCACGGACAGTAGCCGGTGTTCTCGGATTTCAACGATAGCCGCATCCAAGACTGGTGCAAGGCGAGGACGAAGGTGGATTCTCGTGGTCAACGCGTATGGAGAAACCCTGAAGATGAGGAGGTCTATCAGAGAATGGTGGGGTGATGAGCAGGCATCTCAAGGCTCGTTTGTGCCAAGTCGGGAGAAAGACATACTCTCCGAGACCATCGGCACCAGGGAGCCCTATGGACGCACCAGGGGTTTCGGAAATCTGGCAACATGGGGCAAAGCCTTCACCGGCGATACGCAGGAGGCACATCGGCAGAGGAAGAGAGCAAGAGCCAAGCAGATGAAAGCGGAGATACAGTCGTCCCTTGAGGCGCAATTCGAGGAAAGAATGAGAGCCATGGAGGAGAGGCTTTCAGCACAGTACTTGCAAGACAGAGCGCCAGTGTGAGAGTCTAGTTTCAACTACTAGACCCCCTGTGTACATCCTCGTCAGTCTAGGATCACGTTGACGGTACACAGGCGAAATGAATAACATTGCATGCATTCAAAGATAAGACTTCATCGGCACCTTCTTCAGCATACTCCTCTGCACACCACCACGAAACACATGCACGGTGAGTACTTCACGTACTCAGCAAGCCACCTGGCGGCAGATGGTCCTACCATACTACATGCAAGGCTTCAAAGGGGCCACATCCAAGCTGAAAGTATACAGAGCCAAGAAGTCTACTTCGAAACTGGCGGATGATGTTGAATATCCTTTGGCAGAGCTAGCTCGCCAGCACGTGCCGGGACAACCTATGGTGGACGCTGACGTGAACCTGGGCATAGCCTGCCGGAAGCTTCATGATCATTACCTCAAGATGTCGAACAAGCCATTCCCAAATACAAGAGTCGACGTCGTAGTCTGCTTCAAGGAGGAGCATTTCAAGCACCGTACCGGATATATATTTCCCGTGGATTTCTTGGACATCTTCAACATGATGCACTTCCATGAGCTCGACGCCAGTCTCATGAGATGCTTCACGCTGTAAGTCCTTACAACACAGCAACATTTTGTTTTATCACCGCTAAGTGCCTGCAATATAACTCGTTCTTCTCCTATACTTAGATACATGCTTGATCTGAGCGAAAGAAGAAAGATGAAGAACTCTGTGGGGTTCGGCGACCCACATTTGATCTTGGTCCAAAGCATCGCGGCAAATAAGAACATGGTGCGAGATTACGCCGTGCATTTACTCCATGAGTACTCTGCACGAGATCACATCTAGGTTGTCTATAACATCGGGTAAGCCACATCCTTTGCAAATTCTCATGGTTCGATGGCTAAACATGTAATAACTTCGTATCGTATAACCAAGGGCTATTGGATCCTCTTTGTGATCGTGCCGAAATGGAATAAGGTATATTACCTTGATTCCATGAGGCGTAGCATTGACGAGCGCAAGTAAGGGTACTTGGACATCATGCGTCTACTCGATGAGTGAGTACCAAAACTTTCGACTTCATCCATGCCTATTCTTTCTTCTTCCTAAAGGAAAAGACAGTTCGATGCTAATTGTTTTGAATCACCTAGAGCGTTTGACACGTACGTCAAACAAGGAGGGTGGCACAAGGAAGGAGTGCCCGTCGAGTTACGTCATGACTCCAAGTTTAAGGTATTCCGTAATATCCTTGACTCCTCGAACTAATGCCATCATACTTCTGCCCTCTATACCTAATCGATATCCCTTTTGTAGTGCTGGCAACAACCCGAAGGGTCCGACCACTATGGGTATTACGTGTGTTTCCACATGCTAGCCCTTTGCAGCAACCCTAAGTACCGTGATCTAACGATACGAAAATATCACCACTACTAATGTCTAGTGTTTAATCATGCTATTCGCCCTAAGTGTAAGCCTCATGTTTTCAGGAAGGGGCGAAAACCATGGCAATCAAACAGTTGGAAGATATGGACATCGCCCAGATCCGGTCGCACATCGCTAGCTTCCTAAACAACGAGGTCATTAGTGCCGAAGGACGCTTCAATTTCTCGGCGGCAAGTTAGAAACTTAGAATTGCGATTAGTTAGATCATTACTTAGGTTTTTAATTAGGTCATTAGTTACTTCATGAGTTTGAAAGCATCAAACTTTCTAGTTATCTATCCAACTTGTGGTTTGAAATGATAAGTGCACTTGATGTTTTTAAATGTCTTTCATTTTCCTCTCAGTGCTAACGTATAAATGGGTGTGACATAACTATAATGTTTTCTTGTGAATGTCACTATTTTACAAATGAGACTTCTTTATCAATAGATATCGTGTATGGAGGCTTCGGCGAGTGGTTCTATTCATGTAAGAACTTAAGAGAGGTCTATTTTTTTTAATTTGATCAACATCTGAGCTGTGAATTGAGTATATGTCACAAGTGAACAAGTTTTGTAATTTATATGCGTATGTATGTGAATGTTTATAGTTTATGTCTTGTGATCGATGCGAGAATGAATGATTGAATAGTGTGCTATATAAATCTATTGTATACGTGCTGAGCTTTGAATATTGCATATGAACTGTTTGCTTTTTTAGGGAGGCTAGTAAATCAGGCAAAATAATACCTGTTTAAAAACATATCCGAGGCGGTTGCAACTTAACAACCGCCTCAGATATCTATACGCAACCGCCTCGGATAAGGTCTTATCGAGACAGTTGCAATGATTTAACCATCTCCGATAAGGGCTTATCCGAGGCGGTTGCGTAACCGCCTCCGATATGTGCCTCCATATCCGCAACCACTCTGTGGAGGCAGCTGCTATAACCGCCTCGGATGTACAATTTGAACCGCCTTGGATATCGATTTCTGTACTAGCGCACGCTAGGCTGCCACCACGCTGCCTGAAGCTATCAGTCCCTGAGATGCCAAAACCCACCCGCCTCCTTAGGAGAATGAGCCTAGCCGCCACCATAGTGCTCATCAACAACAGCAGCGGCGGCGAAGAGGTGAGGACGAGGGGCGCTAGACTAGGGTTTTGACTCGCCCTCGCAGTCGCCCTTGGAGTGGCTCGGAGCCGTCAGTTAGTTTTCTCCTTCGAAGTCATTTTTTTATATCGATATAGACTAGCCAAATACCCGTGCGTTGCTACGGATAAACAAATTAAATTACTGAGCGTTTCAAATTATTGTTGTCGCGCTCCAGGCTACATTCTCCACTTCGTCTCAACTCTTGGTTGAGTTTTGGTTCAGGTAGAATTGGAAGTTGTTTGTGGAGAATATCACTTTGGGTGAATCTGAATTTTTAAATTTGAAGTCTGTGGATAAGGAGAACATCTATTGAGGTTTATGTATGGGCATATAGATTTTGTCAAAATTTTAAAATGGAAGAGACAAAAAGATGTACGGACCACCGCCACCGATTGAAACCTTTATAAAAGTAAGATTCGTAAGGGTCCACATGTAAAGTTTAGAATCACATGTAAAGTTTAGAACCAAGGTGATATTTAAATGACGTGAGGTCAAATGACCCCTACATACCTCAGGCTCTCGTGCCTCCCCAATTTTTCTAGTGACAAGATGCCAAACAAACATTCATTATTTGTCAAGTCTACGTGCAATGATCGATCATCCAATCCATTGGCTTCACTGTCCAGGAAGCGAGGACTACCATGCTGGTGAAGTGGTGTTTATGTACAAGAGCACCCCACGCAAGCCAGTAAGTTGTCTTACGAAGATCGCTACACGTGTCAAGCTAGAGTGCAAGCTTCAATTTTAGACTTAAGTCATCATCGGGAAGAGGAGTGGGAGCATTCAACCTTACTTGAATCACTGACTTTTCACCAAACTCTTGGAACAAGTACACAGAATTCTCAATATATACTTGGGCGAAACGGAACATAAGAATCGATACGAGTGCCACCACGTAAGACACTAGGACTGGATATGCACACGGTGGCTTGTACACTTAGCGGTAGGTGAATTCTAAGTTCTCATCAGCCATGGCCCACTTGTCGTCGTATATTATGTTGAGTTTGTCAACGGCTAAGTGCTTTGCACAACCACGAACTAAAGCAACGAAATTTGGACTGAGAAAGAGATCTCTTAGTGTTGTGTAAAAAATGTGTCGTCTTGCTCTTGCTGACCTTTAGTATACTATCAACGACTGGATTCACATAGGAGTAGAGGAGACCAATCACAGAAAATAGAGACAACTAAAAAGACAGAGAAATGGGGTCGTATTCTCGGTAGACATTCTCTGAATAGATACATATAAGTGTACAGATAACATGGCACATATCCTAGCTATATTTACACTTTACGAGCTAGCAACCAGTATGTCTTAATTTACTGTCTGTTAATGTGGGACTAAAGACGCTAAAGACATGTATAATAGTGGAGAACATAGTTTTCGTTATGACACACAAAACATATCATACGATGTGTGATGTCTTTTGAGTGATATTTTTAATACTTATTGCTCTCTCTTCTCCAGTCTTCGGGCGTGAGAAGGCTTCTTTCTCTTTTCCATTTCAGCGAAAATTCTATCGTGGGAAGGCTAACATAAGACCACTGTGCATGCCCTAACGTGCTTTATTTTCCTACAAAAATTGCAAGGAATAATAAGATGATTTGTGAATAGACATATTCTTGCACAACGTAGAAAAACATCTTAAACATATCGGCGCAATATTTCGTTTGCAAAGAATTTCGAATTCAGCCCATCTCGGGCCTAATATGGCCCATGTTTCACTTCTGTAAGAATAGAATAGAGAACTATGAAGCCAAATCAGAAAGAAAACATAAAGACATTAGAGGATATTTGGGTCCCTCCATCTCCCTTCAACCAAACACAACCTATCTATACACATAATTTTTCTGTAAAACATACAAGTTCAAGTAAAAGCAATTCTCTCTCTGTTTTTATTTTTGAACAAGTGAGCCTCGCTGCTCGATTTTCATTAGAAATCAAACTATTACATGACAACCACCTCTTGATGGGTTGGTGGAACTGTAGGGCATGACTCTATCCATCAGTATTTAAATCTTGATGCTCATATTTACACACACGCGAGTGCGTTCAATAGGAGCTTATTGAGATTCACGGATTTATCCTTGGTCTCCGTCATTTAGTGCGTAATTAGGGGGCGTGTTCGCGTATGTGTGTGCATGTGGTGTGTATGTGTAGTGGTGTGTTTGTGCATGTGCATCTTTATTATAACCACAAAGAGATTCTAACTACATAGCGTTCGGAAAGAAGAGAAAAAGGCATAAATAGATAGCATTAGGGCAAGGTATCGATCTCCAACCCTTTCGCAACATCACTTTATAGCGCAACTATTTATTTTATTTTATTTTATATTTTGTTGATGTAACAACCATTAGTGAGTTATTTATTGCCAAAATAAAAAATTAGAAGAATTGGACGGTAGAAGTTCTTAGATTGAAATACAAAAAAGAAAACATACGAGAGCTAGAGGTAAGGTTTAGACAAGCCTAGGACCTAGACCATACAGAGCAACAACTATAGGCCTCACCGAACGACCGATACAACAAAAACGCACCACCATCCTCACTGACCACCCTTGTACCAAGGAAGCATCATGCAAACTGAGCACTCCATCGCGAGTAGAGAAGCTAGCTCCGTAAAAAAGGGGTAGAAAATTGGGCCATGACTGTTTTGGAGAGAAGGCCGCACAGCAGGGACCACAATCAACCATCTTGCACCACCATCGGAGACGCTCTCATCATGCCAGGGAAAGTTCACACCCACCAAGTAGACCAGATTTTGCATGACCCAATCAACAAGAGAAACAAACCCTGCCAGGCTCCAAACAGCATGAGAACGCTCTGCCAGCCACACAAAGACGGCAACCAATCGCCGCTTCCATCCCTGGGCACCACATCATCTCATACCATTTCACCTGCGTCCACCGCAACAAACGCCCAAATAGGCTAGAGTAGCCCTCCATCCGACTGCTTCATGGCGCAACCCACGCATGGCATGTGCCAACCATATACCATCCACAAACCGTCCAAACCAGATCTAGCAAGAAGGAGGGCATATTTGGCATGCATGTCAAAGGGTAGCGATGCAACACAAGACCATCAGAGGGAAGACACGGGAGGCAAGTGAAGGACCAAGATGTCGACCTAGAGGGGAGGGGTGAATAGGCGACTAGCAAATTTTATTACTTCAAAGATTAACTTGCAATTATGTGGAATTAAAGGTTGTCTAATGCAAGAGCTATATGGGCACCGCTAGATACTTATCAAACACAAGCATAATAAAATGCAACGAAGGTAATGATTGCAAGAAGTAAATGAGGAAAAGAAATAACCAAGAGAACACAAGTGATTTATTGTCGAGTTCAGATTCTTGGAATCCTACGTCTCCGTTTGAAAAGCTCGATCATTTTGATCAAGAGCCGGCTTCCGCTCAAACATTTATCTCTTGAGGACGCACTTTGCATCTCTTCGACTTCTTCTTGCTGATCATTCCCTTTTGGAGACGGATCTCAACATTTAGAAACTTCTTGAGTCTCACCACAACTTGCTTGGAAGGTCTCAAGCACTCCTAGCTATCCAGAAGATCTCAATCTCCAAGAGTAACAAGTGTGGTGAAAAACTTGGAGATGAACTCAATGTTCTAGTGATCAATTAATGTCAACACTCATTCTCTTGAGATCTTGCTCAAAAGAAACAAAGTTTTGAGGCTTGATAAAGGTGGAGAAGATTTCTTGCGAGCAGGAAATAATTTGGCAAAGAGTTGGACTAGAAACTAGCCATTTCCTAAAAAGAACATGCCTGGAGTATCCAGACTTCAAGAGACTCCAAATAGAACTTCCAAGGAAACATTAGGATACTCCGAAGGGGGTAACAGAAACCCTTCAAAAACGAATAGCACAATCAGAGATATGGCTAGGACACCCCGAATATCAGGCAGATAAGGGAAAGCTTGAAAAACTCTAGCGATCTTTTGAAGCCTTTTGGGGTGCCCCCGGTGTCGCCCCAGGGAGCGACACAGGAGGCTCTAGAGTTTGAATAAAGTGCCCTATTGGTAGATACAACTATGTACTACAGCGAGCATAACCATAAGGTCTACAACACCAGAAGCAAATGAAAACTCCAGTTACTCAAAACACCGTACCATTGTGAACATGATCCCTTGTAGCTCAGGATGGCGCCTATACTCGACATGTATGTGGTCTCCAGCCATTTCTTGCATTGAAGATCTCCATTGCCGTCTGCTCCAGAAGAGAGCTCACCAACCCAGTGGCATATAAAGAAGATCACTGATTGTGGAGACAATACATTCTTCTTTTGGTAGCAAGCACCATTATGCAGCTTCCAAATAAACCATAGCACCGCCGCTTTACCAACCGCGACAAGTTTCTTAGCAATATGATTAAAAAAAATTGAAATCATGCAATCACTGTCTAGCGAGATTTTCAAAGGACTAAATAGCAAGTTGAATGAGCATTCGAGAACACCCCGTACATATTTTGCCGCAGGACAAGCAATGGAGATGGAAAATACTCTCATTAGCTCCACAAAACTGACAATTCTTGGGGCCTTTCATCCTCTATTTAGCAGATTATCTTTGGTTATAATTCTACTTTTCAGCACCAACCACAAGAAAGCATTTATGATCTTTTTGATTCGTGAGAATTTCGTCGGCATTTTGTAGAAAATGGGAGAAAAAACATGTGAATCAAAGAAGCCCTTAAATTTTGTATTTGATCCTCCAAAGAAATTTTGATAAAATGATCTCACGGTGAACATACCATTACTGTCAAATAAAAAGAGTACCCACAATGTTTGAACTTCGGAGGAGTTTAAGAAGTCTTAAACAGTTGACTACAGAAATTTAAACATGCGCAGTGCCACAAACAAGTCGAGTACAGTGCTGCTTCCAAAGCTGGCTTGCTCGTACTTGCACATTAAAAGAAAAGGGACTCACTGACACGTATGCAAGCTGGCACTTGGAGAAGTAAAAGCTCCGGTCAGCTTTATCAAATACGGAAGCATGAACGTTACGGCCCCGCTGTTCGTCTGTCCTGCTCTTATCCCGACACTTGATTCATTTACGCTACTCATCGGTTTTAGCTTCTCGGTATGACCGTATGCAACGCAATGCAAACAGAAAGCAAGCAACGCAGCAGCTCATTGAACTAGGATTATTAAATATCATGGGCATTTGTACCCAAGTTTTGTACTCCAATGGTTTATTAAGAATCAATTTTCTATTCAGCTTTTACAACGCAAGTTACTTTCCGTTTGCAACGAATGAAATTTCTGGTAAGTAACAGACAGATTTCGACGAATTTCTTGCGAAACCTTCGGTATTTCATTTCAAATTTCATTCATTGTTAAACAACCGGTGAAGTCCAAAAGCAAACGAAATCCGAGAAAAGTCCAAAAGCGAATCACACCGCCGTAGAAAAAAGTCCAGTTCCCAATACAGCGACCGTTACCACGACGCACGCGATTCAAATTTAAATCCCCCCTCCAAATCACCATCGCCAAGCCGCAAACAAACACAAACACCAAACCTCACTTACACTACTAAACACGCACTCGCCAAGCCTCCCCGTCCAGAGCGAGTCAGAGACGAGACCCGAAGCTCCCTGCAATGGCAGCCACGCCGTCGCCGCCGCCCAAGAGGGAGCCCCTGCGCCCCCTCAGCAGCAATGCCTGCACGGGCACAGCCGCCGCCGCCGCCGCCGTCGCGCGTACTCCCCGCGGGCCGCCGACGGTCTCCTCCGCCCAGAAGGAGAACCAGGGGACTGAGAAGGATGGAAAGAAGGAGGTGGCGCCGGCGCTGAAGCCGTCGTCGCTGCAGGTCCGCATGGAGGGCGAGGCGCTGTCGGCGGCGGCGGCGGCGGCGGCAGAGCTGCCCGTGTTCGTGGGGCCGAGGGGGAGGGAGCTGTTGCCGCCGCCGCCGCCGGCGTCGTCCTACGAGGCGTGGGACCTCTCCGACAACGAGGCGGCGCCGGCAGCCTCCTGGGCGACGCTCCCCAACAGGGCGCTGCTGTACCGGCCGCTGCCGCAGGACGTCGGGAGGTGCACCTGCGTCATCGCCAGGGAAGCGGCCACCGGACCAGAGGGGTGGCGCTCTACTCCCTCTACACCAATGTGAGCTAGTCCCAACTTTTTTTGTAATCTGCAGTTGTGCACTTCAAAATTCAAATCCAGGGGAGAATGAGATGGCTACGTCTTGCGGCCGGTGATGTGATTAGTTGTTGAGATTTGCGGCATAAGGATCCTTGCTCATAATTTGAGTTGTGGGATGGCAGGAAGGGCAAGGGCGGCAGGACCGGAAGCTGGCGGTGGCCCGGCACCGGAGGAGGAGAGGGAGGTCGGAATTCATCGTGGCGCAGAACCAGGAGGGCATCTTCTGCAGCTCCGACAAGAACTTCCTGGGGACAGTGGGTGCCAATCTTGTTGGATCCAAGTACCAAATTTGGGGCCAGGTACAAGATCCTCCTCTCCATGATTCGTGGTGTCTGTCTCTTGGATTTAGAGATTGATTATCTCGGTGGACACAACCACTGATGAGTGTTCATGGTTGTCGGTGTAGGGGAACAGGGTCGATGAGCTGAAGAGCCAGTCGAAGCGACTTCTCGGTGTTGTCGCGTAAGATTCAATCTCCATTTCAAAACCTGTTCAGGAATTATATGTTTTTTCTTGATCAATTTTTGGTATCTGCAGGTTTGCCCCCACCATTACTACGCTTACTGGGAGTTTCAGAAGCATGAGGGCATGGATCCCCAAGAACCAGTCCATGCAGCTGAGGATCAACAATTCTGCTCAGGTAAGTTAACTAAATTAAGTTGCAACATTGGGAGATTCAGTGGAGCAATATGCTAATATGAGGTTAGCATGTGGTTACTAATTGTGGAAATATTGGTGTAGATTCAGCACATTAGTGGGCTTCCGAAGGATTGGCAGGAGAAGGCGAGCAGAGCTGACCAACTCTGCTCAAGATCTCCTTTCTACAACAATGTAAGCGTTTTCTTGCAAGAAATTTGTCTGAGTCTTTGGAATGATATGTCAAGAATCAGGAGTTAAGCTGATGGTCACATGTTTACTTTTCTGCATTCATCACAGATGACAAAGCATTATGAACTAGACTTCAGAGAAAGGGTAGGGAGGACGGGATACAAGGTGCAGACGTCAGTGAAGAACTTCCAGATGACTCTGGAGGTAACAATCTTGTTGTTATCATTATCTGCGAGCTTTCATTGGGGTTAGCTCGGCCTAAATAACAGATCATGAAATCCACAACTTTTGCTTGACAGGAGAATGGAAGGCACACGATCTTGCAGCTTGGTAGGGTTGGGAAGTCCAAGTACATAATGGACTTCAGGTAAGAAATCAATCATTCTGATTGTTCATCGCCGTTCAAGTAAAACTTTCTGATGGGAATATCTCCTTTGTAGATATCCCTTGACGGGCTACCAAGCATTCTGCATTTGCTTGGCATCCATCGACTCCAAGCTATGCTGCACACTATAAGATGCAGATGCAGCGAATTGGTTCGGCGGGACTGTTATTTTTGCACAACTTGGTTTCCTTGTATATGCAATCTTCTCACCTCGAGAAGGAACCGATAATAATACTAAAGCATACTATTTATCTGTTTGTCCTTGCGCCACCGGAGGTACTGTTTGTTCGTCTGAAAAAGGAATCCACAATGTTTAACAGTAGTAACTAATTCATGGACTGATGGACTGGTAAAAGCTTATTATTACGCCGCGGGGTCTGGAGCTATGCCCCGCCGTCCGTCTCTGATCCGGCACGGGATCGCTGCCGGCAAAGACAAGGCAGAGGAGCCGGTCAAAGGACTAGAGGAGTCACCAGATCTCACAGAGAAGGCAGGTGGTGCAAAATCGTCCAAAATATTGCCTAGTGCTATTTGTGCTACTATGCAATGTTACCTTGTGAAAACATTCTCTGATTCTTGAAATTTAGACTAGCATGCGGGTTACCCAGCATTGATCCATAGTCTCCTCGCCGGACGCCGTTGAGTTGGAAGAGCGAGGCGCCGGCAGAACATGGAACGTGAGTGCTCTCTGTCATGGGGAGCCGGCGGCCGTCGACCACTCCCTGGAGCAGACGAGTAGCCACATCACCCAAATTTGTTTCCGGCTAACGGGGTTTCCGCTTCCAGAGTGAAGCCATGGCGGCGTTCTGATCAGCCATCTTGCTCAGTTTTGCATTACACTGAGGGAGTCGAAGATAGATACAGGCTAGTTCTGTGTGTCGAAGTCGTAGGTGGCAACATGGAGCACCTAGCTTCTTATCGAGGGACCAACATGGACGTCCAAATGTTGATTTCGATCATGAAATGAAACAGAGCTCCGGTATCCTCTTAGAAAAAAATGACTAGGAAATCCTCTTCTGTTGCCTTAATTTCACCCTGATATATAACCCAAACTAGTGTTGAACGTAATATATCATCAGACAACTGTTTACCAGTAATGAAAGGAAACAACATTTCAGTACCACTCCGCCCATTCGGATAGCTCTCCATAAAAAACGTTAAACTACATGTCTTCAAATTCATAAGGCAACAAATAACCTACGTCTTGTAGAACGAGACAATCGATTCAACTGGGTGTTAGCTCCATCTCAACTTATGTAGTCACTGTCTTCAACAATTTGGGTCAGATGTTCAGAACATGCTCTGTCATGGTCACAGAAAAAAAGAACCATCGTTAGTGTATGCATTCCCCCCAAAGTATACTAGTTATTTAAGGCACCAAGACATTCAGCCAGATGATGGCAGAATTCTCACCGAGTGTAAACTAATTTCCTCTACTCTTCATCACCAGCATGCTCAAGAAGATAGTTTACAGCTAGTTGCTCATTCCTGTCGCAGGCAAAGAATGCTTCGATGACACGTGCTCTGTCAAACCCCATGGCTTCAAGCTGAAGTATGAAAAAAAAAGCCAACCAGGGTTAAAATGTGATGAGATATATAGAGTATTTATGCAGCAAGAGGTGATTAAGGTAATTATGTCATCCATACCCGTCCAATTGCCTCTTGCTCTTCTGGTGTGACACTGATAGCATGAGGCATCTCATCCTGGTCAGGCTGGTCTAAGAAGTCCCTGGCAATGTCATAGAAGTATGGTTAGGTAGATACTCCCTCCGCCCCATAATATAAAGCATATTTTGATTAGTTAAGACAAGACTTTGATCAACCATTACTCCATTAGTATGCGGTTTATGTGACACAAAATTGATGTCATTAAATTCGTATTCAGAAGTACTTACTTAGATTGTGAATTTGTATCATATAAACAACATATTAATAAAATAATTGTTGATCAAAGTCTTGTCTTAACCAATCAAAATACGCCTTACACTATGGGACGGAGGTAGTATATCATTGTATCGGTATTAATGGGGAACTCCATTAAAAGGAATTGTGACAACAAAGAACTATGATTGGTTGTCCACAGAACAAACAACATACAGCCAGTACAGGGGGAAAGAATGCAGCAACTGTATACAATGCAGCGGCTAATAGATATTTAAGATAAAAGCAGCACACCGGTTCTTAAAGGCACTACTTTTTGCTATGAAAACATGACAAATCAAGACTAAATTGACAGTGATAGGTCAATAAAATAGGATGAAATCAAATCAAAACCGTCTACCACAAAATCTACACCAACTGGCAAGTGGCAGTGAAGCAGACAGAACAGATTGATGGAATTTCAAGTCTACAATTAAGAAAGCAAAATTAGCAGTACCAAATCCTATCCAGAGCAAGTTGGGTTGGGGTATAGAGCCATAGGCGCGGTGTGGGGGGTGACAGAGGATGTGCTCGTACGGTTCATAGTTGGGTATGATATTCTTGTGGATTGTTGGGAACGTCCTTTATATTCGAAATATGCCTTTAGCATTACAATCTGCAGCTCAAATGGTCCCTTATGAAGGCTATTGGTCTTATTCTTATTGTGCGCCTTGTGAGCACGTTTGGATCCGCTAAGGCAATCGCTCGGATCTTCACCTAACCCAACCCGGGAACGGACCTGAGGGAACCGCAGCATGAGGAATGTCCGCGTCTCATCGCAAGGCTCCCACTCAAATGAAACCAGAAAATAGAATCAACCAAATAAAGAAAGCTTACCCATCACCACCTTCAAATGTCTCATTTAGTAACTGAAGGAACTCATCATTATTCTCCTGAATCAACCTCAGAAGTTGAGGGTTCTGCTTGCTCAACTCCTGGAGCATAGGCTATAACATGATACCAGCAAAAAGTTTAGACATGATGCACAAAAAGCCATAGCATGATCAAAATAAGAATAGAAAACCTGCAAAATTTGTGGATTTGTATGGACCATTTCCCGAAGTGCTTGAAACTGCAAATAATAAGATAATAGTATTACTTCAAAAACAAAAACAACAGGGTAGGATGGTGAAGGAACTTCATTGTATCAAAATAAAGAGAAGGGGGATATCTGTTTACTTTGCATGGAAACAGGTACTACTTGGTTAAAAAAAAAGACGAATGGGAAGTTTCAATAAGTTGAAGATCACACCATATTGTGTCAAGGCCTGCTCTAGCACATGATGATAGGGTATACAATCGACTATGGGAAAACCAATAACAGATCAGATATGAAATATGCTAGCGGCAAGACCAACAGGGTATCACGCATTCATGGTTACAACGTTTTTGTAACCTACATATTATCATACTGGATACACAGCAAAATCCCTGCCATTGCTGCTTATCAAAAGATAAAAGGTGATATCGTATCAGACAAGATTTGGTGCTCAGGGGTGTTTGACATCATCTTTTCTACAAGGTCCATTGGTGTAACTGAGATTCATGTGAACAGTGACATTGATATTTTTGTTGATTATTGCATGATTTGAGATTACTAGTAACAGCAATTGCATCAGTGCATTACTACTATATTTACATACTCCACTATATGGAGCATTTCATACTTTTGGTGTAAAAAATACACAACTAAAGACCGTTTGTTCCAATTGCAAGTGCAATGATAAGTGCAGGATCCTACATTCCTACGTCAATGTTATGCACACCCAATTAGCAATAAATGATTGCATGCTACAGTGTTGCGTGATAGACCTACCTCTGCTTTCACCACAACTTATTAACTTGGACAAATAACGAATCATGCTGAATGCATTATATTCTTCTACCACAGACTTCTACTTTCTACCTTAACATATCTACAGGTAATCCACAAAGAGTCGAGGCAAATGTTCCTACTACCATAAATGGTATAGATTTGAGTAGGTAGACAAACTACTCCCCCAGAATTCACACAACCCAAAAAGTATGGTAAATTAGTAATTGAGATTATGGGTGGTTACAATCACATTATAACTTCGTATACAAGTGTCACCAGTGTTACTACTTGCTACTACTTTAGATCATCAGATAGCTCAATGAGCATTAATGGCAAACAGAACTGTTGGCACGAGCCAATGGACATCATTGTATTTCTGTATCTTGGTTCCCCTCTCAGGGAAATCATAGAAAACCGAAGGGAGATAAGTAATTAATAAAACATAAAGAGGAGAACCTGTTGGTTATTTCTAAGAAAAGCAAGTGATCCACCACCACCAGCACCTCCAGCATTGGAACCCCCCTGCTACATCATTCAATCAGTCAACAGATACTCCAATAGGTAACACCGCAACGGTACTGCATGAACAAAGATAGCAGATAAACCTGTGGGAAAAGATCTAATGGTGCTGTGTTTGGAGTTCCAGAGAGACCTATTTCCCCAGTAGGAGCTGCCTCAGTGATGTTTGCCCCTAGACCACTCGCTGGAACAGCAACTTCAGCTGTTACTGGAATACCCTAATGTTTGGGAAAATCAAATATTTATTAGCACAAGACAATTGGTCTAAATTCAATATTTACAAGAAGGGATACATACAGAATACAGATATTCAACGGCACGCTCTGGATTGTTATAAGCTGCCCGGAGAGCCCTTTGGACTCTATCTCTGTCCCAACTGCCACCGCCCATCTCCATTAGCTGGTTAATCGTTGCTTCAAGATTGCCTCCAGACAGTAAATTTGATGCTGCATGACCGACTGCGTTCGAAGGGGCCCTAATAAAAAGAAACGAGTAAAAGTTTTACATACCAGAATAAGTAGACTAAATTGAAAAGGAAATGGTAGAGTTTATATTCATTTTATTCGCACGACCAAGGTTGTCGGGATCGCGACACAGATCGCAGGATCGTACAATCCTACTATCCTACTAGAGCTGGATGACACAGGTTGCAGCTTGGTTGTATTGCACCTGGATCACAATCCAGCTCGTAGGATCAGTAGGGTCATGACTCAAATGCGATACATGATCCATATGAGATTTTTTGTACAGTACATAGATTTAGTAGACATGACAAAATTCTGACAGCAGGGATCCTATGATCTGATCCTACATAGGATCACGATCCTGATTCCAGACATTTGCATACAATCATTTCAGATCTATCTTCCATACAGTTACTATTCAGTGGGGTTGGGGCCTGACTTCCCATTGGCCAGCTATGCAAAATGATGTTTCAATGGCTTTGAGTTTTCATGCATTCTAGAACTTGACCTAATTATGTTCTACGGTTCTAACTTCCTAGTTTTGCTGTTCATTGACCATTGTGTTAAAATCACTGCTTTTACCCCTATTGACCCATGTTACATGTTTATGGAAAAGTTGAAATTTCCTTTTTTTTTCCTCCTCAGCAACCTGCAGTCTATTATTTGATCCCACTGCTTGTGTGTGTCAACACTCTTAACAATGGACATTTGCAGGTATCATCATTTATGCAAGATTGCATGATTTAATGCTGCAACAAACTTCAGAAAGGCGCACCAGTGAAGGCCAAAGAGAGATTTTTTTCTTGGGAGGGGTACATGCAGAAACATGGGCTAAGTGGTAAAATAGACCCTAATACAAATATTGACAGGCAGACCGGAAAACGTACCCTGCAGGTGGTCTTTCAGGCTGAGAAGTTGTAGTTGGTGCAACCCTGCAGGAAAATGATGCATCCATCTAATGTAAGCAAAACCCAATGTAAATGAAGGAAGATGCAATCACACAAAGAAAGCTGGCAGTAGACTCACGGGGGTTGAGGAGCTTGTGGTGGAGCATCTGGAGGAGGTGCTTGCCTGGTTGCAGGAGTGCTTGAAGGCTATTAATGGTTCATGCAGTCAGTACATAGGCCTGGAATTTGTGTTTCCATCCCCCAAAGAAGAATTTTACCTGGGCAGATGATGCTCCACTAGAACCAGAAGCTTTATTCTGCAGGATTAAGTAAATAGCCATATCATTAAAAGCAACAAAACGAAGTACAAACACAAAGTGGGAAATGCTGAATAACGTGATAATAAATAATGGTAATAACAAATATGTAGACACATTTATCGTGACATATTGTGCAAGGAACAGCTAGAATCTTTAATCGAGTGTCAAGTACTTTCTGTACTGTGGCATAAAAGAGTATTGCATAGTATAGCTGCTACATAGGAAGAATATTATTAGCTATGCCAGATGGTCAGTAAACTGCAAAGCATCAAAGGACAGATAATGTTTCAGGCATATTTGTCGTTGGTGAATAACTGTTACATTTCGTACCTAAATTTACTTTTCACATCAGATTATCTATGCTATATATACAGGTAAATTCTGCACCAAGTTTTTCATACTAAATCATGTTTGTACAATCATTACACTCAGTGTTCAGTCAACCAAATAATTCAATAAAGCATATTACATAACTGAAACCCTTCCAATTGCATAGAGCGTGTAAGCAGCATACCTTACTAAGCATGACAACTAGAAACCCATCTTCACTAACTTTATTCTCTTCCAGTGTACCTTCATCTTTCAAAACCTTGCCATTGTGAATCAGCAGCTGTTGACCCCATGGAAAGCTATCTTTTCCTTGTATCTCTTCAATGTTCTTCTTCACAGCCATAATCTGATTCAAAGTGAACAGTTAGCAAAATCTTGGAAAAGTTATAAATCTTAACAAAACCCTTTCAGCTATGGTCACAAAACAGTTGGAAACAAGCAATATAAATCTATTCCATTCTCACGACTGCACTTCTTATGGTAAAGGGTAACAAATGTGGAGAAGAACAGGGTATGACAAGGCGTTCGCAGGAGATGGTGATCGCAGATAGCAAAGAATAGTATTCCCGAATCTCCACCTTGCAGTAAGCTATCACACACACACGCACACACAAATACGCACACGCACACGCACGCACACAATACCGACCCCAAACAACCTGTCATCACATCATCTCCATTTGAAGGAAAAAACATAAACAAACAAACAGCAAAGTCTCTATACCAATCGTGTCCATTTGGATCACTGCCGAAATCATCTGCCTACGATAAGACCGCGACGCTAAACCCTCGGTAACGCAGACCCAGCCTTCCTGCAAACTCATCCCCACTTTTCTTCACCCAATGGCAGCAGCAGCAGCGGCGCACCCACATCCCCACCTTGCAAGACCACACAGGATCTAACGAGCTAACCCCCACTCCCGAAACCCGCACTGGAACTCCATGGCTTCCATCTACGCATAACCACGGGACGCTAGCAGCTAGCTCACCATCGCCAGCATCCGCATTGATCGAAATGCTAGCGAACTCTCCGAACAAAACCGCCGCGGAGCGCCGCATCCGGTGGAAATCACGAGCACCGTTTGAAAAAACAGAAAAAATAAAAGGGCCAAAAAAATCGGGGGAAATTTTTTGAAACCAAATGGGGGAGCGGGTGGGGGATCTCACGGTGTCATTGGGCTGCACCCGGATCTCGAAGTGGGTGCCCTTGAGGGTCTTCACCGTCAGCTTCATGGCGGCGCCGCGGCGGCCGGCCAGGGGATCGGAACCGCGGCGAGGTGCTTCTTCCTTCCGCTCCGCTCCCGCTGCTCGGGTTAGGGTTTTAACAGGTCGGCGTCGCGCGGAAGACTCTCGGGGCCGGGGCTCGGGGAGAGAGAAAGGACGCGAGTCGCGAGAGCGCGAGCGTCGGAGTCGGACTGGGTTTTGGTGGCGGTGGCGGTAGAGGTGTAGCTGGGCCGGTATATTACCTACTTTTAGGCCCTGTTTGGGACTGCTTCACTCCACCCCAACTCCACTCCACCTCTAAACTCTACTCCACCTCTAAGCTCCAAAGCAGTAAAAACATGTTTGGCTAACAAGCTAGCTCCAGATTCAGATTAGAGAGGTTGTTGTAAAAAGTCTAGATTACCCTTTTCTTTTTTTTTCTTTTTGTTTCCTTGTACAGGAATGAATCGTTTCTTTCTTCACGTGTACGGTACAGTTCAATGAAAATCATACAAATTCATCTAAGCTTAACATCACTAATGATCGATGGAGAGGCGGAGCAGCAGCGAAATTCATCTAAGCTTATACGATGGGGTGGCAAGTGCCGGTCGACAAAGAGGCGGAGCAGCGGTGAAATCTTGGTCGATGGAGAGGCGGAGCAAGCGGCGGACGAGGCGGAGCAGCAGGCGCTGAGGGGCGGGAGGCTGCCGACGGACGTGGGACGGAGGGAGGAGGGGGTTGGGTGGGACAGGAGGGAGCAGGCGCTGAGGGGCGGGAGGCTGCCGGTGGACGGGGGACGGGAGGGAGCAAGCGCTGAGGGGCGGGAGGCTGCCGGCTGGGCGACTGGACTGGGCCGAGCGACTGGAGGGAGGAGGGGGTCAGGCGACTGGACGGGGGACGGTGGCGGAGCAGCAGGCGCTGATGGGGCGGGAGGCTTCCGGCGGTGACCAAGAATGGCGCGGTGGATGGGGGGACGGGGCCGGGCGACTGGAGGGAGGAGGGGGTCAGGCGACTGGATAGGGGACGGTGGCGGACCAGGGGCGGGCGACTGGACGGATGGGAGGTCGAGGTCGCCGGAGACGCTCGGGGATGAGCCCTACGTCACTAGCCATGGGGGATTTGGTGGAAGATAAACAGAATAGAGAGGATTGGAAGGAAACGGTTCGTGGGATTTTGTGGTAAGTGATGGCATGGTGGGTAATTTCATAGTAAACTCCAAGGACAGAGGGGTACGGTGGGTGAAGTGGAGTAGGTGAAGCACCTATTTCTCTGCTCCGGTAAAATGAACTACATGCTACTCCAGCTCCACTTCACTAAAAAACTAAAGTTCAGGTGTTTGGGACAACTTCACCTGCTCCACTGCTGAAGTTGTGGAGTGGAGCAGTAGGCCCTGTTTGGGAGAGCTCTACTCCACATTCACTAATGGATCTGGTGAAGCTAACCCAAACACCCAAACTCTATTAATTTGGTGAAGTGGAGTTGAGGCCAATCGTAGTTCAATTCAGTGGAGTTGGAAAAGGGATGCTCCACCCGCTCCACCTCTCACCCGCGCATCCCCTCGTACACAAATACCTCTAGAGTTATCCAGAATTTACCCGCAATTGCCATCGGATATACCCCAGCCCAACCCGAACAACCCACCCGCACCTCTCTCTTCCCACCCCACCCGCACCTCTCTCCCCATGGCGGCGGTGCTGCCCTAGGTCGCCGCCTCCTCACCTCCAACGCCCGCAGCAACTGCAGTAGACCCGCCGCCCTCCTCCTCACCTCCAAGATTGGCAAAGGCCCCTTCCGCCCTGGTCCTCATCTCCAACGCCGGCGGCCCTTCCGCCCTCGTCGTCATCTCTAAATCCGGCGGCCCCTTCCGCCCTCCTCCTCACCTCCAACGCCGTCCTCCTCCTCCACAAGACACCCGCCGCCCCTTCCCAGATCCAGCACAACTGCCGCCCCTCCTCCTCAGCAAGACACCCGCCGGCCTACTCCCCATCCGGCACACCCGCAAGACATCCTGTGAAGAAGGTAGCCAACTCCACTTCTCCCCAATTGGTTGATGGTTCCTCTCAATGTACAGATTTGATGTATGCAGATTTTTGGCTAGTAGCACATATGATTTTGCACTTCTCCTCTCAATCTACATATATGATTTTTGTATGTAGATGATTGTTGTATGTAGCAAAAAAATTATATGATTTTTGTATGTAGATGATTGTTCTAATTGTGAGCTATGGCATTCTTTCTTGTTGGATGCAGAAATCAGGAAAGGAATGATAAAGGATAGTCTAGATTTTTCACAACAATCTTTTCCTAACTTGAATCTGGAGCTGTTTATTAGCCAAACATTTTTTTACAACTCTAGAGATGGAGTGGAGTTTGGAGGTGGAGTGGAGTTGACATGGAGTGGAGCTCTCCCAAACAGGGCCTAAGGCTCAGCCCAAATCATTTGTGGCCTAGCAAAATGAGCGGGGGCCGACGAGTCAGTGACCGTGCGGCGAGAATCCTGGATAAACTTTTCTCTTTTAGATGTAGTGCTCGTTTGTTATCGCCCTTGGTAGCGTGAGGAGTGGCCGAGTGGGGTAACAGTGTGACCAAAAATACTTTCTCCCTATCAATCATTTTAGATATTAACATAATCTCTAAATTCACACTTTAACTCAATTTCTATAAAAATATATTAACTCAAATAAAACTAAAGATACACTATAAAAACATATTTCATGATTAATCTAGTAATATCAATCTAGTGTTGTAGATGTTGGTTTCTTTTATATTGATGGTCAAACTTCAAAATGTTTGACTTTCAGATATTCTAAAACAACCTACTATGTGACACGGAGTGAGTAGTTCTAAAAAGGAGTTTCAAAAATATGTAGATCGAAAAATAAATAAATAAGTTGTGATCAATATCCTCCATGTAACAAGAAAGTGTTCTTAAGGTATCAAAGGTGAATAAGACGCAATCGTGCGATAAATGCAGATGGACATGGCATTATCCGCATGACATCTAACCATGTACCACCTACAAGCGTTTCTGACATATTTAGAAATTGGTTAATATGGCATGGGAAGGTTTTAAATTTCCACATGCTTATGAGGGCGACAACATTATGTTGGTCACTTTGGCTCTGCCTAATGATGTTGTGTTTGATAAGAAAAAGATTGCTAACTTATTACAGGTCATATACACGTGTACACAAGTTGCACTCTTGGGCATTGCTTCAATTTGTCGAAGCGAAGAATCTAGTGAACTCGGCTTGTGGACGATTGGAGGTTGTGGTCCTGGAGCTCTTCCCGTGGTATGACTGTATGTTTAATTCAAGAATTCATGCCACATAATTGTCGTATCGCGCTATGGCTTTAAGCTTTTGGACTTTGTTTATATGTGGTTTAATTATTGATTGATGTGTGATCGGTTCTTTAGTCGAACTTTCTATTCTTCTTGTATGACCTTTGTGGGTACTTTTGTTGGATTGTGTGTATCCTCAAATACAAATACAAAGGCTGGAGGAATAAAATTTTCCATTATCTTAAAAAGGAAAGCTTGGTATATCATGTGTCTTGGCATTCATAGTCTAACCAAATGGGACCATACAGTAATAAAGAAGAAGCATATTTGTACATGTACTTCATAGTCTACTCAAACTATGTTTAAAATCTCAAGTTCAAATATATTTTCTCTTTTTTGTTGCTCATATATGTCGAAATTGGACTTAAAATTTTAAACATAGGTAGAGTAAATTTATAAGTATATGCATGATTGTTTTTAGAATTATTTTACAATGTTACAATTCAATCGCACGGAGATTGCACGGGAAGGATGAATTTCACCTAGTATGTCCCCATTTTCCAACATGCTCAACAACACGTAGGTATCATACCCATGTATGGTCAACAAGTATTAGAATATAGATCACAGGAGAAATTGGATGATAAGAACAGGAAAGGGGAATATATTATATATTTGTATCAATATGTTTGTTGTTTTGACAAGATAGATCGATGATGCCTTTCCTCAACGAGTCCCACAGACTTTATAGTTAGTTACAGTGGAACTTGACATCTATCATAGTAAAAGTGGTTACATCATGCAAAACTACAGTTTACTAATTAAAATAGTAAAAACATCCATTGCCTCCTAACTATGCAATCTTCATTGAAACTTCATCTTTAGATATCACACTTTTTCAGGTAAGTTCAGGAAGGTGTAGGGTTAGTTTGGTTGGTGTCTTGGACACTTCATGCCTGTCCTGGAGCTTTCCTGCAACCTGCCTGAGGGTTATTTGCTTGTTATCCTCATCAATCAACCGAGCGCCTGGCCTGGAGCACCCTGGTGCATCATTAACCTAGTCGAGGTGTTCAAAATCGAGTGCCGGGCACGTGGCAGCTGCAGCCTAGGATGCTAATCCGACTTAGCGAGAGAGAGCAG
Source organism: Stipa capillata (assembly GCA_019208055.1). Lineage (NCBI taxonomy): Eukaryota > Viridiplantae > Streptophyta > Magnoliopsida > Poales > Poaceae > Stipa > Stipa capillata. The sequence continues at coordinate 323,326 of JAGXJF010003150.1, read as the reverse complement.
GCAGAGATGGGATGGATGAACAACAGCCTTCTTCAAACTCCGGCCGTGATGCTGGGCCCATGCCGTGGCCATGTCAAAGCTCTAGACCCATCTGTGGCCATACAAGCTCTACTATTGATGCGTACGGGCTCCGGTGCGGGAAGCCAAGGAAGATGAGCTCCACCGCCGATGCATACGAGCTCCTACACGGGAAGCCAAGCTCCTCTGCCCTATCTCATCGCTCCCACATGGACGACGCAGATATCACCGCACCTATCGCGGTGCTCCTGGCCTTCGTCCCTATCGTGTTGCTCTAGCTGCGGAGCTCACAGCGTCGTCCGGTACAAGCCTAGGACCGTCCCCAACGAGATGGGGGCCAAAGAGCTCATCTTCCTCACCATGTCGTGCCGTACGAGCTATGCCGTCGGTGCATCCAAGCCCTACCGCCAAAGCTTCCAAACCCTCACACGTCCAAGCTTTGCCCCGCTACCTTTTTCTGGCCCCGATCTGGTTGGGGACTTTGAGTTGAAGTTGATGGATCTGGTTATGGTTATGCTTTAGATTTGGGGAGAATTGATGATTTCCCCTAAAGTTGGCTAGTCTTTGATTATATCCCCAAATTTGGGTAGCCTTTGATTTTTTCCTCTACAAGGTTCTATTTGTGAAACACAATTTTCCATTAGATCCCTCCACATATCCCCCACTTCTAAAGCCACGCGAGAGGACGCCCTCCCAGGCCATCCATGTCGCCCCGTTTCTTTCCGGCCGTTCGATGCTGCGTGGATCGACGACGGATCGATGCTCCCGCAGCGGCCCTCCAAAGCCTCACTGGGACTCTAAAAAACTCGGTTCGGGGCCCGCCGCGGCCCGTTTCGGGCCCCCGCGGCCCGTTCCCCTCCCTTCTTTCTCCTCCCGACCCGGAGCGCTCCACGCCTAGGGTTTCCCCCGCCGTCTGCGCTCCCTCGCCTACCGCCGCCAGGCCAGCCGCCACCGCCTCCGCCAAATACAGGAAAGACCGAACGTGCCAGGTTGACGACCTCCCCTCCCATCCCGTCTCGTCCCTCTCCTCCTCGCCTCCTCTCTCTCTCCCAAATCCAGGCTCCCGTTGCCGGAGCAGTACTCCCTCCTCCCTTCCTCGCGATGCCGAGACGAAATCCCACGCCAACACGGAGCGAACAACTCCGAATCCCGCGCGGATCTGGCGTGAAATCGAGAGGTGAACTCGCTTGGATTCCACCTCAGATCTGCCGATTGATTCATCTGTTCTGTTCTTTTGGGAGATTATTTCCGTGTTTTTGACGTCCTTGTGGCCAGCGGCTTGCTTGGTTGGTTCTGATCGGGGTGGTGTTTGGCTTTTGCAGGGGCCGTGGATTCGAGCGACGACGACGAGCGCCATGAACGCGAGGGGGTAAGCTTCTGTGCACTGCCTGCTCCATGTATTGAGATTTTGGATTTGGGTGCTGGTTAGGGGGGGGGGTTAGGGTTCAGGAGAGGCCGTTTCTACCTGATCACTTGTGTTCGTATCGTCGTAATGCGGCGCTGCTAGATATAATTCGCATGCGTTCTAGTGCAATTGGTACAATCATACATACTGTTTGTTAGGATTAAGGTGATTTGGTAGTGCAGTGTTGGAGTCGAGCCTTGCGTTAGAGTTAAGGGTTTGGATTTTTGGTAAATTGGTTAGATCGCTGGGCAGCACACGATAGTGAATTCCATGGGGTTGCTTGTGATACTCATTTAGATAACAAAGGGAACCTAGCCGTAACGCCGAGGTAAAGATCAGTGAGAAAAAAGAATTGCAAGAAACGAATTCCATATGTGAGATCAGAAGCAAGGGTCTTCAGCTTCCTGAAGACACAGATTAGCATTTTTTTAGTAAGACATTCACGCAGGGGTAAAGTGAAATGGATTGGGTTTGTTGCAAAATTCTGAAATTAAGTCGCTATTTGAGTACTCGCCGGGCTAGGAGCGGTGGTCGAAGCGGCGAAAACTGGCGCGGGCGACGACGGCGGTGAGCTCCGGGCGCTGGGACATCGGCACGAACTTGGTGCTAGAACCAATGGCTGAATTATGGTTAGTACTCAAATAGCAACTTCCTGGATTCATGTTCAAAGCCATGTGTAGATATATGCAAGCTAAGCGAAGTAATTATTGTCGGTTTTAGGTGAGGATTCTCTTAGCGGCAATGCTGCCTGCAGATGGTACATCAGCCCTGATGATTCTTGGGCTAACGCTCTTGTTGCCAGGTAACCTTTTTACTTAGGTGAATGTACTCACTGCCTCCAAAAGTCAAGCGCTCCTTTTTCTCTAGGCCTAATCTCACCACTATTTCTGGCATTTCCTCTAGCTTTAAGGATCGTTTTGAGCCTATAGCACATGCTGCCACATCTAGTCAGTCCGCAATATCACGTGTTCCTTCAACTCAAATTCAAGAAAAAACGCTGCTTGATCTTTCAACTATTAATCCATATGACTTCCCGGTATGACATCTTGCCAACCCAGCTTTTCATGGCGATTTGGTGGTAAAATTTATATACGCTCTTTGGGCAGGACGTAAACTGTTTGTTGTTTTGCTACAGCCCGAGGGTTTCAAGTGCACGGTCGTGATCGCAAGGATGGTGCCTGGACAGTCCTGGTGATTTGCCTTGTGCAAAAGATGCGGCAGAAAGTCTTTGCCTCACGGTGACAGGTATAAATGCACGGAGTGTCCATGCACTAGGAAAAGGTTCAGGTATGTAAGCCGTCGCATGTACCCTTAGGGTCGACCATAGTAGTTCTTTTAGTTTACGGCTCCCTACTCTATAATATTAGGTACAAGATATGTGTCGTCTACAAGGATGGAACGGCTGAAGCAGAGTTCATGCTGTTTGGAGATATTGGCCAAGAGGTAGTGGGCAAACAAGTTGGGTCCGTGCTACGAGCTGGTCACCAGGGTCACGACTTCCTGGCTGATATTGTTGCGATTGTGTCCAAGAAATACACATGGAACATCACACTCACGGAGAAGAGTTTCTTCAAGAAAAACAAAACGTTTCAGGTTAACAGCATTGATGTTTGTTTTGGTCGCTAGCCTGCGATCCCCCGCGTCCAGACAGTTGCTGCCGATGCCTCTTCTTCCTCTGCAACGTTAACGCGGGATACATCTACTCGTAATGACAATCTAGAGGACACTACTGCTATAGCCCCGGCGCAGCAGGACCATCTGACTTCGACTACTCAGGTTCGTAGTTTGCAGGCTCCTTTAATTCCAGGGAGAAAAGGCAAATCTAGCCCCCGGCCGAGTGGCAATGCCGCATTTGGCCCCCGGCCGGGGGCAAAGTCAGTTGTGGCCCCTTTCTCGCGCCCTGGACCCGCGACACCCTTGACCCGCGATGGGCCGAAGACCGCGGCCTCGCCCCTTGGTGGCTAACGCCACACGCGACGGCGTGTGACTACGAGAGCTAACGCCACTTCCAGTGGCGTTTGCCCTTCCGGACGCCAAGTACTCTGGCGTTCGCTGGCACACCCGAACGCCAGGGCCCCTGGCGTTTGCGTAGGCCAAACGCCACGGCCTCCGGCGTTTGCATGGTGTCGCGGGCCTCCCCCGCGACCGAGCGTCGTCGCGGGCCTCCAGAGCGACGGTGGCTAACGCCACACACGACGACGTGTGACTACGTGAGCTCACGGTGGCTAACGCCACACACGACGGCGTGTGACTACGAGAGCTAACGCCACTTCCAGTGGCGTTTGCCCTTCCGGACGCCAAGTACTCTGGCGTTCGCTGGCACACCCGAACGCCAGGGCCCCTGGCGTTTGCGTCGTGTCGCGGGCCTCACCCGCGACCGAGCGTCGTCGCGGGCCGGGCACGCGGGGTGCTGGTCGTGGGCGGGGGCCGCGATTTTCGGCCCATCACGGGTCCAGGGCGCGAGAAAGGGGCCACAACTGACTTTGCCCCCGGCCGGGGGCCAAATGCGGCATTGCCACTCGGCCGGGGGCTAGATTTGCCTTTTCTCCTAATTCTAGTAGTATATGCACGCGGTGATAATCTCTTTTCACTGCCCAGGATGTTGAGGCTAGAACTGAACCAGCTGTCTACACTCCTTCGGATAAGTCAGACAATGCCCCTGTGTAGGTACCGCGTCAAAGAGTATTGCATTCTTTTTCTGCTCCGTCTAACTGTGTTTTACCAGGAAGGATGCCCTGCCGGATAAAGCGCACTTGTCAACACGCAAAAGGTTATTCGATGATGAAGATGGGGTAGGTCTGGTCAGTTTCTATCTGTACAACGTTCGTTGAGCCAACCGACTTGTTTTTAAAATCTTGCTACTTATACTCGCGTTGTTTGTTTCCATTCCACAGGATGTCGCTCCGCCGGCTGAACCTGGAGCTGTTTCTGGTACAGGAGCGAAGAGTCGCGCTGGAAAGAGGGCGAAAGATTACTAGGTGAGTTTCTATACTTTCGTTCACGGCGTTTCGTCGGTACGCTCGTTTTGAGAGACGCTCCTATATATATTCATAACTCGCTTTTATCTCAGCAGTAACTGATGGATGGATCGTTCTTTTGGTGGATATCATCACCGCTGTGTCCTTGCGATGACATCTTCTTAGTGGTGCTAAGCCAGTGAACCTCTATTAGTATATTCTGTATGGGAGTTTCAGAACACCCGACATGGTCCTGTGTGTCGCACTTACAGCTTTCAGACCGGCCATTTGTAGTCAATGACGTGGTGATGCAATCCCTCCCCGAGGACGGCGGCGTCGACGGGCCGTCGTGCCTCGTCGTCAGCATGCCCTTGCTGCCCGACGAGCAGGGAGCTCTGGTGCCCACCTGCAAGATGGCCTCTGGGTCGACCGCATCTCCGGTGCCACAGGGCTCTCTCCTCCGCTTGGATATCCCCTGGATCAATTGCTTGTGCGCGACAAACTCTGCATGCTTCCCCAATACATGTTCGCTTGGATTTGGCTTCCATGAGGTTCCTTGTCATCGAGCTTCCAGATGGAGTCGAACTGGTCACCATTGATAGTGCACATGCTGTCACAAGCAGATGATTTTGGTTCTGGGATCTACTTCATCCAGACGAAGGGCAGCTAGCTTTCTGTTTGGCTCTGCAAGACCAATGGTGACAATACAGGCATCTGGGTTATGGAGGATAGCATATCTTTGTACAACGCATTTGGTCATCTTGAAACCTTATTTGGGAATCAAATGATGAGAACGATGATGTTTGCCATCTATTCGGAGCTGGTGACAATGCTGAGTTCGTATTTCTTTGTCAATCGTGATTGTTTTTCTAAGCACATCTTCTACCTGAACATCAGGACCGGAAAGTGGAGGTGGTATATAACAAGTTGTCAGAAGATGGTGAAGTGCTTGATATCTGCCGCTTTATGATGGTCTGACCTCTCATCTTACCAGCACCGGTTGATCAGAGGAAATGGTCGCACAAGTGGTTTCCTCTCTGGTTGAAAAATTACAATGTTTCGGGGTGCATCAAGTTGATGTCTGTTACAGTATATTTTTTTCTGGTTTCTTATGTGGAATGCTCTAAATTGTTTCTATTGCAAGCTTTTCTATGTCTCGCAGTCTTACGCTCACAGATTGTCAGGGTTTTATGATCAGTCAATTAGCAGCTTAATTAGCCAGTCCATTGCTGATGTTATCTCCATTGTGCTCCGTATCCTTTTTAAACTGATATTTAATGCTACCTGATGATGCAGTAATTTGTTAGGTATTTTCAGATGTGTGGTTGCCCTATCTCTGTATTTTTTTTAGGAACAAAATTGCTTGCTTAAGAGGATTAGGTAGAATGAAATTCCTATTACGTGATTAAGTCAGTTTTCGTCTGCTGGCGCGCGCCAAGGCGCGCATTCTCCACTAGTTCTAGACTCGAAATTAGCCCTCACTTACCTATACATCTTCACCCGACTCAGACCTGACCCAACACCTCTCCTCTCTGTTCGAAAAAGGAAGCACGGCGGTTGGGAACAGCCGACGCCCACCGGATACTCTAGCAAACTACAGCGACCGGTGGTGAGATCCGAGCATCCCGCAGGTAGGTAATCCCTTTCCCCTTCCTGTTTTCCCTTTTCCTTTCTCGAGCTGATGTGGATGTGCACCTCTGGCTACCAGTAGCAAGCAAGGAAAGTGGCTGACGGCGAGCCAGAAAGGTGGCCGTCAGTAATCCCCTATTTCCGTCCCTCCTTTCTTCATGGCATGGAACCCTAGTTTTATAAGTATGTTGGATACCTAGGCTTTGAGATGAAATTTGATCGACAACGAGAAGGATTGTGGGGGAGAAAAAATAACATGGACCCGATTTGCAAGAGGTAATCTCACTAGTTTGTTTTCTTTACAATTTCATCATGCATTCTATTGATTTTGCACTAGATGTGAGTACCACCAATGGGAAATTTGATTTTTCAATCTTTTTCCCATGTCGAGTAGAATTGATGCAGATTCGGTCCATGAATCTAGCCAATCAAGTGTGACCAACCTAGGCATGACGGTAAATGTGGCTAACAACAATGTAGAAACTAGTTGTTCTACCAGCAACCATTGGCTTGGTGGAGTGGTCAACTCTTGTCACTGGACAAGACGCAGAGGACTTCAATGTGCCTATGAAGGAAGAGGCATGTATGATTTGCTTAGCTTGAGGGAGGAGAAGGAAAAAGCCATGGAGGCCATTTTATTGCACCAAGCCTCTGTTAATGCTAGTAACACTGTTGTTGATGCTAGTAATAGTGCTACTGATGCAAACAACACAGGACGCGGTTATTCTAGTTGATGATCATGTGCATGAGGAGCAGTACATTGTCTTTGATATATGGAAAGCCCAAAGATGCAAATGACTCAATGGCATGTAGTTGATCCAGGATTTCTTGTGCACGCACCACTACCAAAAAGAGGATCAGGGGTTGCCTAGAGAAGGAAGGTAAAGGAAAGAAGCCAGTTCATGTAGGGAGCAAGAACAAATGCAAAAGATGCAGGGCGCTAGAACATAGAGAAACTAGTTGCCCTATCAATGGGGGTAAAGAAAAGGTACAAATTCTTTATTTTGAACTTATGCAAATATGTGTGTTTCTTGTGATAGGAAAAGTAGGAGAGGAAAAAATACGGCTCCATGGAAAAATGCAAGTACCTCCACAACTTGTGATACACATACAACTAAAGGACCAATAAATGCAACTCCATCTACACTACAAGGATGAACATATCAACCCAAATGTGTGCTAGTCCTGGACCTGTCACAAGAAGGTGAATATTTTGCATGCTAGCTCAATTACATTTGTTCTTGTATGCTATTTGTGACATGATCTTATTTTTTCAATCAAACTTAGAAGTCCCCAGTCAAGACTCCAGCCAAGTCTCCATCAACAGCGAAGGCTAAACCTGCTAAGAAGTTGACTGCCAAGAAGAAAATAAAATTTTAAACTACTTATATTTGATCATGTGCAAGAACTGCTCCTTGTTTTGTAATTATTATGTGTGAGATGTGAACTCGCCTTAAGTTGAGTTTCTGATATTTGAACTACTCATGTCGTGCATACGTCGAACTCACCTAACGTTGGAATTTATTTTTCATGTTGGAACCAATTTTGTGTGTATATATTCTCTATGCTGCAATGTGTGTTATTTTTACTTTTGGTATAAAAAAATGAATTCTCTATATATGCGATAGCAAGTTTGATCTTTGAACAAATTATTTTTGTGAAAATAATTGAGAGAAAATTAAACTGGAAGATGAGAATGGAGATGAGAAAGAGTGCTTTGTTTGGAACACACTGGTTTGAGCGTAACAGAGAGGAGTGATGGATCTGCTCCTCCCAGGCAGCATGAGGTGGAGCAGAAGGGTAAAGTGGTCTTTTCGCATGTTTAGTAGAGAGTTATTTTGTTTAGTTTTGTAGACAGACCCTCTAAGATAAATTGTCAATGTGGACATTACCGCACCGATTTCAACTTAGGGAAAAAGATCAAAGGCTGCCCAAGTTTGGGATATAATCAAAGGCTAGCCAACCTTAAGGGAAATCATCAATTCTCCCTCAGATTTTTGTTGAAGTCGAGCTCGCTGTGGTCTTTCTTTTTGTTGAGATAGGATCCATTTGGTTCAGAAAGACTCCAGAAAGTAGACGTCCTCTCGATTTTTGTTGCGATGGCATTAATTTATGGGGAAAACTAGGGATTAGACGTCCGTGAAAATATTTTTTTTATAAGATGTGAATATTTATGATATATGATGGAAACAAAAAATTTGAACCAATGCAACATAATATTTTCATCTATCAAATTTTGTGCGATGAAAAAAAAATTCTTATACGACGGAAACATTTTCTTCACGCAATAGAAACTCGTCTTACGGAAAACAAAAATCAGACTACACATGCATAATATTTTCCATTTTGTTTGGGGTGGCTGTGAATGTCCTCCCGTATTTGGTGGAGTCATAATTAATGTTTAATCAGTGATTAATGGTCGGTTTATTTTTTAGTATCAAAGCATTTGGCTGCTTAATACTCTACGTGCCAGGTTACCAATCAAAGTGTTTTATCTCAGACTAGCTTTTTTTGTTTTGAAACTCTCCGCCGTACTCCTTTTTATTCATGAAGCGGAGGCATATCTGACCGTAAAACGTCCGTCAGAAAGTCAGGGATTACATCATAAGATTGTACACGAGAATCAAGCTTAAGAACCTCTCTAGCACATCTATGGGCAGCCGAATTAGCTCCGCGCCCTACAAACAAAATCTTAAATCCCTGGAAGTGATGAAGGAAACTCCGCATCTCCCTCAGCATGTGAAAACAAGCTGGTTTTGCCCCCTCGCCAGCATCCCATAGGCGTTGAACCTTTTGGCAATCCGTCTCTATTAGGACATGTTGCACGCCCCTTTCATGAGCCAGCATCATAGCATCCCGACATGCCAGCAGCTCGATTGTAAGAGGATCAACAATATCATCGTGCCTCGTACCTCTGGCAGCTATGAATTCGCCAACATGATCTCGGGCCACCACACCCGTGCCCCCTCTTCTATGGGCTTCATCAATAGCCCCATCAAAGTTGAATTTGATCCATCCCATCTCAGGCGGTATCCACTTTGCTATTGCTTTGTGTTGCTCATCTTCCCCATGACAAGGAACCTCAAGAGATTGGACCAGTTCCTTCACAAGCACCATGGATCGCTGCGGCTGGAACACAGCTTCACCATGGACATAGCTGTTGCGACTATGCCAGATTGCCCACATGACCGTGATATACACAGCTGCATCCTTTTTCGCGATTATAGAGTTCTCCAATATATCTTTTGCCCATGTATCTGGATGCAGCCTCGGCATCTTCAAATCAAAAAGTACCTCAGTTGCCTCCCAGAACAAACGTGCATGATCACACCGCAGTAGACTATGATAAAGAGTCTCTACCTCATGGCCACAGAGGGGGCACATCGCCAGTTCCTGCACATGTCGCCGCTGAAGTTCAGAGAAACATGGCAACAAGTTTTTCACCACGCGCCACCAGAATACTCTGATTTTCGGCAACACCCTAATCTTCCAGAGAGATTTCCACATCTGCTCACCTCCATTGGAGCTCCCAACACTGAAATCTTCTTGAAATTTAATCTCCGACATCACTCTGTATGCAGACCGGACTGAGTAAACACCCGACCTGGTCAGGTAAAAACCATCAACATCTCAGACCGAGACCAGGCTTCAATTTCTTGAAGACATGGCGTTCAACCAAACTAACCCGTAGCCTTCAGAGTTCTACTGATCTGACAGTACGGACCCGACCGCGCCCGTCGTAGCGGCGGAGAGCTGGGGAGCGCTACGGGCCCACGCGCGCGCCTGCACGGAGAGAGATTCGATGGACGTGGCGCGCAGTGGACGACAGGGACGATTAATCCGATTAATCAGTTAGAGCACTAATTAATTCGTTAATTCCCAAAGGGCCAAACCCATGATGTGTACCGCACCGTTGAGGGGTACATGCACAGTGCGATTCCGTCCGTTTCGACGAGTGAAAAGTTAGGCTGTTGGCAGGTGGGTGCCATCGAAGTTGGCACACTAGTGCGTATGTAACTTTACTTTTTCGTGCACTAGCTAGGTAGAAACGTGAAATCCGTATACCTCGTGCTCGGGGGTTTTTAGTATATTTCAACGCTTCTCTTTCAGGCCAGTCATTGACAGGATTTAGCCGTGAGATCGACGTAAAATAATAACATGTTGGTTAGATTTTAAACTCAAGATCTTTTGTATGCACCAATAAATTTACCAAAAAACCTAAATCGATGAGAAAATGCGGACGATATATTTCAACATTGTGTGATCGTGTCACATGTTTTAAGTCTTTTAGTTTCGTCGCAATTGGTTGGTTCGTAATGTTCCGCGGATTTTGGAATGTTTGAGGATTATGTAATAGTCTCGTGCACCAACTTATGAGTTTTGCTTTAGTACATCTTTCTAGAAAAGTTTAAAACTTTCGATACAAATTAATGATGGATTAAAATCTACTCCTTTATTAAAAATATTAGTATACTCTATTTCAAGTGGTATAAAGGCTTAGTCCTCTCAAAATCACTTCCATTTGGGTCCAAACCCTAGCGGGACCATTCAATCTCAAATAAGTTTTTCTGTTCTCTCCAGATCTCTCATCCACATGGTAGGTCCCGTCGGGATGTCGGCGGTGACGCGGTACTCAAACCTTCCGGCGACCGAGCCGGCGGTGTACCGATGAATTCTTAACTAGACGATACGATCGGTTTTGTAGTCATTGATCAGCATAAATAGTACAGAGAGGTTGCAACTGATTAGAGCTGGCCAACTTGATCCGACTAAGTTGGATGAGCAGCTAACAGTAACGTGTCTGTGCTACTAACTACCTCATTCATGGCCCTGTAAACATGGGAGTGACAGCTAGCCTGATATTCGGAGAGGTGCATTGTACCGTTACCGCCTAATGACTCATCTAATCTGCCAACGTTCCACAAACAACAAGTACAAAAGACTTTGAGATCCGTAAACTACTTGAAGGGGGGTGTACATACCGAAGCAAAAGCTTCAACTTATAACCCGAAATGTTTGATCTATTGAGAAAACATAAGCAGATCGATCCACTCGTATGAGATGACTATTGGTGACAAGAAGAGTACTTAATCGCCTATCGCCTCTCCATGCGTTTGGCTGGACCATCTGATCTCTGATCTCTGATCTGACCTAATCAAATAAAGGACAGAGCTGGTGGCGCATACACGCTGGTTGGCTAGCTAATTTCTGTACATGAAGAGTTCACTATTCGGGTTTTCCCGTTCTGCCTTTGTGAGGGGAGAAGAGAGTTCTCAAACTCGACAATATCTGAACACAGACATGACCACAGCATTGCTAAGTAAGGACAAAAGACTACATCATCCCCAGGACGTCAACTATGCTAGCTGTTGTTGGGCTTGGCCCGTGTCACACCATCGGCTCTGCCGTGGCCTCTACTACAGACGGTTCAATAAAAACTATTTATAATAGAATTAATTATATATAATTTTATTAAAACATATATTACATACTGTTTTAAAATTATTATAAATAATCTTTGTTAAAAAATTACCGCATCTGACATATCACAGACGATTCTTACGAAGAAATCATTTAAAATATCAGCATGCCATAAACGGTTCTTAATAAAAACCGTTTGTGATATAACATCATATTAGATGGTTCCATAATTTTATGATGACATAGAGTCATCATATACCCTTACTTATGAACGGTTTAAATCATCAAATCTATAATTAGCTTTTATATAGTAGTGTCTCTAAAATCTAATACAGAGACCAGTTAAGCTAACGCCACGGACACTTATGAAATTGGCGTGCCATGTTGGATGCTAACGCACGCGAGACACACCCACTAGCTAGTCAAGTTTTATGATCCGAACACACTATTTTCAAGTTGTGTGATGTACTTGCACCCACCTCGGCACCTCGCAACTTCTCATGCCTACGGCGCAATTTTGCCTTTCTTAACCGATTGTTCAAAAAGATGACTTGCAGTTAAGAAAACACAAATAAATTGTGGAGCTACAGCTTACACATATGAAAAACAGGCGGATCAAGTCTAATAAATTTCCACTCCGTTAACAATCGTTTAGCAAACCATGTGATTCAGCAATTGATTGAGACGAATCAACCGGACTGTTACAGGTAGTTATCGTGAAGCTACAAAATAGAGGTCCGTAGCAGCGATGCTTAAATTAACCAGATTAAGCAACAAGATCGATCAACCAGCTCCGATCAACTTCGAATTAATCGAGCTCGTTTTTGCTTCCCAATTATAATTGCAAGTTCATCACGTACGCGCCATGCACGCGATCGATCAGGCAAATTAAGCTTCTGTCCTGCCACGTTTCAAAATCACGCGCTACGCGCGACGTCGACGTTAAATTGACGATTACGCCGCGCTAGCTGCATTAGCTACGCGGCTTCGACTCCGTCGCCATCCGATTCGCTGCCCGTCTTAATTCAACGGCAGGTATTTGCTGATGAATAAATCTATTATGTTTTATTATATATTAAAAATAAAATGTAACAAAAAGAAAAAATAAACGAGAAATTCTCATAAAAAAGTAAAACATCCCGTTATTAATTTAATAGATCTTTTTATTATTAGTAGAATGCAACTAATAGGTTTTCATAACTATATCTAAATAGATTATAGGTGATAGATATTCGTAATTATACATAAACAGATCACAACCCATAAATCTTTAAAATTATGCATAAATTGGTCTAATATTATCTGTGTCGTAGCTACGGGACTAGGCAGTGTACTTTAAGTACTCCCGATCGGTTACGTCGACCTTCGGGAGTACTAGAGAAGTACGAGCAAGTGTATTGTCCGTTGAGGGGGGCGTGCGGCGACTTTACCGGCGACATGGAACGTGAAACACTCGTGTCGGGGATAAACAGAAACTCTCGTGTCGGGGCGAATTGAAAACTCTCATATTAATTTCCGGGATTAGGGTTTATATCTGAGAAATCTGGATCCCCTTCTCTCTACCCCCGGGGGGTATTTATAGGGTTTGAGAATGAAAAATGGAAGATTACAATTTTGCCCTCACATGAGAGGGAATTTACAAGGGCATTATGGTCATTTGCCCATCCTTAGAGGATATTGGGAAAATATTCCCGGGCTTCTTTGGAGGAATCCCTAAGCACATCGAGGTGATCTTTGACGACGTCGACGTAGACCTTGACAATGTCGACGCAGTCCCCGACGACGTCGGACGCTGAGGTAGTCCTTGATGACGTGTTGCCCTTGGCGACGGGGCGAAGCGCGGCCTCGACATGAGCCGGGACGGAACACGACCTCAACGTCCGCCGGGACGGGGCGTGGCCCCGACGCCCGCCGGGACGGGGCGCGGCCGGCGTCGACGCCAGTGGAGTTTATTGATGCTAGGTGAAGTGGGTCGACACAGGGAGGGGGATCTTGTCGTTGCCAGGGGAAGCCCGTCAGTTTGGGGTAACGAGGGGACCCTTCCCCCACAGTAGCCCCTTACCGGTTTGGGCGGTCGAGTGATGCCCGTTCGAGCCGGCGCACCAATTCCAATGGGTTGACGCGCGGGCCGAACCGACGTATTCCTCCTCTTTTTTTATTTTCCTCTTTATTTTTCATTTTCTCTTCTTTCTTTTTCTTTTTTCCTTCCTTTTCTTCTCTTCTTTTCCTTCTTTTTTTTCTTGTTCTTTTCCCTTTCCTGGCTGAACCGCTCCCCCTTAACCCTAATGGGCTAAGGCCCATCTGGAGCCTATGTCGGTTGGGGCCTGGGGGGATATACCCCCACGCCGCCGCCCCCTAGCCCCATCTCCCCCGCCGCCTGCACCACTTTTCCCCCCAGCCCCCGCACGCCATCGCCCCCACGCAGCGGCCTCCGGCCGGCCCAGCGCTCCGGCCCCCGGCCTCGCTCCCCTTCCACGACACCCGCTGGCCCAGCGTCCCGGCCTCCGGCCCTGTGCTCCCACACACCGGCCCCGTCAGGCCTGCCACCCACGCCCCGCCGGTTACGCCGCCCGCACCCCGCCGTACACGCCACCCGCGCCAACCTCCTCCGCCCCGGCCTAAGCTACGCCGGCCTCCGGCGGCCCGAGCCCCGCCCGCTCCGGGCCTCCCCCGCACCGGCCCGAGCTCCGCCCGCTCCGGCCCGAGCCACGCCGGCCTCCAGCGGCCCGAGCAGCGTCGGCCTCCGACGGCCCAAGCTTCGCTCGCTCCGCCCAAGCAGCGCCGGCCTCCGGCCCGAGCCCCGCCCGCCGCGCAGGGTGGGCTCCGCCTGCGCCGCCTAGTGGGCTCAGCCCGTGCCGCCTCCACCGCAAGCGGCCAGCGCCGCCTGGTGGGCTCAGCCCGTGCCGCCTTCGGCGCCGGTCTGGCCTCACATGCTCGTGGGCCACGCCGGCTCTGCCCTGCCCGTGGGCCACCGCTTCTCCAACACCCGCCGCCGGTCCGTGAGCTTGCTCCCTCTCTATTGCCTAGCATTGCAGCACGGCCTCTCTCCATGTTCATCTGTTATTCTGATGTATTCAGGGCGCTGCCTGCCCAAGCGTCGAGCCATCGTCATTGACGTCCCCCTCGCTGCCGGTCCTAGCACCGGCTACTTGTTTGCTACCACTGTTGATCTGCCGAGGGCCTCCGCCGGGCGGCACATCCCTCGCGCGGTCCCCGCTGAGCACTGCACTTCAAGGGTATCGCTTCGGCTTGTTGCCACGTCCCCACGAGCCGTATTTGAGATATGTGGCGCGTGTGTGATGTGTGGGATGTATGTGGGTGCCCAATGCGGATTGTATCGTGAACTATTATTTTTATTATGTAAAACTGCTACACACGTAGACGAGGTACAAGCACACCGGTCGTAAGTCCCGCATATGTGCAGCGTTAGCGTAGCGGCTGCAAACAACTAGACAGAATAGCCACCGTAATTTCGAACGTTGATCGCCACGTGATTAGGTCGTATGGACTAACGCCATATATCCTTCGCACGAAAATGGTGTTGCTATTCTTTTTCGTTACGCCGTGACGCGTTCGAGCCCGTAGAGATACGATCCCTCGAGCATACTTGGCAGGTTCGAGACGCCACGCCGGGCGCGTCATCTCCACTAGCCTCCCCGAACACCCCCAAAGTCGGGACGGGCAGCCTCTTGGAGCCGCGTCGGGCGTGCCGCCGTGATGCCGCGACTGCGTCGACGAGGTCCGCAGACTTGGTAGGTTCGAGACGCCACGCCGGGCGCGTTGTCTCCACTAGCCTCCCCGAACACCCCCAAACTCGGGGCGGGCAGCCTCTTGGAACCGCGTCGGGCGTGCCGCCGTAACGCCGCGACCACGTCGACAAGGTCCGCAGACTTGATTGAGAGATGAGGCGCATGTCTTCTTACACCTTTTTGTGCCGTACTTCACATGTCTTTTACTTTGCCGCTTTTATTTGACAAACTGTTATTTGTTTGCTTGTGCTGGTTGTCAGGATTGATGTCGCCGGGGAAGGTGCCGTCTCTCAACCGTACGGGGCCGGAGGACAGAATGCCGGGCGCAGGGGCGGAGAAGAATGTGATCGAGGAGAGGGGCAAGACAACGGCCCCAGGGACGCACACCGGCTACCTCGGCTGCTCTTCTGCGGATGCGAGGCTCTTCCGACGGCTTGCTGAGGCGGGCAAGATCCCCGGACCAGGCCACGTCACGGGCCCAGAGCCCCCCGGTCGCTCTGACATGAGGGGCTCGCCTGGCCAGGGGCGGATCGTCGTCTTCACCGCCCAATTCGACGCCGGGTTGTGCCTCCCACTGTCCGACCTCTTACGGGGGATACTGTGGTTTTTTCGAGTGACGCTGTCAAATCTCCACCCTTCGGCCTTCGTCCTGATTGCTGCTTTCGAGTGGGCGGCCCAAAGCATGGCGATGTTGAGCTCGCCTGCGCTCTTTGCTTGGATGTACGTGCCAACAGAGGCGACGCTGTGGGTTTCGGAGCACCGAGGTCTTCCTTCATTCTACGGGACGGTCAGCTTTGGTCGGTGTCGTGGGCGCTGCGCTGGGGACTACCCTGCGTTTCCCCTGAAGAAGGTTTGGAGAGACTGGCAGAGGGCGTGGTTTTACTACCGCGATCCCTCCTTGTAGCGAGTGAGAGGGGTGGCAGCACCGTTCTTTGGGCAGGCTCGCCTTAGTGAGCGGGACGACAAGGGCGTGACCAAGTTTCGACGTATGGCCCGCGAGCTGAGCGTACGCGACTTGGTGGAGGAGTACTGTTTGCTGGGCATCGCTCCGCTCACTTAGGGTTGGACCCTGTCCTTGGCCCCTTCGAGCTCGTCGCGCTTCCTGCGTGTCCCGCGAGGGTACACGCCCACGACGTGTGAGAATCTCTCACTTTTACCTGCAGTTTATTTGTATTGATCTTAGCTTTTACTGAACCTCGTATGCTCCCGTGTTGCAGGTTCCACGCTAGAGGACGGACAGCTGTGTGCTCACGAGTTGTTGGGCCGCTTCACCCTTGTGGAAGCCAAGGAAGCGAGCCGATTGATCAAGAGGGCCCGGTGCAATCGAGTCTGCGAGGACTTCGGGTGGGAGATGCCCGCCCGGCTGTTCCCTGTGGCTGTTAAAGCCCTTACTGCGAGCAAGTGGAGTCGGTCACCTTCTCCATCCTCGCCAGAGCGGGCGATTCGAGCGCGTGGAGCCTCCGGAGGTGTTCCTTCCAGCCCAACCACAGAGGTGCCGCGGTGTTGCCCTGGGGCTGGGAAGGGCCCGATGACGGCGTCGTTCGTGCGGGAGGCCAAGTCGCGCTCACGGGACTACGAGGACGACGTCGAGGTGTCCGCTGAGTTGGACATGCCGGCGACACACGACCCTGGGCCGACGGGATTGCGTGACTTGTCGTCGTCTTCGAGTGAGTTTGACCTACGGGTCATCGGAGGTGACGAGGCCTCTTCCCGCTCTCCTACGGCAGCTCATGCAGCGAGCCCTGAGGTAGTGGCTCCGTTGTCTCCTGGAGGCCACCCAGCGCCGACTCCAGTGGCGTTTGCTGATGACGGTGCTGAGGAGGGTAGGGCCGGTGGGCCACACCCTTTCTCAGTCGTGGGCCGGCTGCTTTCGGCTCACTTCGTCGACCCCGAGGTTGAGGTGGGCTTTTACCAGGACGCCGCTGCGCAGCTTTCTAGGGCCGACCTTGACACGGCGTTCGAGGGTTTGTCCTTGCGACAGATTCGCGCCGCCTCTAAGTCTGCCATGCTCAAGGTACGGTTAGCGTGTTACTTATATGAGGTTTTTTGACGTGATTCCTGCAGTTGTGCCTTTATTATGTCCTTCTTGCAGGCTTTCTTTGCAGCAGAGCAGGCGTGGGAGATGCACGACGATATGGCGGAGTCCCAGCGAGCTCACCTCCGTGAGGAGAAGAAGAATGTTTCGGAGGCCCAGGCGGAGGCTGCCTCGGTCAAAGAGAGGCTAGGCCAGCATGAGGAGGTGATCTCTCAGCTTTGCGCTACCCTCCATGCTGCACAGACTCGGCAGGAACAGCATGAGGGGGAGCTTTCTCAGCTTCGCGCTACCCTTCATGCCACACAGACTCGGTAGGGAGGGTTAGCCACTCTGGCAGACACGGCGTGCATGGCTGCTCGCGAGCTCGGAGGAGTGCTCGGCGTTGAGCTTGGACCTTCACACCGGTATTGATGAGGACAAGGTTGCAGGTCAGCTCCAATGGACAATGGCGGTTTGCAGTGCTGTATGGGAGGCGGTGCCAGACCATGGGCAGGACTGTGCCTAGGCCTCTCTTGAGTTGTCTCTCGCTTGCCTTCGCTTGGCTGGCTGCGACCCCGTGGGGAGATTTCGGACGGAGGGCTACGAGGTACCGAGCCGGGCCGACATCCAGTGGGCCCGGGCTCCTTTGAGGTCTGACGCAGATGCCTTCCTTTCAGGTGTGTGAAAGAAGCACGGTGAGAGGTACCTTCGTGGGATACGGAGGGCCCGTCTTGACGGAGGGCCTTCCGCTACCGCACTCGACAGACCTTCTGGTGGATCCAACCCGCCCTTTCAGGTGTGAGACTTGTTAGTTGTTCGTGGGCCTTTTGCTTAAGTCGGTGCGCTAGGATGTCTTATTTTGCTTCTAGGTTTACTTCCATGTTGTAGTTTTTAGGTAATACTTTCAGCCCATCCTAGCTCACGGGCTGGGCCGTCGCGGCGTCGACGTGAGCCCCTTGAACTTTTAGGCATCTTGGGAGCTTCTTTTTGTATGTTTAATAAGGTCAGAGCTTTCTTTTGGTAGGTTTAATGAGGTTAGAGCTTTCTTTTGTAGCCCTCATATAACCCTGTTGGTTAATGAAAAGTCAGAAAATTGGTGCAGCCGTGCATTACCTCTGGTGATCATCTCTTCTTTTTGCATTATTTACAGGTTGTTGCTTCGAGACGAAAGGTCGTGGTTAGGCGGTACGGCACTCAGCCCCTAGTACGGGTGTCGTACAAGCATTGCTCGTTTGACGGTTTGACAAAGGCCGAACGGCGCGATGACAACATATGTTTTTGACAAGCGAGGAGATTGGGTCGTTTGTCGAGAGAAATGTATAGCGACTGTATAGATTTTTTTTATGTTATTGTCGGCGCGTTGAGTGTACCTTGTACCTGAATTCATTGTGACGAGTATTTACCCCTCAACCACAAAAACTAGCTTCCGAGATGTTGTCGAGGGCGGTCATATCGTTCTGAGGGCATGGCCCCAAAACTTGCATCGCAGTGAGGGGACTCTCTATGCCGCGGTAGAGCCAATGTAATCCCGACACGGCGACGGAGACGTTGCTCACGTGGCGGTGAGGGGACCCTCTACCCCACGTCGGAGCGTGTTCTACACCACGGTGGAGCCAATGTAATCCCGACACGGCGACGGAGACGTTGCTCACGTGGCGGTGAGGGGATTCTTTACGCCGCGGTGGAGCGTGCTCTACGTCACGGGGGAGACAAAGTTGTCCCGACACGGCGACGGAGACGTTGCTAACGTGGCAGTGAGGGGACCCTCTACCCCGCGTCGGAGCGTGTTCTACACCACGGTGGAGCCAATGTAATCCCAACACAGCGACGGAGACGTTGCTCACGTGGCGGTGAGGTGATTCTCTACGCCGCAGTGGAGCGTGCTCTATGTCACGGGGGAGACAAAGTTGTCCCGGCACGGCGACGGATACGTTGCTCACGTGGCGGTGAGGGGACCCTCTACCCCGCGTCGGAGCATGTTCTACACCATGGTGGAGCCAATGTAATCCCGACACGACGACGAAGACGTTGCTCGTGTAGCGGTGAGGAGATTCTCTACGCCACGGTGGAGCGTGCTCTACGTCGCGGAGGAGACAAAGTTGTCCCGACGCGGCGACGGAGACGTTGCTCACGTGGCGGTAAGGGGACCCTCTACCCCGCGTCGGAGCGTGTTCTACACCACGGTGGAGCCAATGTAATCCCGACACGGCGACGGAGACGTTGCTCGCGTGGCGGTGAGGGGATTCTCTACGCCGCGGTAGAGCGTGCTCTACGTCGCGGGGGAGACAAAGTTGTCCCAACATGGCGACGGAGACGTTGCTCACGTGGCGGTGAGGGGACCCTCTACCCTGCGTCGGAGCGTGTTCTATACCATGGTGGAGTGTTACCATGCCTCCTCACGATGGAGGGATAATCGTTATCTTTCTCGTTGAGCCGGCCGGCCACGGGCCGGCTGCCATTCTTCGTTTATGCAGACAATACTGCGGCTCGCAGGCCCATTACATAGTCGTGACAGAGGCAGTCGCAGCAGCCTAGGGCGAAGCCCTTTACAAAAGATGGTACTAACCGACGCAGCGGCTTGCTAATAAAACTAGAAATGAAACATATGAGGGCTATGAGAAAAGTGCCAGGGCTGACTCGGCATCCCATGATGATGCTTCCGCACGTGAGCTACACATAGTACTTGCGGAGGTTTTCGGCGTTCCAGCTATGTTTCAACTCGGCTCCTTCAAGGGTTTTTAAACGGAATGACGATGGGCGCGTGACGCAGATAACCTCGTACGGTCCCTCCCACTTTGAGCTTAGCTTTCCATCGGCCTCGGGGGTTGGCCTTCTTCTTAAGTACGAGGTCACCCACTTGAATGGGCCGCGGTGCGAACGGTCTTGTTGTAAGCCTTCGCCATCGAGGCTTGATATCGTTGATGTTGAATGTGGCTTCTTGCCTCACGGCGTCAAGGCCATCCAGCGATGTTTGACGAGCTTCATCGTTCGGCGGAGATGCAGTGCGGAGTGACCGTAGCCTGACTTCCTCGGGGGTTACCACTTCATCCCCAAACAAGAGGTGAAACCGGTTGCACGGCTTGCCGCCGAACGGGTGGACCATAGCGCGCTGGAGAGCTCATCTGCCCAGCCACCTTTGGGTATGTCGAAGAGACGTGTGCGAAGGCCGGAGAGCACGATGCCATTAGCACGTTCTACCATGCCGTTCGCCTTGGGATTTGCGACTGACGCAAAGCACAAGTTAATACCCAGACCGATGCAAAATTTACGGAATGGGGCTGCGTCGAACTGAGTACCATTGTCAACGGTCAACTCGTGTGGCACCCGAAGCGACAGATGAGGTTCTTCCAAACAAACTTCTGAACAGCGAGTGACGTTATGCTGGCCAGCGGTTCAGCCTCGATCCACTTGGAGAAGTAATCGACCGCAACGACCACAAATTTGCGGCCATGACTCTTAAACTTGAACGGGCCGACGAGGTCAACCCCCCAATGCGCGAGTGGCCACGAGGGGGGAATTGGTTGCAAGTCATGGGCAGGAAGATTTGTTCCCCGACCCATCCACTGGCATGCCGGGCACGTCTTGACGAGGCCTTGTGCGTCACGAAGGGCGATCGGCGAATAGAAGCCTTGGCGAAAGGCCTTGGACATTAGGGCGCGTGGCGCGAGGTGGGAGCCGCACAGCCCCTGGTGGATTTCTCGCACGAGATCGGCTCCTTCTTCCTTGGAGACCCGCCGAAGGTACGGCGCACACACCCCGCGCTTATAAAGGGCTTCTTGGTGAATAATGAAGCTCCTGGCCCAGCTCTTCAGTCTCCGTGCCTCGACGGGGTCGTCGGGCTCTGTTTCATCTGTGAGGTAGTGGAGGAATGGCGTTCTCTAATCTTACTCTTCAATGTGCTGCACCTCCGGGAGGTCCTTTGTTGCTAGCGCCGTGATGACCTCGTAAAAGACGCCCGACGGGACCTCAGCTCGCGTGCTCGCGGTGCGCGCTAGACCGTCAGCGTCGGCATTCTCCGAGCGCAGGATGCTGCGCACGGTGATGCCGACGAATTGTTTCTTGGTGGCCCACGCTAGGGCGAGGTACTTGATCATCTCAGGGTCCTTGGCCTGATAACTCTTGTCAACATGCCCGGCTATGAGCTGGGAGTGGCTCTTGACCATCACCCTCCGTGCCCCCAAGGCTCGTGCCTTGCACAGGCTGAGCAACAACGCCTCGTACTCAGCGATGTTGTTAGTGGCCTTAAACTCGAGACGCGTGGAGTACAAGGTGTGTGACCCCTCGGGCGATTCCAGGACAACCCCTGCGCCAGTGCCATCGGAGCACCAGCAGCCATCTATATATATCGTCCACAACAAGTCAGCATGACCTTGGGTGACGGGATATTCTGACGGGACCCATTCTGCCACAAAGTCTGCCAGCACCTGCGACTTGATCGCCTTCCGGGGGAGAAAGTCGATGACGAAGGGGGGGCGAGCTCAGCCGCCCACTTCCCGATGCGTCCGGAGGCCTCTTTGTTGCGGAGCATCTCTCCGAGGGGGAAGGAGGACGGCACTCGAATAGAGTGAGCGAGGAAGTAGTGCCACAGTTTGCGGGATGCCATCAGCAACACGTATGCGAGCTTTTCTAGTTAGGTATACCGCGCCCTGGCACCTTGAAGCGCTTCTGAAACATAGTATACCGGGTGCTGGATTGTGTTTTCTTCTTTGGCGAAGACGGTGCTCACCGCTGCCGGGGTAGCTGCCAGATACAACAACAGGCTCTCCCCTTGGGCAGGGCTTTGCAATAGCCGGTGGCGACGTGACGTACCTTTTCAGGTCGTCCAGGGTTGCTTGGCTGTCCACCGTCCACTCAAAATTGGTGGACGCTCATAGAGCTTTGAAGAAAGGGAGACCCTTCTCGGCAGATCTAGAGACAAACCTCCCGAGCACCGTGAGGCATCCGGTAAGCTTTTATACCTCCTTGACATTCTCAGGCGGGCGCATGTCGAGGATGGCTTTGATTTTTGAAGGTTTAGCCTCGATTCCCCTTCTCGACACGAGGAAGCCGAGCAGCTTCCCTGCCTGAACACCGAACACACATCTCTCTGGATTGAGTTTCATGCCGGCTTGACGGAGGTTGTCGAACGTCTCCTGTAAGTCCGCCGTGTGGGCGGCGGCTATCATGCTCTTGACGATGACATCATCGACATAGGCCTCGATGTTGCGCCCAACTTGGCTGGGGAGAGCCTTGTGCACGAGCCTGGAGAAAGTAGCTCTGGCATTCTTCAACCCAAACGCCATTCGGACATAACAAAATGTCCCGGAAGACATGATGAAGCTGGTCTTCTCCTCGTCTTCCCGCGCCATCCACACCTGGTGATACCCTCAGTAGGCGTCGAGGAAGCTCATAAGTTCACACCCGGATGTAGCATCGACGAGTTGATCGATTCGTGGCAGCGGGAAGTTGTCTTTCGGGTATGCGCGGTTGAGGTTGGTATAGTCCATGCACATGCGCCACTTGCCATTGGCATTCTCAACTAGGACAGGATTGGCAAGCCATTCGGGGTATATGACCTCGCGGATGACTCCTGCCTTATGGAGCTTGTCCACCTGCTCCCGGGCCGCGATCTGACGCTCCACCGACATCTTTCGCAATTTCTGCTTGACAGGACGCACATCGGGGTTGACGAGCAATTTGTGCTCGACGATCTCCCGAGAGACACCGGGGAGGTCCTCGTGCTCCCATGCGAACATGTCTCCATTGGTTCGCAACGTGCTGAGGATGGCTTCCTCATTGATTGGGTCAAGGTTGACCCCGATGAGCACTGTCTTGGTCAAATCACCCTCTGAGAGTGGCATGGCGCGCATCTCACCGTCAGGTTTAGTTTTGGCACCCACCACCCTGAGGTTGGCGGATTAGGAGCCCCTTGTGCAGCCTTGTCACCTTCCGACTGGATGGTATGGACATACCGGATGGCCGCTTGGATGTCGCTGTCGATCTTACGGGACAAATCTTGGTTGCCCCGCACTGTGATGACCCTGAGGAGGCTGGGATCTTCATGCAGAGAAAGGCGTGGTGCGGAACCGCGCCAAATTTGTTCAACGTGACCGGCCAAGGATGACGTTGTATTGGTAGGGGATGTCGACAACGTCAAAGACAATGCTCTCCCTGCGGACGCAATCGCCGGCCCCAAATTCCATCGGAAGCGCAATCTTGCCGAGGGCCGGGACTGGCTCGCCCCCAAATCCCAGGAGTGGTACCCCGCGGGGATGAGGCACACGCGAGGGATTCCCATCTTGGCGAGTGTAGACGCGAAGAGGATGTCCGCTGAGCTACCTCCATCGATGAAGACGCGATGCACCTCGCAGCTGTTGATGACCGCCAAGATGACGAGAGCGTCATGGTGAGGAAAAGTGATTCTGGCGGCGTCCGCCGGGCCGAAGGTCACGGTGGCGCCGACCCATGCGGGTAGTTCAGTGGGTGAAAAGGAACCAATGTGGTTGACTTGATGGGTGTAGGCTCGGCGCTGCCGCTTGGATGCGTAGGTGTGAGCTTTGCCTCCAGTGATGGCGTGGATGATTCGCTGGGCGCCGATGGCTTGCACTGGTGCTCTGCCACCTGGCGGTAGAGGTGGTGGCGGTGGTAACTGTAAGGCAGGCTCTCCTTGCTCCCGAGCACGGCCTGTCGGCTTCGCGATGCCTCTGCCGCCGGGGCGCCGTGGTTGTCGGCCCCGCCGGGCCGCGATGACAACCTCGCACTCAGCCGTGGAGTGAGTGCTTACTCGGTGTACCTCACAGAACTTGCCTTGTGACCTGCTGCCTCCGCCACTTCTGTGATTACCGTGCCCAGCCTGGCTGTTGCTTTCGCGGTCGTGGTGGTCGTCGCGCCTCCAACCTTGGTGATCCAGGCGTGGGTGGTCTCGTTCTCACTGCGTGCTTGATTCTGCCGACTGCCTTACCACTGGCCTTGAATTTGGTAGTGTGTTTGCGGGGCGGGAGCCTCGCGCTCCTCCACGTGGTGTACTCCCCATTGGTGGTGGCCAACGCTTATCATGATTCTCCGCGTCAGGTGCGAACTGCGTAGTTGAGGCCAAGGGTTCTGCTCTTCTCTGCTCTCTCCCTTCCTCGGCCCGGGAGTATGTGTCTATGATGTCATAGAGCTCCCTAATCGTCCTCGGCTGTTTCCTGTCGAGCTTGGCTGCCAGGTCCTCATCACGTATTGCACGACGTGCAGTGTCACACACGCTTTGGTCGGTGATGTCACGGACTTGGCATTGGAGGTTGGAGAAGCGTTTGCGGA
The DNA here is from genome assembly GCA_019208055.1 of Stipa capillata. Lineage (NCBI taxonomy): Eukaryota > Viridiplantae > Streptophyta > Magnoliopsida > Poales > Poaceae > Stipa > Stipa capillata. Next base: position 298,852 of record JAGXJF010003150.1, on the reverse strand, counting down.
ACGCCCGGATGGACTCGCCCGGTGCTTGCTTGAGGATGTTCAGATCCGAAGAGGTGACTTGTTTGTTTATGCTTCCTTGGAAGCGACTGTGCATCTGCTCGCGAAGGTGCTCCCACGAGTACACCGAGCTGGGAGGCAATGAGAGGTACCACGTGCGAGCTAATCCGGTGACTACAAGCAACAGACTTTTTGCCATCACCGCTTCGCCTCCTCGGCAGCTGATACGGCAGCTTCGTACACGCGAGTGTACTCAGTGGGATCTGTCTCACCATTGTACTTGGAGAGATCCGCCAGGCGAAACTTGCTTGGCCATGGGTTAGCCGCGAGCCCTGAGCTAAGCGGGCTGAGCACGTCGCGAGGTTGACGACCTCCGGCCTTGGCTGTCGAGCAGCAGGTGTGGCGGCCGGAGCTGGGATGCTGACGTCAGGTGGGGCAGCTGGGTATACATGTTCTTTGCCCAGGCGTTGACCTGGGTTTTGCGCCCCTTGATTGCTGGTGCCGGCCCCAGCATCGTGGAGGGTTGCCTGCGCTGTTTGTTGATTTCGTCCGATCTCTTCACGGAGTGGTTCGGCGCGTGCTTGCACGTTTGCCAAGTCTTTGAGGAGTTCGTCGGCTGCTTGGTGGTTGCACCGGACGTTTTCCCGTGCTTCCGCTATGACTTCTTCTTGTGGCCGACGAACAACGTCGGCTCCGCCTTGGGCCGCCACAAGCTGTGCTCGGAGCTCCACAGTTTCTTGGGCTAATGCCGCCGTGCGGAGGGCCTTGACTTGGGCTGCTTCCAGCTGGGCCCGGAACTGCTCTGCCCGCTGGGCTGCGGCGGCTACCTGCTGCTTAATGCCTCCATCTCTCGCTCGGCATAAGCGAGGGCCCCCGAGGTGTCTGGCCCGGTGGTCTGGGCATTGATGACAGGGGCGATGTCGTTGTTCGTCGCAGGGGTGGCCGCTCGTGTTGTCGTCCTCGCGGCGACCTGGGGGGCGCGTGCCGGGGTGCTCGAAACCAGGTTGGCGATGCTTGCGACCTTTCGCTTGGTTCTCTTCTTTGCCTTCGTCTTGGGAGGCATGCCTTCTTACTTTGCGAAGGAGCACGCGTGTGGTGTTGAAGACCAACACGCGCCAACTGTCGTCAGTGTTGTCTCCGGGCCTCCTCTCAACAGTGTCTCAGATGACACAACTTCTTGCTCGTTTCCCACAGACGGCGCCAACTGTCGTAGCTACGGGACTAGGCAGCGTACTTTAGGTACCCCGATCGGTTACGTCGACCTCCGGGAGTACTAGAGAAGTACGAGCAAGTGTATTGTCCGTTAAGGGGGCCGTGCGGCGACCTTACCGGCGAGATGGAACGTGAAACACTTGTGTCGGGGATAACAGAAACTCTCAAGTCGGGGCGAATTGAAAACTCTCGTATTAATTTCGGGGATTAGGGTTTATATCTGAGAAATCTGATCTCCTTCTCTCTACCCCCTGGGGGGTATTATAGGGTTTGAGAATGAAAAATGGAAGATTATAATTTTGCCCTCACATGAGAGGGAATTTACAAGGGCATTATGGTCATTTGCCCATCCTTAGAGGATATTGGGAGAATATTCTCGGGCATCTTTGGAGGAATCCCTAAGCATGTCGAGGTGATCTTTGACGACGTCGACGTAGACCTTGACGATGTCGATGCATCTCCGACGACGTCGGACGTCGAGGTAGTCCTTGACGACGTGTTGCCCTTGGTGACAGGGCGAAGCGCGGCCTCGACATGAGCCGGGACGGGGCACGGCCCCGACGCCCGCCGGGACGGAGCGCGGCCTCGACGCCCCGGTGACGCCAACGGAGTTTATTGATGCTAGGTGAAGTGGGTCGACGCAGGGAGAGAGGTCTTGTCGTTGACAGGGGGAAACCCGTCGGTTTGGGGTAACACGGAACCCTTCCCCCGACAACCTGTAAAAACAATTAAAATATCTCACCGTGTTATTAGTTTTAAAAAAGGTAAATGAGCCATCGCGACCACGTGTCTCAGAAGCAATCGCGACGCGGCCCCAACTCCACGTGACGCACCCAGCCACATTGTAGTGCATACTGTACTGTACTGTACTCCTCCTGATCCGATTCTTCCCGCCTCCATAAACACGAGGACGCAGCTGGTTACCTCGCATCGCAACGACACAGCTCACTAGCTAGACACTTGCCCAGCTAGCTCAGCCGTTTTGGCTTGCTTCCGATCCAGCTAGCCAGTTAGCTCCGGCGATGACGGTGGCGGCGGCGGCGACAGGCGGCGGGAGGCGGTACGCGCTTCTGCTAGCGCTGAACGACTCCGACTACGCCAGGAAGGCCTACGGCGGGTACCGCAACGTCTTCATCAACGCCTTCCGCTCCGGCGACGACGGCGACGAAGCCTGGGACTGCTTCCGCGTGGTCGGCGGCGAGTTCCCGGAGGCGGAGGACCTGGCCCTGTACGACGGCTTCGTGGTCAGCGGCAGCCCGCACGACGCGCACGGCGAGGACCCCTGGGTCCACCGCCTCTGCGCCCTCCTCCAGGCCGTCCACGGCATGGGGAAGCGCGTCCTCGGCGTCCTGCTTCGGCCACCAGGTCCTGTGCCGGGCGCTCGGGGGGGCGGGTCGGCAGGGCGCGCGGCGGGTGGGACGTCGGGGTGAGGACGGTGACATTCGTGGAGGAGGATCTGGACGGGCTCGAGTTCTTGCAGGGGCTTCCCCGGATGCAGAGTGCCTCCATCATTGAGATTCACCACGATGAGGTATGTGATCAGTGGGTGCGTTTTCTTTAGTTCGTTAATTAGTCATTGGTTCTTAAACAGTTGATTAATTAATTTGAAGTATTCAATCATGCCGATGCAAAGTTGACATTTTGGAAAAATGTCACTATAAGAATGATACGTGCGACCCCACATGTCAACTGCGCTCATGCCATTCTCATAGCTAGTGGCTTTCTTTTCTCTTACAAATGTCAGCTTTGTAATTGTATGATCCCAAGTTTTTCATTAGTTAATTACTTTCTCCATCCCATAATGTAAGGCGTATTTTGATTGGTTAAGACAAGACTTTATTCATTAATTAATTACTCTATTAATATTATGGTTTATGTGATATAAAATTATAATTATAAGTAAGTACATTTAAATACGAATCTAATATATTAATTTTATATCTCATAAATTATATAATAATAAAAATATTTTTTATCAAAGTATTGTCTTAACCAATCAAAATATATTTTACGTTACGAGGCACAGAGCAGTAACAGAGTAGTAACTTCACATGCGTGGCCTTTTTAAATCCTAATTCTGGGGTTTGACTTTTGATGCGCTATTTTTTACTCCTATAAACCACTCCACTTGCAGAGCTGCATTCCTGTCACCTAACTCTATTATAGCCGTAATTATCTTTCTGTTTGTGAGGTTGTGGTTTATTTTGGCAGAATGACTTGATTAATTAATTATGCGTACGTACGGTTGCTAGGTGTGGGAGGTACCGCCGAGGGGCAAGGTGCTGGCCTACTCCGACAAGACGCGCGTGGAGATGTTCGCCGTCGGCGACAATGTCCTGGGCATCCAGGGCCACCCGGAGTACAGCAACGACATCCTCCTCAACCTCATCAAACGCCTCGTCAACAACAACACCATCGATGTATGTATCTCCCTCTCTCTGATCTCTACATCTCTCTCTACCCTTCTCTCTCTCTAACTGATGAGTGACTGACTCTAGAGGTGTGTCGGAGAGGACGCGCGGAGGACGGCGGAGAGCGACGAGCCGGACCGCGAGTTCTGGACGGGGCTCTGCAAGAGCTTCCTCACGGGAGGAGCAAGCGCCGGCGGCGGCAGGGCACCGGCGCCGGCGCATGAACCGACGGCGCCGGAGCTAAGCTGCAGCCACCACGTCGCTCGCTTCGCCTCCCCCGCCGCCGCTGCCGCCCCACGGCCACGGCCGGCATACCACTGTTGCAGCCAGAAAGTTTGTTGCATGCATGTGCTATAGCTAGCTGCAGCTGCACGCGGTGCTACGGTTGCATGCATGCATGCATGCATGTAGGATTGGTGAGGCTGTGTCAACGGCAAGACGTACAAGTGGCTGCTTCTTTTTTCTTTTGCATGTGCTGCATTGAAGCTGCATGTATGATTGGATAACGGATATATGGTTTGAGGAATTGCACTTATCCAGAGGATATCTGCAGTATATATAGGTATATATGTAGGGAGCCCTGCTAGAGGGATGCACGTCCATCCACGTGTACGGTCGGATGCTCATCTTTCAACCTACTGTCTAAGCCGTCGGATTTAAGAAAATAGACGGACGAAATTGATTGAAATTGAGAGAGTTTCTTCTCCGTTTAGTGCTGTTCGTTCTTTCTGAATTAAAGTCAGCAACGTGACCTCCGATGCAAAAGAAAGAGAGAAAGAAAGAAAACTTTCTTTAGTCATTTCTTATTGGTGAAGACTATATTCATATGAAAGTAACTTGAACCAATTAAACGCAGATATTCGTTGGCATATATGGACCACCCGAACGTTCTAAAACGGACGAAGCAAAATCAACTAATAATTGGTGTCGGAATGGCCTACTAAGATTGCCGTGTTTATATATTGACAGTTGTCATGCACCTATCGTTTGATATCGATCCTACTCGAGAGCGAAGGCACTGAGGTGACCGTACCTGTACTTAGTGTATTTGTGGTAGCTTGGCCCACTCGATCACACGTGGAGATGACATGAGATTGATTAGTCACCTTGATATACCCGTATCAACTATCAGCTGTGTACAATCCATTGATACGGCCGTGGCCTCAACAAATGTGTATATATATCCCAGTGATTATGACCGGCGTGATTAGACGTGCACGCTTAATTTTGCATTAGGGCCGGGGCGCACGAGGTGATTATAAGAGGGAGCTACTATATTTAGGACTCACGGATTATTATTTTTGAGTCGATAATTCTGAATGTAGATTTTCTCAAAGGCTAATTTGATAATTGTATGTTTTGAAATTATGTGTAATTTTAAGTTTAGAGATATATAACTAATCAGTTGCACATTACAATCTTAGATGTAGATTTTTTTTATCAACAATTAATTAGATAGTTACATATTTTAAAATTATATGTAACTTTAAATTTAAAGATATACAACTGGCTAATTATATTTTTAAGATATAAAGTTGATGACCTAGCAATAGCTAATCGGATATAGAAACCACCTGTAATCTAATCTAGGAAAGGTGACCAGCATTATTTGCTCGTTCCTTGTCACCATGGTACCGTAACAATTGTTTACTTTTACCAAATAACTGGAGAAAAGAAACATAAACCACCAGGTTCCTTGTTAGTACAAGAAAGGCTGACGTCTGCCTATTTCATTAAGAAAGAAAACAGAAGTTATGTACAGAGACTAAAATCGAACAAAACTAGGAAATCACATGATTACACATACTCATCGCCAAACCCCTCTAGGCGAGGTCTTCTGGTGTCCTATAGGCGACATCAAGCACGTCCATAATGACTCCATAGGTCCATAGCACATACATCAAACCATACTGAATTTTTTCCTACTTGTCCGCTATAAGTCTTCAATTGCCCTATTCCACCACTCATCAAGCGACCAACGGCCTATCATGTGATTGTGTTGATTGACTGCCAGTGGGAACAATCCCCCAAACACCCCCTTAGTAATTGCAATGCCCGACCAAATGCCTCATTTTTCTCGGCTTCCGTGTCACACAACCTGCAAGTTTGGGCATGTGGCCAACCAAGAACAGCTAGCCTGTCACCAGTCAGGGCCTTTCGATGTAGCAGAAGCCAAGCAAAGAGCTTGACTTTTGGCTCTGTCGAGGCCTTCTAAATCTTGTCAGAGGAGAAGTGAGCGGTAGATTCATGGAATTGGAAGTGATAGGCCAAGGCCATCGAGTACACTCCATTTGCTAACCATCGCCATGTGATGGTGTCCAGCATGGTCGGATCCAAGATGACATCATGAAGTAAAGACCAAAGCTCCAAGAACTCCCATGTCTGCATTGTAGTTCTGATCGGGTGCAGGAGTGGATCCAGTGTTATCCTGAAGTTCGATATGAACCGTGCAGCGTTTCCTCCTTGCAATGGAGAAAAGGGATGGTGCAATGTCCCTCGGGGTGGTTCTTGGAAGTCATCTGTCATGCCAAAACAACACCTTTCTTACCATCACATATGGTAATCTTCGTGACAGTCTGAAAGAGTGACATGTCCTTCTCATCACAAAGGAGTGTCGACCCCACCTATGTCTACTCGGCGCCATCCACTGCAGCCATGGCCACCTCGACACAGAACATGACCAAAATTTTTAATATCAAGGACACCAAGACCACCCCACACTTTTGGAGTGCACATCAGCTTCCAGTTGACAAGCGAGTGGTCACCAGTCGAGTGCTCCGCATCATCTCCTTTCCACATAAAACCACGCTGGATTTTCTCGATCCATTGGCGGGTCCATTTTGACAAACTGAGGATGGACATATGATAGATGCCGATGGTGGTGATAACTGATTTCACATAGGTCATCCGGCTAGCCCTTGAGAGAAGCATACCTTCCAACCTGCCAGCTTAGCACCCATTTTGTCAATTAGTGGCTAGAAATCAATCTTCTCAACTTCCTTGAATGTAGGGGCAGACCAAAATATTTGCAAGGAATAGAAGATAGATTTGCAGGAAAGGCCAGGAGCACGTCCTCAAGATCAACTCCCCTGCAGCGGATCGAGAAAATCTCTGTCTTGTCCAGGTTGGTCATCAGCCCCGAGGCACACTCAAAGCACCCTAAAATTTGCGCAATAACCTGCAACTCCTCCTCGTCCGAGTTGGCAAAAATAGTCGCATCATTGATGTAGAGCAAGACCCGGAAAAAACCATTTCTTGCTCTGATGGGCTTGAGAACTCTAGTTTCAACTGCGCACATGAACAAACGTTGTAGCGGGTCAATCACTAGGATGAACACCATGAGGGATAGAGGATCCCCCTGGTGTAGCCCATGAGCCTGGAGGAATGGCAACCTTGGACGACCATTCGGGAGCACATGGGAATAGGTGGAGCCGAAGATTAGGCACATCCAATCTCTCCATCCTTGGCCAAAACCCAAATGAGATGAGACCTCAAGAAGGTACAACCAGCTAACAGAGTTGAAGGCCTTCGAGATGTCGAGCTTGATGAAGATGCTGAGGATCTTTTTGGATTTTAGGTCTCTGAGGACATTCCGGACATGGAGGAAGTTACCGTCAATCCATCTTTCCTTGATAAAGACCGAAACTAACTCCTCGAGGATGGGGGCAACTGTTGGGGAACGCGCTACGCAAACAAAATTTTTCCGCGCACGAACCAAACCAAGAAACACTATCGAGGTGTAGATAACGATATCATACCTTCGACGATCACAGTCAATGCAGCGGAGAAGTTGACCGATGTCGATGAAGTCCGCAGACTCCCGCAGCTAGGTTATACCTCCCAGCCGCGAGAGCGATCTCCTCGTGAATAGTTCGCCCTATCAAACGCCGAAGTATACGACGTCTCCGAGGTATCCACGCGTACCGGATCAGCGACACCGCGGTAATGTGTGGACCAGCACACAAGAACAGCAGGGATCTACGAGAAGGAGAATCAGCAGCGTGCCGGCAGCTGTACTAGATCTAATCTAGAAGAGAGAGAAAAAGAAGGTTGTGGCCAATCTAGAGATGGCCGGCCTAGGGTTTAGTCCAAGGGACTAGGGCTGCCTCTGGGGCTGCTTGGGATACCCTTTGAGGTGCCCTGCCCCTCTATTTATAGGGGTTGGGGCAGCTCTCCCTAGGCAGGTGGAGTCCTACTTCAGCAGGGACACCCTGTTGGAGTTGGAGTCCAACTCCACTAGAACCTTCTAGAACCTTCCAGAACCTTCTAGAATTTCTAGAACCTTCCAGAACCTTCTAGACTTTCTAGAACCTTCTAGAACCTTCCAGAACCTTCTAGAACCTTCCAATACTTTCCGGAACACTTCCGGATATCACCGGAACCATCCGGGACCTCCCGGAACACTTTCGAGATCATTCGAAACACTTTCGGAACCCTTCTCTCTCGTTCTCCATAAATCATAGCATTCCTAAATGTCGCTAAAACGTTAAGCGTGTGACCCTATAGGTTCGAGTATATGTGGACATGTCCGGAATACATTCCGGTCAATAATCGTCAGCGGGATCTGGACACCCATAACGACTCCCACATATCATCGAAGATCTTTATCGAGCAAACCTTGTATTGTCGCATACAATTCCTTTTGCCTCACGATACATTACACAACCCGAGGCGAGACTTTGACGGTATCCCTGTGATCAACTCCTTGATCACCATACCTAGTTATCCTCGTTACCGGTTTGTACTCTTTTCTCGTTTCCGTATTCCGGTATCCCCGTGACTAACCTTTTAGTCACAATACCTGGCCAGGCGATGCTGGACACCGTAATACCGAGTGGGCCCAGAGTGTATCTCTCCATCGCCGGATGGGCAAATCCCAGTCTTGACATATCTAGAACCACGATATACTTTCTGGTGTACCTGGAAGTCACCTTTATAATTACCCAGTTACGTCGTAACGATTGATGACCCCAAAGCAACCATCCGGTATCCGGGTCTATGATATTCTCATGGTCTAAGGACGCAAGTAAACGTTAACACATCATGAGAAGATACTGACAACATATTGACGAAGTGATCTCGCAGTATCTCATAAGGGGTCTATCCAACACCATTGTTACCCTAACAATGTGTTCCCATTATTGCCGGCATCCTTGTTACATTAACAATGCCCATGATCAGGAAAACAAGATCATCAACAATACATGAGCTAGTCCAGAGGCCTGACTAGGGATCTGAATGGTGTTTATTATTCCACACATGCAATTAGGTTTTCCTCTGAATCTCATATTCAAGAACCAATGCAATTTTAGCATAGAACATAAACTTAATCATGAACATGAAAATAGAATAATAACAACTTTATTATTGCCTCTAGGGCATATTTTCAACAGTCTCCCACTTGTACTAGAGTCAATAATCTAGCCAATGCTTAAGCTCCTAACACCTATGGCATTCCGGTGTTACTCATGCTTTGCTTGTGGTAGAGGCTTCGTCGGCGGATCTGACACATTCAGATCCGTGTGTATTTTGCATATCTTTACGTCTCCACGCTCCACCAATTCACGAATGATGTGGAATCGGCGTTGTATATGTTTGGACTTCTGGTGGGACCTTGGCTCCTTGGCCTGAGCTATGGCGCCACTATTGTCACAATAGAGCTCCATAGGATCCAGCGCGCTCGGAACCACACCAAGCTCGGTGACGAACTTCTTAATCCAAACGCCCTCCTTTGCCGCTTCTGAAGCGGCGATATACTCAGCCTCCGTTGTAGAATCCGCCACAGTGTCCTGCTTGGAACTCTTCCAGCTCACTGCGCCACCGTTCAGTGTATACACTAAGCCTGATTGAGATCGAAAATCGTCCGGATCTGTGACAAAGCTGGCGTCGGTGTAACCCTTTACAACGAGCTCTTCGTCACCACCGTATACGAGAAACATATCCTTAGTCCTCTTCAGGTACTTTAGGATATTCTTCACTGCTGTCCAATGATCATGACCTGGATCACTCTGGTATCTGCTCGTAACACTTAGAGCATAGGACACATCTGGTCGTGTACATATCATGGCGTACATGATTGACCCAATCGCGGATGCCTATGGAATCTTACTCATGCGTTCTCGCTCATCATTTGTCGAAGGACACTGATTCTTGCTCAAACTTTTCCCATGCGACATCGGCAAGAACCCCTTCTTGGCGTTTTCCATACTGAACCTCTTCAGTACTTTATCTATATATGTACTCTGGCTTAGCCCTATTAGGCGCTTTGATCTATCTCTATAGATCTTTATACCTAATATGTATGCTGCCTCGCCTAAATCTTTCATTGAAAAACTATTTTTCCACGAAGTCTTAATATTGTCAAGAAAAGATACATCATTCCCAATCAACAATATGTCATCCACATAGAGTATTAGAAATGCTATTGCGCTCCCACTTACTTTCTTGTAAACACAAGCCTCTTCGCAGTTCCTGATGAAGCCAAATCCTTTGACCACTTCATCAAAGCGAAGATTCCAACTCCGTGATGCTTGCTTCAGTCCATAGATGGATCTCTGAAGTTTGCATACCTTTCCAGCATCCTTTGGATTGACAAAACCCTCGGGCTGTATCATATACACGTCCTCGGTTAGCTTCCCATTCAGGAACGCTGTTTTGACATCCATTTGCCATATCTCGTAATCGAAATATGCAGCAATCGCTAGAAGAATCCGAACAGACTTAAGCATCGCTACGGGAGAGAATGTCTCGTCGTAGTCAACTCCTTGAACTTGTCGGAAACCCTTTGTGACAAGTCGAGCTTTATAGATGTATACATTCCCATCCGCGTTTGTTTTCTTTTTATAGATCCATTTACATTCGATAGGCCTCACGCCTTCAGGAGGGTCCACCAAGCTCCAAACTTGGTTCTCGTACATGGATTCTATCTCGGATTTCATGGCGTCTAGCCATTTAACGGAGTCAGGGCCATCATTGCTTCCGTATAGGTCGCAGGCTCATCGTTGTCTAACAACAATACCTCGTCCGAAAACCACTGTGGTTTCGTGCGAATCCTACCAGACCTTCGTGGTTCAGCTGCTGGCTCGACTGAAGTCTCTACATCACATGTAGGGGCTTCCGTATCAGTCATTGTGGGAAACTCCGGAACCACTTCCGGCGTTGCATCACTTTGACCTAATAACGAAGATTCACCAATCTCGTCGAGTTGCACTATCCTCCCACTCACCCCTTTCGCAAGAAACTCTTTCTCGAGAAACACACCGTTCTTTGCGACAAACACTTTGCCTTCGGTGCGGTGATAGAAGGAATACCCAACAGTTCCTTTGGGATAACCAACAAAGAAGCATTTATCCGATTTGGGATCGAGCTTATTTGGTTGTAAACGCTTTACATATGCATCGCATCCCCAAATTTTAAGAAAAGACAAGTTGGGTTTCTTCCCATGCCATATCTCATATGGTGTCGTTTCAACGGATTTAGATGGTGCTCTATTTAGTGTAAAAGCGGCAGTCTCTAAAGCATAACCCCAAAAAGATAATGGCAGTTCAGTTAATGACATCATCGATCTTACCATGTCCAACAAGGTTCGATTACGTCTCTCGGACACTCCATTCCTCTGTGGCGTTCCGGGAGGCGTAAGCTGTGGAACAATTCCGCAGCTCTTCAGATGTTCGCTAAACTCGTAACTCAAATACTCCCCTCCGCGATCTGATCGCAGAAACTTGATTTTCTTGTTACGATGATTTTCTACTTCATGCTGAAATTCTTTGAATTTTTCAAAGGTTTCAGACTTATGTCTCATCAAATAGATATACCCATATCTACTCAAATCATCCGTGAAGGTAATGAAGTAGAGGAATCCACCGCGTGCAACTATACTCATTGGACCACATACATCCGTATGTATGATCTCCAATAAGTCAGTCGCCCGTTCTACGTGGCCTGTGAACGGCGTTTTAGTCATTTTACCCATTAGACAAGGCTCGCAAGTGTCAAATGATTCATAATCAAATGACTCCAAAAGTCCATCACAATGGAGTTTCTTCATGCGCTTCTTTCCATATGACCCAAACGGCAGTGCCACAAATAAGTGGAATTCGAATCGATTATCTTGCGACGTTTAGCGTCAGTGTTATGGATGTGTGTATTACCATCAAGATTCATAATAAATAACCCATTCACAACGGGAGCATGGCCATAAAACATATTATCCATATAAATCGAACAACCATTGTTCTCAGACTTAAACGAATAACCGTCTTGCAACAAACATGATCCAGAAATAATGTTTTTGCTCAAGGCCGGAACATAGTAACAATTACTAAGCTCTAATATAAATCCTGAAGATAAATGTAGAGGTAGGACACCGACGGCGAGCACAGCAACTTTTACTCCGTTCCCGACGCGCATCGTCACCTCATCCTTTGCCAGTCGCTTAGGCCTCTGTAGTTTCTGCATCGAGTTGCAAATATGAGCAACCGATCCGGTATCCAATACCCAAGAATTACATTGCGGACCAGCAAGGAATACATCAATAACATGTATGACACTCATACCTGAGCTGGACTTTCCAGACTTCTTCTTTTCTGCCAGATATTTCTTGCAGTTCCTCTTCCAGTGTCCCTTCTCTTTACAGAAGAAGCACTCAACATCAGAAGTGGCGCCAGTCTTGGACTTCTTAGGCGTGTCAGTCATACTAGCACCCTTGGATTTGCCCTTTTTCTTAGACTTGCCCTTCTTCTTGAAGTTGGTTGTTTTATTCACCATCATCACATGATTGGCGTCCTTCTGGATTCCACTCTCAGCAGTTTTAAGCATAGTGAATAATTCACCCATACTCCTTTCCATCCCATTCATGTTGTAGTTCATGATGAAGCTACTATAGCTCGGAGGGAGGGAAGCAAGAACAAGATCAGTGCCCAACTCTTGGGAGATTGGAAAACCTAGCGCATCCAACCTTTGCGCGTACCCAGACAATCTAAGTACGTGCTGACTCACTGAGCTGCCCTCAGCCATCTTGCATTCAAACAAGGCTTTGGATATCTCATATCTTTCAGTCCTTGCTTGCTTCTGAAACAAAGCTTTCACCTCCTGGATTAACTCATAAGCAGCCCAATTCTCAAAACGCTTTTGAAGATCAGGTTCCATGGAGGCAAGCATGATACACTGTACTGCAATGGAATCATCGCTCTTAGATTGATAGATACGAGTCTCATCATCCGTAGCGTTAGCGGGGAGTTCACCGAGAGTTTGCGATAGGACATAGTCCTTCTTGGCACTCTTGAGGACAATCCTCACATTACGGTACCAGTCCGTAAAGTTGTTCCCAGATGAATTCAGTTTTTCTTTCTCAAGCAACGCGCATAGTGGAAAGGTGGTTACGGGTGCCATAGATCTACAACTTAAAAACAAATACACTTTAGACATTGTTCATGATTAAAGCAACTCAAATTAACACTTAATTAGAGTAAGCTCCCACTAAAACCAATATCCCTCATAATTGATTATTAGTGATTCAAGATCCACGACTCACTTACTCCACCATTGATGTCTCTGCTGCGCGAACGGTTCGCGCCCGCCTCATATATGTCAAACCTATCGTACCCATGTGACATGGCGCACCTCAGAATGGCAAATACTCCAGACAGTGCTACACTTGGAAGAACACTAACTACTTTGATATTTGTGTGAGGGATCACCCTATTTAACAACGTCTACCACGCATCAAACAAGGTGCATAAAAGGGATTAACATCACATGCAATTAAATTATTGTGATATGGTATAGCCCCTTTTGTTGAAGAAGACTTCTTCAACATCTTTTGGCGGAGAACTCATTCTTCGCGTACGACGTAGCGTCGAGGTCCATCGATGTAAGATTGTCACCACCATGTCCTTGCAATTACAACTATTTGCTATCACAGAGCTAATAAAATAAATGCATTACATGGCTTTCTAGTTGACGCGTAGGTCAATATAATAAACAATGACAATCGTATTGGCTCCTGCCGATTGCCGTACTCATGACACGCAGGTCATGACAAAATTAAAATTACAAACACTTTGCATCTCATACAATCACATTGCATCACATAGGCTATACCACATCACATGCATACCCTGCAAAAACAAGTTAGACGCCTCTAACGTTTATGCTACAATACGTGGCTTTATGGCTACGTTGCAAACCGTTTGCTACCTACGTTACCATAAGCATGATTGCTCTTGCAGTTATTTAACTGTCGGGGTGTCTGAATTGGAGACTCGGAAATCTCGAACCCCATACTAAACTTCGTCATACGCATGACCCCCGTGTAGATCACATCTACAAGCCCGCTCATTGCAAATTTATCTTTCTCAACTAAAGTGAAACCAAAGTCATCCTTAGCATGTCTCGATCCGAAGATCGTAAGGTTCGCCGGACCTCTGAAATTTCACGATGCCGCCGAGATCAAAATTTTGCAATGAGAGGGAAACAACAAGAAAATCTGGTGGTAGATCTCATCTAACACCCCGCACATCATATGTGCAATGCCGCATATCACATATGCTCTAGTCGTACCTACAACTACGCATAGAACCGCTCTGATACCACTGTTGGGGAACGCGCTACGAAAAACAAAATTTTTCCGCGCACAAACCAAACCAAGAAACACTATCGAGGTGTAGGTAACGATATCATACCTTCGACGATCACGTCAATGCAGCGGAGAAGTTGACCGATGTCGATGAAGTCCGCAGACTCCCGCAGCTAGGTTATACCTCCCAGCCGCGAGAGCGATCTCCTCGTGAATAGTTCGCCCGATCAAACGCCGAAGTATACGACGTCTCCGAGGTATCCACGCGTACCGGATCAGCGACACCGCGGTAATGTGTGGACCAGCACACAAGAACAGCGGGGATCTACGAGAAGGAGAAGCAGCAGCGCGCCGGCAGCTGTACTAGATCCAATCTAGAAGAGAGAGAAAAAGAAGGCTATGGCCAATCTAGAGATGGCCGGCCTAGGGTTTAGTCCAAGGGACTAGGGCTGCCTCTGGGGCTGCTTGGGATACCCTTTGAGGTGCCATGCCCCTCTATTTATAGGGGTTGGGGTAGCTCTCCCTAGGCAGGTGGAGTCCTACTCCAGCAGGGACACCCTGTTGGAGTTGGAGTCCAACTCCACTAGAACCTTCTAGAACCTTCTAGAATTTCTAGAACCTCCCAGAACCTTCTAGAATTTCTAGAACCTTCCAGAACCTTCTAGAATTTCTAGAACCTTCCAGAACCTTCTAGACTTTCTAGAACCTTCTAGAACCTTCTAGAACCTTCCAATACTTTCCGGAACACTTCCGGACATCACCGGAACCATCCGGGACCTCCCGGAACACTTTCGAGATCATTCGAAACACTTTCGGAACCCTTCTCTCTCGTTCTCCATAAATCATAGCATTCCTAAATGTCGCTAAAACGTTAAGCGTGTGACCCTATAGGTTCGAGTATATGTGGACATGTCCGGAATACATTCCGGTCAATAATCGTCAGCGGGATCTGGACACCCATAACGACTCCCACATATCATCGAAGATCTTTATCGAGCAAACCTTGTATTGTCGCATACAATTCCTTTTGCCTCACGATACATTACACAACCCGAGGCGAGACTTTGACGGTATCCCTGTGATCAACTCCTTGATCACCATACCTAGTTATCCTCGTTACCGGTTTGTACTCTTTTCTCGTTTCCGTATTCCGGTATCCCCGTGACTAACCTTTTAGTCACAATACCTGGCCAGGCGATGCTGGACACCGTAATACCGAGTGGGCCCAGAGTGTATCTCTCCATCGCCGGATGGGCAAATCCCAGTCTTGACATATCTAGAACCACGATATACTTTCTGGTGTACCTGGAAGTCACCTTTATAATTACCCAGTTACGTCGTAACGATTGATGACCCCAAAGCAACCATCCGGTATCCGGGTCTATGATATTCTCATGGTCTAAGGACGCAAGTAAACGTTAACACATCATGAGAAGATACTGACAACATATTGACGAAGTGATCTCGCAGTATCTCATAAGGGGTCTATCCAACACCATTGTTACCCTAACAATGTGTTCCCATTATTGCCGGCATCCTTGTTACATTAACAATGCCCATGATCAGGAAAACAAGATCATCAACAATACATGAGCTAGTCCAGAGGCCTGACTAGGGATCTGAATGGTGTTTATTATTCCACACATGCAATTAGGTTTTCCTCTGAATCTCATATTCAAGAACCAATGCAATTTTAGCATAGAACATAAACTTAATCATGAACATGAAAATAGAATAATAACAACTTTATTATTGCCTCTAGGGCATATTTCCAACAGCAACCCTGGACGCTAGCAACTTTTAGAAGATCTTAGTGAAGCTATGAATTAAGCCAATGGGTTTGAAGTGATCCACTCTAAGCACCTCTTCCTTCTTTGAAAGCAAAACAATGTTTGTGGAGTTAAGGAGGTCAAAAAGATTTGCAGCCGATGGACCGCCGCTACAACATCTGTCTTGATAATCTCCTGACAAGTTTTGAAAAAAAAACTCCAATGAATCCATCCGACCCTGAAGCTCCGTTAGATGGTCCTTAAACAAGAGAGAGAAAAAGAGAAGACATCGTTGACCTTTTTCTTTAAAGGAATCATCGCTGACCTGATTTAATTTGCAAGGATGTGGCCAAGTGAGGCGATCGATGTCTTCACTGTATAGTATAGCCCATAACAATGATAACATCGAGAAAATTCTTATATTACAAATCTGTGCGAAATCACTTAAAAAGTACACTACATGTATTCACGTTTTGGTGATCGTTTTCATGAGAGGAACCTGTCTTGGATCCGTCTCCTTCAAAAACAAACTACATCAAAGTCGCCATCAGCTTCTACATATAGTAGCAACTCCAAGTCGATCCTAGCTCCCAAGTGGTGTAATCTGGAACGCGTGTCAATTCACTGCAACTTCCTAAACATGACGGTGTCTACTAAGGGCCTGTTTGGTTAGGCTGTGGCTGTTGACAAAGCTGCTGTTGGCTGAATGTCTGGAAAAGCTGTTGTGGCTGTGAGAAAGTGAATATATGGCTTTTGGTTGATCCAAATCATCTGCAACATTTTAGAAAATGAGCACTGAAGCGTCAACACATTGCAAAAAGCTAGCAGAAGGCAGCTTTTCTAAACAGCTGAATTTGCATTGCAAAGCCCACAGCTACCGTTGGCAAAAGCTGCTGAAAAGCTGGCCGTTTGGTTGGGCTGCAGCTTTTTCCAGTGAAAAGCTGCTGAAAAGCCTAACCAAACACCCCCTAAGATGAGTTGTCGAGTGCTGATTTGCCACGCGTTTTCTCTAACATGATACAGATCTCTCGCTCACTTGTGATGCCACATCATTGGAGTAAGATTCAGCTCACAGACCAAAGATATATCTATCACCGGTCATTATATATATCACAGAAATCTGCGAAGGTTTTCATCGAACAGCATGTGTCTGTACGTGTGTGGTGTCCTACCCACCCACATGGCAATCAGACAATAAAGGGAAATCTTATCGTTTAGTTGGAACAATGCCTCAGCTGGTTTCAGCTTCTTCAGATCAGATCACGATATGATATATGATGAAATGCAGCTACCATGCCTGATTAATGCACTGCAGCTGTGAAGCATCTAAGTCGATACACAAAGTGCACCACCATGCATCTCTCTGAAAAGAGATACCATTAGCAACGATTGAATCGGCAAAACTCGATTACCATGAGACATAATGTACTGGCATTGATGTTACATCACAAAGAGGCTGCTCCTACAACTTCCTTGGTGGATTCCGCAAGCCGTAGAGAGACAGGTAAGCTACAAGCTCTTGACAGGGTAACTAAAGCGAAAAGGAACGCCTTAAGCAATACTATTGGCTTGTCTGGAGCTTTCAGTATCACGAGCCTGGTTCAGTGGTTTGTCTTGAGGGCTAAGAAATACTGTAAAAGCGAAGTTCAATACATTTTTGGTGCTGGGCAGTTAGGTCTGAAAAAAGAAGCACCAACAGGCCTTGTCATTGGGTCAATTGATTTCACTTTCTTCTTGATGCGATCTCTGCGGCCCATGCTTTTCCTATGTCTGTCTGAAATTTCCCTGCAAAACAATTAACCAGAAAGATACAGAGTTTTTTGTCAGCTAATATTTTAGGCAAGAAAAAAAATATTGGAATTTTGAGATGAAGTACAAAGAGAAAGTCGTCAGAAGGCACATATCAACTCATAACAATGAACTTAGCAAAGTCGTCAGAAGGCATATATCAACTCATAACAATGAACTTAGCAGATGCTAGCTTCGCTGTCAACATTAATTGCTCAGGCACTAATGTTCATTATGTTAGGAACAGTTTAGGACATCTCACAGAAACAGGTTTTATGTGTAAGAACAAAAAGAATGAATGAACAACCTACACAGTTTAGGTGAAGTGTTCAGCGGTAGAATCTGACGTACGTGGGAGAAAGGAAGACAAACCTGCTGTTGATTCGAAAAACTCTTCCAGGTCCAAGCCTTGCTCTGAAAAATTCCAGAAACATATTTATGTGTTAGTGTGTTGCAGTAAACCCAGGAGCAAAAGGTGAGCTTTACGTGTTAGACGTCACTGTAAACCCCAGGGGAACAAGGTGTGCTTTATGTATTAGAAATGTATACTGTCCATTACTTCTCACATTCTTTGTGTATGTTAGTTCATGATGCAAAAAGATATCCCACACTTGATAACTGAGTTATATTTCCTCTATAATTATTTGAACTCAACAAGAGTACTAGATAAAGACATTTAATACTACATCAGTACATCTGTTCAGAAATAGATGACTTCTTAGTATACGCTCAGTCAAACTTCTATGCCTTTGACTATTAATATATATAACATTATTTTGATCGGTCAAGTGAAAGTAGTATCACTAGGTTTGTCATGAAAAGTATTTTCATAATGTCATAATTTAATAAGTTTTTACTAACATATTCAAATGAAAAATAACGGTCAAAGTGCGCGTTAGAGACCATGTCAAAACCCAAAATAACATGTATTGTTGAACAGAGAGAGTAGTCTGTAGTTTATAGCTATTGCACATGGGAAAGGATTGATTCTGATTTCTGAGTACATCAAAATATTCAAGTACCACTGGGCACTTTACCAGTATGAGCTTACCCTTTTGATACTCCAGTGCTTGAAGTATCATCTCAACCTGAAAACAGAAACATAAAGAAAACAAAAGGTTTAGTAACGGAAAACCATTACTGCAAAATGTCGATGTCTATCTAAGGTCATATTTGATTGCCTATAGTGTGACTGTGACGCAACAAAGTTAAGCACGCTTTAAGTTATAACATTGGCAGTTCCATGGTCTCATGACTGCCATATAATAGTCTGGCAGAAATGTTGTCATTATGACAGAAAATCTCTTTATGAACTGCTTATCTCCTCTTGTCATTGCGTTAGCAGGTCAACAGTTGATAATCCAAGTGCATTGGCACTAAAAGGTATAAATCTGTAATGATTTACAGGATAAAAATGCCTAAGTAGATGGGCAAAAGTTGTACCTTATCAAAATCTTTAACAACCTTCGCTTCCAAAGAAGCATTCCCCCTCATACTCCATCCAAAGTTCATGAATTTCTTGGGCTGAAAAAGAATAGCATGAGATAAAACCACTGTTTACTGCATATCAAATGTAGAAGGGCATAGAATGACACCAACCTCTTTGATCTGTCTACAGAAAGCATTTGTTGCCTTCTATAAAGAACAGTGAGTACTTAGTACCAATAGCTGAGTTATTTTTAGTTTCAAAACAATTTTTTAACACGTTTCAAAACATTTCTCTTAGCACCCAATGAAGGAACACTCTCCAATTTTATCTAATATATTGAACTGGTTGTCTGACAGCAGTAATACAAAAAAAATGTTCGATGGTAAATTACCCCACTAAATTAGCAGAACAACATGATAAATATGACATTGAGAATAACAGACATTAAAAATCAATATCACTGGCATTGGGTATTCAAAGAATTTATAGATGTCCTTATTTTGTTCTCTTTTCCTTGAAGTGTTTACACTCACTACGAATTTTTGAGTAACTAATAACAGAATCACATTCATTTTTCATAATTACCATACAGTAAAAGATAATGTTATATTGATGGAATGGTGCCAGCTTTAGATTGCTAAGGCACAGAATATTAGATGCTTTGCTTTTACATATTTACCTCTTGAACCTCCACCAAGCAATGCACACATATGGTCCAAAGCTTCTTTCTCCCTGCGGCTCTTCTCTTCCTTGGGCACACCATCAGCAGGGGTGATATCACCAACAATAGCTTCGCATCAAATGGTTGCAATGAGTTAACCAAAGCAGCATCTTGATAAATAATTGAGTGAAGTGCACCGTAGGTCCTTAAACTATTATGGAGGTGTAACTGAGGTCCCGGTATTACAAAAATGAACATCTAAGTCCCCAAAGTACATTAAGTGACTCACTGCAGCTCCTAAGTCCATCTGTTGGCGTCTGACCGTGCACGCGTGGCATTTGAGCGAGGACACGTTGGATGTTCCAAATTTGTTGGGCCCTTCGGTTATCCTACGTGGCACCCATCCAACATGTCCTTGGTCAAACGCCACACGTGCACAGTCAGACGCCAACAGGTGGACTTAGGACTGCGGTGAGTCACTTAATGTACTTTGGGAACTCAGATGTTCATTTTCGTAAAACCAGGAGCCGAGTGACACCCCTGTAATAGTTTAAGGACCTACGGTGCGCTTCACTCTCGTCCCAACAATCATTTGTACCAATCACCAACGCCCTCAACCAAACAATCCCAATCCCAAAGTTATATACATCCGCAGCACACGCAGCTACGAGATCGAACAAAAACTTACACAACAAGGAACCGTCAGGGCTTACCTTCGGCTATGTCGTGCACAATCGCCATCTTCACGCATCTGTAGAACAAGAAAACAAAAACTCAGCAAGTGAATGTCGATACTAGAAAATCGAAATCACATAGCACAAGAGGATGATAGAAGGGTCGGGTTCCAGTCCACGCACCTGTCGCGGTCGACGCCGGGAAGGTCCGCGGCGATGAGTGCCATGACGCCCATGCGGTACATGTGGTCGGCCACCGACTCGGGCCCCTGCACCCCGCGCCTCACCCACCCCGCCCTCTTCGTCGTCTACACCCCACACACAGCACGCGACGCACTGCCGTCACATCACATCACCTCGCCGCAGCAACCAAACCGTAGAGATCGATCGACGCAATCAGAGACTGGTGTCAGCACTCACCTTGAGGCGGTAGCAGAGCGTGAGGAAGTCGATAGCGGAGGACGCCGAGGACGCCGCCGGTGCCGCGGGGTCGCCACCGCCACCGCCACTTGCGGCGGCGGAAGCAGGCGAGGAGGACGACGACGACATGGCGGCGGTGGCGGCGGCGAGGCGGGGCCGGAGGTGGTACGCGCGGTGGTGGGAAGAGAGGAGGAGGAGGGGGGACTTGGTGGCGGCGGCGAGGGAAGCGGCGCGGAGGGAGGAGAGGGAAAGGGCTCGGCTCCCACCCATGGCTGGGGTTAAGTATAGGAGGCGAGGGTGAGGCCGTGAGGCGAGAGGAGCGTTGGCCGTCCGGGAATGTCGGGGTGGGGTGGTGGTGGCGCCGTGCCGAGGGCCGCGAAGCCAGAGCGCGTCGCGTGCTCGCGTACGTTGCCTGCCAGCGCCGGGTGGCCCAGATTGCGCGGCGAGGCGAGGGTGCCGGATCACGTCGGGTTCCCCACGATTCTTGGGCCGGGCGCACGGTCATTTTCGCCCGAAACGACGCCCGAAGTGGCCCAACCGCGCGTGCCTCTACGGCTCCACGGCCGGCGGGGCTCCACCTCTACGGGCTACTATGGCCATCGCGCTCGCGGCGGCGGGGTGACATCCGGTCCATGGACGTGTATTCTAAGCGTGAAAACACAAGTCCAAGATCCAAATGGCTTTGCGCTAACAACTCAAGATTTTGAGTTCAGAAATGCACCGTGCGCTAAGCGCTTAAGCTATTATCGTTATTATTTCCAGGTTCCTTCTGCTCTCGCTCATCAGGTTATTTTGGGGTACGCAACATTGATTAAGGGTACCACCGTGAAATTAAGTTGCTCGACAGAACCAAAAGGAGTACTCGAACAAAAAGAAAAAGAACTTCCATAACAAAGGTAGTTTCAACAAACTCCGGATACAACTAAAGACACGATCAAGAAATATACAATAATACATAGAGGCGGTGAAAGCAAAAGGAGTTCATTAACTCTCTTCAGGAGATGTGGTGGTGTCTTTCTCTGGAAGCAACACACCCGTGCGTGCGTCTGTGATGGACTGATAGTGCTGCCTACCCCAGGTGTAGCATTGCCGATGACAAGCATACGAGGAGCTCGTAGTTAACTCTGTTCTTCTTTGAAAAGAAAAAAAGAACAATTCTCTTCCGTATTCTCGAGAAAAACAGAAATGTGCAGCCACAAACGCAATTTATGTACCGCCAAACTACTGCTACATATTAAATTACTACGTAAGTAGTCTTGATACTACAAGTCACTACTTTCTTTGTCTTGTATAATTACATCATACACCGCTATTTTCAAACTAGCATATAATCAATCTCTCTTTGAAAACGTTCTCTACTTCGGAAAACAAAGTAAGCTACACATTCAGAGAAGAGACAAGATGGTCTCTAATAAACTGATAAGTACTTTAAGAAAATGGAAACACGCATAATTTAACTTAAAAATTCTTATGAAAATACGATCTACAAAGACTGTGATTGTTCCCTGCTATAACAAGCACCATCTAAAGTAGCTATCTAGCTTGTACTTTTGCTATCGTTGTTGGACACATGCAATTGCTCCTTTTGCCTCCGCCAGACAACATGACAAGTCAAATATCAACTACTCATTTAGATTCAAGTATAAACGGTGTGATTGGTATTATGGAAGAGCAATGTAATTACCCTTTGCTTTAAGCCTCACAACCTCATCTTGGGTAACATGGAGCCTATAAATGGCAAATATATAACTACATTACAAAAAATACTCGAAGAAAAAAGTTTAATTCCTCTTGAAACGAGAAGAATATAAGTTGATGACAAAAGTAATTTTAGACAGTAGACTTACATGCGCTCTAAGCTAGCAATACGTTCGAGTAATTCCTTCTCCCTTGGTGTAGCTGCTTCCTGTTGCCTCAAAGAAAAGTTTATGAGAAATTAAAGAAATGTATAGCAAAAGTACTGCATATCTGACACATGGCCTACCTAGATGACCATTACTTGAGTAATAGCATAAGTATGTTCAGTTCCAAAATATTGACCTCCAGATTATTTAGGCAATATAAAGGGTAGTGATCCTCTTTATAAATTATAATACAAGCGCAAGATTTATTCTATAAATGGTATGAACCGCTAAAAATAAGTATCAAAGCTAACAAATCTTTGAGACTCCACAAATACATAATTGATTAATTCTAAAAGAGAATGCTAATATGTCATACTGTGAGATAAGACGAAATAATAACTAGCACAAATAGTACTATTGTTAAATAAGAGATTATTACATAGACTTTGTTTTGTGAAAATGCACATGTTGTGAATTTATCAAATAGGAGATGACACTACCAAGCTAAGGCCACAAAAATGCAATTTATATAACTAAAAAAGCAATCAAATTATTTAGAACAAACTATAATAATAAAAATCATACCTTATCTTCCATTGTTACTTTAAAACGACCCTTTTGAACGGCAGATTTTTCTAGATATTCATCAGCATCCTTAACGTTGGAAACTGCATAAAATAAATTATACTTACTTGTCTTGGTAAGTACCAATCGACCCAAATTTCATAGTATATTTGTAAAAGAAACAAATGAGATACATAAATCAAGAAGCATAATACAATTATATGTCGAGTTAAACTATTCTTAGCACAACCCTATTTATGACTATTTTACTTTAGAGGGTAAATAATGTCATAAACGTGCCTGCTCTTGTGAGTTGCTTAGCAGGTAATTTGGAATGATGTTCAAACGACTCATGGCGTGCAAGCCCATTATGGGCTCCTTTCTCAAGCTGCTTCGCACTGATAGAAAAACTAAAAGTTAGAAAACAAACTTATGTAGTCTTAAGTTTTGAATTATATTAAAAATGAAACAATGCATCCTAGTGCAAAGATTATTATGAAATAAATCAAATCAATGCAACAATAGATGGCCTTCTAGAACCATTTCTACTATCATATACATATCAAATATAAAAATAACAGAAGAACTTATAAACATACTTTTGTGCTAGTATAATTATAGTAGTACATACAATTTATGGTGAGTATGTTGAGCTCCCATAGTGCAACTCTCCAGTGATATTGAACAAACAACCAAATCATGTAATGTAACTAAACCTAATATATGTGATACAAAAGAATTATGAAATTGGATCACGTTTGATATAAAACTATTATTGAAAAGATATTCATCTCCAACTCTTGCAAATAATATGATCATATTAGTAATCCATAGGAGACACAACACATGATATATCTAAGTTAAATGACCGAACCTTTGTGGTATCACTATTGGACTTGTTGAATTTGGCTTTTCTGCGTTCTCATTACCAACATTCTGAAAGTGCAACAGTATTTGTTAATGAAATTATTGTAATCATCTTAACTATAATGCTAACATATAAAACTAGAATTACCTTATCATCCTTTGAGTAATTCTGCGGATGAACATCTTGGAGTGGAGCAGTTTCATCCACAGTATCAAGTTCAAATAAAAAACGCAAATACTCCTCTTCATCGCTGTCATTCTCATCCGAGTACTATAAATGAAACAAAAACCTAATTGCATGAAAACTAATGTACATAAAATTTTGTCGATATTTTATTGCATGATTATGTCCATACCAATGTAGCTTGTGCTTTTAAGTCTGCAATATCAAAGTTCCACTCACTAACACCTCTCCAATATTCATCCTGTCCACAAACTTGAGAATTTAAATAAGTAACAGCATTATAGGATAGTACATTTAAAACAATATCACAGTTAAAAGATAGGCCAAAATATCAAGTACACGATGATTTGAATCAATTATAAAGAGTTTACGAGTGTGTAAGATAAATTTATGAAGTCAAACACATGATTTGTTAGAGTGACTAATAATGCAATTATTTTACTAATCTTTACTACTCTCTCTGCTTCACTATATATGTCCATGCGCAGACCAATGTAACACTAAACCTAAGAGAAAGTGAATAAAAAATGACCATCCGTATCATCTATTACTAAATAGCTATTCTCCACTACCTATTTTTCCTGTCCTCTCATTCAGCCACATCATCCGAATTTTTTCTACCTGTCGGATCACGATTCGAGGACCCAGATTTCTTTACATTCACCCACGTCATGCCCACTGGACCAAAAGGCCACGATTACTCCTCGAATACTCCGTGCAACGTCTTGCATTGTTTGGACTGGGGTGGTGGGCTTCTCTGTTACTCCATTAGGCAGCAGGCAGGACGTACATTCCCGAAACAACAGATGACGTTTTGCCAAACCACCAGCCCATTTTCCCTCATAAAAAGAAAAGGAGCAGCCCATCTATACGTAGCCCAAGAAACAACAAACACCAGAAGAATCCAGCCACGACCTAGCATATCCACTGTTCATCTTCTCCGCAGCTTCCGCCACTTCATCTCCTTCGCAAAGGAGTGCAAGAAATTGACGATTGACGAAGGCATCCAAGCAGCCGTTTTTGCCTTTAAATACCTTGCTCCAGTAGGCGCTTTATTCCCCAAGGAATGACTACGAACTAAACCAATACTATAACCATTTTAACTATTTTCAAAACATTTACATAGAGGTATAAAGTAAAAATATTGCAATGACTACGCTCTTGATATTTTTAATGCACAAATACTCTAAGACAGATTATCCTGAGACTAATGACAGATATAGTAAAACATAAGGAGTATATAAATATTTTTTGCAATACTAACTTGAGACGTCTTCTCTTTGATTTTATCATGAGGTTTCTTCTCTGCTTGGAGCTTTGCTTCATTCTCCTGTTCAAAATATCGACACCATATTATACTATCCTTGCATATTATAAATTGTGCAAGGCAAAATATTCAAGCTTCGTACCTTTATAGTTTGCATCCGAGCAACCAAAGATGGCACTTTATTTAGCATGCATTTTACATAATTATCCTCACATTTCAATTTTTTGAAAAACGGAAGATCCAATAACATTTGGGCAGTTGGCCTCTGGATGGATCTTTTATTAAACAAGCACCAATCATTTGCTTAAACGGCTACAAAAAATAAAAATAAAAACGAATTAGCATAGCTACATATATATACATGCGTATATAATAGACTATATCTAGATTAATACACTTGAAAACTTCTTGTCCTTTGTGTTATGAAGTGATGGAGGAGCATGCTGCAACGTCATGAGAAAGACCTACACATCATTTGAGAAACCTCAGTAACTTCTCATATAATTATGATAATGTAAGATATATCAAGGTAAGTAATACCTTTGCTGGAGGTTGACTAGAGAAAGGAGCATGACCATTAGCAAGTTCAAGTGCAGTTATCCCGAAAGACCAAATGTCGGCCCTGCAATTGTTTGTATGTTTGATTAAGGAAAGAATATAAAGATATATTACACTCAATTGACAAAGGATAAGATAAAAGTCAAATAAATTCAATACTTGAAATCATATTCTTTTGCTCCATCACTTCAGGTGCCATCCTTAAAAACAAATGGAACACTTCATTAATAGAATATCAGTTACATGGCTATGAAATAATCAAACATTCACAACATCAATTATTCATTTCTTTATGGTTACCAACAAGGTGTCCCGACAAGCGTGTGTCTTTTGCCATTTCTGTTAATCATGGAGTCGTAAACACTGGCACTAATTCCAAAATCCGCAAGTTTCGCTCCTTTATGTTGATCAAGTAGTATGTTTCCGGCCTATTTTCATGTATAAATGACAAAACCAAATTATCGAAATGCATTTGAAACCGATAAATGTATACTGAACATTTTTTTTAAAGTACAGAGAGAGATCTGTACCTTGACATCCCGGTGTATGTGGCCTTTCCCATGTAGATACTGCAAGCCCCTCAATGTCTCACGCAGCACAAATGCTATGAACTTCTCATCCTCAAACCCTTTCGGGAACGAAGATTTCATCAGGTGGAAACACGAGCCTCCGGCCATGTAGGGCATAACAATCCACAGGTTTTCGCCTTCTGTGAAGGAGCAGTATGCGCCGAGGAGATTAGGATGATCCGTCAGAATCATGGTCTTTACCTCCTCTGCGGCATTGTTCTGCAAAATAAAAGAAGAAGATGCAGAGCGTAATCAATTCATTATACAATTAAGACAGCAGTTAATCTGTTCTTCGAAAATTGAAGGTATCAGTCTATAGGGGAATTGATCGAACGACTTCGTACCACGTCGGCCTCGGAGCGCAGTGCCATGTTCATGATCTTGACGGCGACGACCTCGCCGCCGAGCGGCAGGCACCGCGCGCGGCGCACGACGGCCGTGGCGCCGTCCCCGATGGGCTCGAGCAGCTCGTAGTCCGCCGCCCGGATGGGGAACTCCCCCTTCCTCGTCCTCGGCGACGACGCCCCTCCTCCTCCTCCTCCCCGCTGCTTGCCCTTCTCCTTCGACCCCATCGATCCTCCTCGGAACCAATCAACAGCAACAGTGCTCGCTCGCTCGCTCGCTCGATCGATCCGGCACCGGCAGCGACGCGCGCGCACACGCAGCAATGAATCCGCAAACCCTTAGATTAAACGAGGCTGGCTGATTCAATTCGGCTCTCGATTTCGTGGAGCAGGCCGCGTAACCGGTCGACGAACCATCGATGTCGATCGAAATTATGGCGCAGAGAGATCGAGATCGATCGCTAGCTGCGGCGCCGCGCGCGCTTTCTCGTGAGGGAGAGGAGGAGGAGGAGCGGTTGGCCGGTGGGTTGGGGAGGGGAGGAGAAGGGCGGAGGCGTCGCGGGGTGGGGAGATATTTATACCGGATCCGGACTCGGATGGGCTCGTGGAGGAACCCAGCGCCGCGCGCATGCACGGGGACTTGATTCCCTTTTCTGCTCGAACCCGTGAGAGACTCGGAGCGAGGTTGCTGCAGTCAAATTCAGTTTGATGATCCCCCGCAAGATCTCCCCAAGTTAACGCCGCGGCTGTGATCCCCAAGATTCAGATATCGATCGATGCAGTCAAATTCAGAGACGACGGGAGAGAGAGAGAGAGAGAGAGAGAGAGAGAGATTTCGCAAGTTAACAGCCAGTCAGCCACGGCATATGTAATGGGGGCATATATGCATGCATGCATGTATCTCTCGTTTTCCCTTGTCCGTGAGCAGATCTTACCTATCTTAAAAAAGTGGACGGTGGATGCAGTGAATGAACGCTAATCGACGTACGTAAAGGATCACCTAAGGCCGGACCTGCTTTCCTCCGGCCGTCCCTGCCTTTCTCCAATGTAAAGGAGGCGGTTTCACGGGCAACCTGTTATGCTCCATAACAAACCGTGAGTACGAGAACATGACTAATAAAGGCATATCATGGATGCATGCGTGTATGTGCAAATAGAGAAATATTTACGTAGTGAGCATGTAGTTAACTAGAATCGCAAAAGGATTCTGCTTGTAGTTGCTAGCTCAATCAGCAAATGATCGATAGAATCATCAAGACATAATTCGATGCCATATCAGACACCATGGATAGGTGTGTCGTTCCGTGGCAGAGTTAACACCATAATATAGTGAGATAGTAACAAAACTAAAGTGGCGCGTTGTACTGCACCAGAATCCATTTGTTTCATTGAGTAATGTGCATGCATATATAGCTGCATTCCAGGCTCTTCCAGCTGCAACCTGCATGCAAGGCAACCGTACATTGTGAGTCCCAAGAACCATGTGATGCGCAATGTTAAATCACCACTGTAAGGCGAGGAAATGTCTGGAAACTGTAGCCTTCCTAGTGATGTCGAACAACGCTGTGCTTTTTTTCGAGAACAAACAACGCGGTGTTTAGTATGCACATTAAGTCGATCTGCACCCCGTGAATCATAGGAGTATAATACATTGATCTGATGAACTATATCAGTTTCGCCTAGACCAACACCTTTGCACAAAAAAAAATGGAAATCCGATGCAGCCAGTAACTGCTGCCTGCTGAAGTCCAAGCGCAGAAATACACATGTGAGACCTGTGCATAAACCGTAAGTTATTACTCCTAATGTTTTATTTACAAATACTCCTATGATAGGGTAGGATCATCCGTTGTGGTCTAGGTAGTTAGGATATTCAGTGGTTAGAATCATCCGTTGTACAGACCCAGGTTCAAATCCCGGCAACGGAAAATTTAATTTTGCTATATCTTTAACCATGCATGAACGTCTTATCGGCCTCCAGGATTAAATTATAGCCTTCAGTAGAAAACGAAAATATAGCTACAAGGTTTCATATATGCTCTCCCATGTGTATAACTAATGCCCAAACTGAACCGATGGCTCAACCGTGCAACAAACTTGCTACTTAGAGCACCAGCATATGTGTAGAGGCAAACCAGTCTCTTAAGGTGGGCCCCATATACTTGCCTCTAGCTTATCTATCCTCCCCGCAGTGTGAGCCTCTAAGCTCATGGGCCCACCAACTGTCTCTAATCACCGGACGCACCTCCCTTCGCGCAAAAAAATCCTCAATCCAGTCCAGATCCCTAGCGACCAGCACCGAGCGCCGGCGGCGGGTTGCAAGCTCGTGTGGGAATTCGAGTACGAGCTTGTGCAGGGCTGGAGCATGGACGGGCTCGTCGGCTACCTCGAGGCGCAACCGCCGGTGCGGTCCAGCTAAAGAACTGCGACGACGACGGGAAGGGAGAAGGGCTGCTGGTTCGACGACAAGCTGCTGCAGAACGGCAGAGACCGGGGTCGTTCGTCACCACCGAGCTGCAGGCAAGCTCTTCCTTATTTTTCACAGATGGTGGTGGATGTATGCATATGTGTCTTTTGGTGCCTTTTTTGTGTTGAATATACTATCGAATATCACAGACCTTCTGCTCCATTGCGACCTTTTATTTCAACATTACGAAAGATAACATCTAGCATTACAAATATTGTGGCAGCATACATAGTACATAGTGAACAAATCTGAAACAAATTAGTCTAAAAATAAGATTATAGGATATTTGTTGAGGCTCTAATACAAGCTAAGGCTGACTATCCCTGAATCGTTGCGATAGATGCTCTACCAAATCACCCTTGAGTCGCCGATGTGTAGCTCGATCACGAATTGCTGAGCCTATCTCTAGCACCTTGGCAAATTCATGAATTGGCCCATGGTTTAGATTATCTATTGTGTTGTTAAAGGTGCCCTGATCATAGTCATAGTCATAGCGAACCTCATAGGAATCCCGCTCATCCTCGACAATCATGTTATGTAATATAATACATGCATACATGATATCAGCGATATCTTGCCTATACCAAAGATTAACCGGACCACGTACAATAGCAAATCGAGATTGTAGAACTCCAAACGCACGTTCAACGTCTTTTCTTGCACCTTCTTGCATCTTTGCAAATAATTTGGTCTTCTCGGTCTGGGGCAAGGGGATTGTCTTCACAAATGTTGCCCACTCAGGATAAATCCCATCCGCTAGATAGTAACCCATATTATAGTCATTGCCATTCACCACAAACTGAACTTCTGGAGCCCTTCCCTGTAGTACTTGAGTGAATACAGGGGATTGGTTTAGCACATTGATATCGTTGTTTGAGCCTGGAACACCAAAGTAAGCATGCCATATCCATAGGTCATGTGAGGCAACAGCTTCTAGCATGATTGTTGGTACTCCATAATCACCACGAGTGAACTGCGCCTTCCAAGGGACAGGGCAATTTTTTCATTCCCAGTGCATACAATCAATACTTCTTAGCATACCAGGGAATCCACGGGCCTCCCCTATATGAAGTAAATGTTGAACATCTTCTTCAGTAGGTCTTCGCAGATATACTTCACCAAGTTCTCCCTAATGCCTTTTGCAAATTCTCTCAAGCACTCAAGGGATGTGGTTTCAGCCATACTTAGAGTGTCGTCAATATAATCTGCTGGGACATCATAGGCCAACATCCGCATAGCTGCTGTACACTTTTGCAATGGTGAAAAACCTTTCTTGCCAAAGGCATCATACCTTTGACAAAAATAGGGTGACCAATCACCAAGAGTGTGCATAATATGTTTAAATAGATGCTTTCTCATTCGATACCTTCGACGAAATTGCTTGGGGCTGTAGACTAGGTTATCGGCGAAGTAGTTAGCATATAACTTGTTGTGGCCGCTTTGACGATCTCTGTCTCTATATATTCGATGATGCTTTTATGGCTGGCTAGGAAATAGCTGTCTTTCTATAATAGATTCAATGAAATTTTCAATTCTGTCACCCATTGAATCATCTCCATCACTGCTAGAGCTAATTGAAATGGAGGATAGGGAATCTGAGTCTGTAGACATGTTTGAAGTGGAGTTGATGCTGGTGTATGCTTTCAGAAGTGATGTCCTCTATTTGTAGTGCATTCTGATTCCAACGGCTAGTTTTCTGAACATGTATTCTGGTTCCAACGGCTAGTTTTCTGAACATGTAGCTCCTTCCAACGGCTAGTTTTCTGTCATTCATGAAAGATACATTGCTGAACTTTAAAGATACATTGTTAAAATTGAAAGATACATTGATGAGAGCCTAAAACTAAATGATACAATACCGAAAGTAAAAGATACATTGCTGAACTTTAAAGATACATTATTGAAATTGAAAGATACATTGATGAGAGCCTGAAACTAAATGATACAATACCGAAACTAAAAGATACATTGCTGAAATTGAAAGCCTAGAACTAAATGATACTACTAATTATTAGTAGATAGCTCACTGCTTAGAAGATTCAGTATCTGGTTATATCGCTGTAGTTTTGCTGCATCATATCCGGATGTGTCTGTCTCCAACAACTTCATATACTTACTCAATTTTTTGGTTCTTGTCTTCTCTAGTGTGGCAGCAGCGTAATCTTTCATTGCAGATGTCTTCTCCTTTCTTGTTTCTGCAGCCATCTCTGTTGCAGCTGCTTTTCTTGCCATGGCATCATGATATAGTTGCATAGTTGGATCTGGTAGGTTGCTTGAAGAAGAGTTGGCCTTTACTGTTGCCTTCCCTTTGCGTTTCGCGTCCTTCTGTCCTTGAGGACGACGTTCCAATGGTCTTTCCACTGATTCTTCGGCATCTTTACTAGAAGAAGAAATGTAAGTCCCTGTTTCTGAAGCCTTGCCTCTCTTTCTTGCTTCATCCCTTTGTAATAAGTAAGTATTTTCCACTTTGGTATTCCTTTCACCATATCCCACCAATATTCTAGTGTGAAATTTGATTTGTATTGGTTCTTGTAATCTGCTTTTACTCTATCCATAAATTGCTTGTCATCCTGCCCACTAGCATACACACTGCGTTGTATGGCGTGACACCCAGCAAATCTAGTCACAAATTTGTTTTGCTTACTCCAATGGTCTTTCAACATCTTAGCAGATCTTTGCCTCTCTTTCGGAGTGACGCTGTTGTAGTCTTTCTAAATTCCTTTCCAGTATTGATCTGATTTCTTTGAGTTACCATCTACTGGATCGAGAGAATTTTTCAACCAAGCATTGACAAGCCGCTTATTTTCTTCCTCTGTCCAATTTCTTCTCCTAGTAGTTTGTTCTTCTACTTCACCGGGACTACTTTCACTTGACTCTTGTTGGTCCACTTCTTCTGCCCTATGTGTTGTTGTAGCAGGCAGAGGCGAACCATCAAAAAATCCGGCATCTTGGTTGATCCTAGCATGTGGATCACTCCCAACGAAGCCGGCGGCTACGGAAGATGAATGACCATATGAACCTCTTCCATACATTCCTTGTGCTGTTTGAAAACTTGAGGTATGTGGAGTTGGATGACTAATTTGAGGTGGAAATGGGTACATGTTTGGTGCATACATGGGTTAGAAATATTGGCCATGTTGAGAGATGAGGCACTTGTGAACTGGTGAGGTGGGGGTGGGGGGGCAGATGGGGTGTATTTTCTATTCTCTGGATCTTAGCTTGAGTAACTGTTGAGCATCTGAGTGAAACTTCCTGGAGAGTGCTCCATGAATGTGAAGTTTTTTGAGGTATCTAGGCTCCCAGCTAGTTTGGGTGGGTCCACACTTATTGTTCAAAGCACTAGTAAATATACTGATGGTTGTGTGTGTGCACACACTTGTTGTAACGACCATAATTCTGTTGTTTATTATTTTTTTGACATGGAACGGTTGTATTGGACGTGAATGCCATGTATGCATAGAGGAAACTGAGTTCTTACAGTTGTACTGTGCAACATTTGCTATGCAACGGTCATTTTGGTGTGTTCAGTTTTCAACTGCTATCTTTAAATAATATTACTTTATTTTTTGGAGGCAGCCTCTAGCCTTGAAGACGATGCTATGGTTTTTTTGTTAGAGACAGCTATGGACAGTGTATAGATGCAGTCTCTAAAGGCTTAGAGGCACCTTTAGAACCAGTAAGAGTGCACACTGTCGATGCTCTTAATTGTCCTCCTCCTCCCACACGTTTCTGTTGTCGCCGCGCGTTACGTACGCACGGCGGCGCCACCCCTTCCTCCCGCCGCGCATGCAGCAGAACTCCTTTCGGTGCAGTACGTTGCGCGCCACGCATCAGATCCAGAGCCGGCCCTGGGGGGGGGCAGGGGGGACGGCCGCCCCGGGCCCCCAAAATCCAAGGGCCCCCCAAAACTATGTAGGTCAGCTATGGCCTATGGGCCATACTGCCATTGGTTGGTCCAGGTCTGTATTGGTGAAAAAAAAACAGAGATTAGCAGCCCTAATTAGCATTGGTGATTCCGTGATTGCATTAGCACAAGCAGCAGCAGCCACGCAGCCACGGCACGCAGGCGGCAGGCGTACGTGAGGCCGATCGCTCATCGCTCGTTCCCAGCGATCGCCCGTTTCTTCACGTCAAAAAAAAAGAGCGATGGATTCCATCACGCAATCACGCAGTGATTCCCAGCAGTGATTCCCTTCCTGGTAATTTCCCAGCAGTGATTCCCCAGGCCGCCGACGCCGTACTGCCGCCTCCGGCTCCTGGTAATTTTCTTCCTAATCCAGTTCACCGCCCATGTGTTAATTTGTTCGATGTGTTATTGCTGTCAATAAAGTGAGCAAGATGTTGCAATCGTCAGCCATGTGCATTGACTCTACTTTGAAGCAAATACAAGGTATAACACAATATTTTGAGAAGTACAGAGATGAGGGGTTTTCTTCTAGTTTGATCATTGCCAAAGGTATTGCAATTGAAATGGGTGTAGAGCCATTGTTTCCAGTAAAACGTCGTGCTACGAGGAAGAAACAGTTTGACGAAAGTGATTGTCAAGAAGAAATTCTAGAAGCTGAGAAGGCTTTCCAAGTTAAATATTTTTTTGTTCTGGTTGATATGGCGATCACCTTTTTGAAGGATAGATTTAAAGAACTCATGGTGTTTAAAGATATATTCGGATTTTTATTGAGCTCGGGCACCCTGAAGTCATTAAATGATAATGAACTTGAAGAGTGTTGCACAAAATTTGCAGAAACTTTCTCTCTTGATGGTTCATCTGATGTTGAGGTATATGATCTTATTTCTGAATTGAAGATTATGAGATTCACTTTGCAAAATTGCGTAATGTCTGCTATGGATATTTTCGAGCATGTCAGAGAAGTTGATTGTTATCCTAATATCTCCATTGCTTATCGCATCTTATTTACTGTGCCTGTCACTGTCGCATCGGCCGAAAGAAGCTTTTCAAAGTTGAAATTATTGAAGAACTATCTGAGGTCAACAATGACTCAAGAGAGGTTAAATGGTTTGGCAACATTATGCATCGAGAAGAAATTATTGGATGAGATTGACATCAACCCCATTATAAGTGACTTTGCATCGAGAAATGTTAGAAGAAATTTTTAAGGTAATATGTATAAATTATTTGATATGTATACTGATTTTGAATGCATTTAAGTGTTATTGATAATATTTCATATATATATGTATTTCTTGTTATAGTTATTATGCCTATATTAAGGGCCCCGAGTTTTAGTTTCGCCCCGGGTCCCAAAATCTCAGGACCGGCCCTGCCGCGCGCGCGCTCTGGGCTTGCTGCCTCAAGCATGCGTGCGTGCAGCCGTCGCATCCGGTAATCTGTTCCTGCTAGTCCATTACCGACAGATCGCTCTTCAATACGTACGTGACAGCTTGTCTTTCTTGTAGCGGTCTTCATCGATCAGATGCCGTCATTCGTGCTTTTTTGAAGAAAAAAAAACCATGCGTGCATGATGCATGTATGCCATCATTCGTGCTTTTTTTAAGAAGAAAAAATCAGCTGAATTTTTTTCCATTAAAAGCGAAAGACTCGCGCCGAAGTTACGCGAGAGAGAGGGGGTTACAGGGGCAAATTGCAGACCAAGCATAGATGATTGGCTTTTCGTCCCGCGAGCTATTCCAAAGAACGCAGTCGTCATCGATCACAGGCTACTGAGAAAGGTGCAGAGGATCCATGCATGGCGGCAAGCTTTCGAGAAACAAGGGAGTGCCTATGTTTCCAGATGTGACTTTTCGAGAGAAAAAATGTTTCGAGATGTGCCAGTAGCTTAGCATAGGAGCTAGCAGGGAGGGCCAAGAAGCGTGCAAGGAGGACCCCCTGTTTCCCAAACACGAAGTTGTAGTCCGGTGAATCAAAACAGTCCAGTCAGTGCGTACAGTTTGCAGAGTTGCGACGATACGATCGATCCTGTTGTCTGAGCTGGTAAAGTGAACAGAGGATATATAGAAATCCTCGATGAAGGACCTGAGGTCTCTCTGTGCTGCGAAGGGAGAGGCGTGGAACAAGATTACTACTGCTGTCACCGTGCGATTAGATCCTCTGTTGAGTGGAACCAGATTACTACTGCTGTCACCGTGCGATTAGATCCTCTGTTGAGATCGTGTAATTCGCTGCATTCATATGCATGCTCCTTGCTTCATCACTGGACATGACTTCAAAAGGAGGGAGATAGAAGGGATTTTGAAGGCTGGTGCTGAGAAGCTAATGATGGAAGCCCTGTCTCTGATACGAGGTTCTGGTCCAGGCACATCTGTTAGGACAACTTCTGAGGACAATGAGATGTTGATGATTCAAGCAAATGTTAGTTGAAGGCTTTCAGTAGCGTATGGAATTTCCCTAATTCGTTGACAGATACATAGTCATAGGAGTACGTCTCAATCCTTATCTGCTCTCAGCATCGATGGGTTTATCCGCATGATCAGCATGAGAATCGAGCCTGTCAGCCACGGTTTCGAGAGAGGAGTTCCACACTTCCAACGTCGTTCCACGTACGCCGAGAGTTCCCGAGAAAAACCAGACCGACGAGGCAGCGACCGCGCGGTGCCCATCGCCGGCGGTCGATCGATCTGGGTGGCCGGTGGGAGATGGATGGAGCTAAGGCATGCATTAACTACAGACGGATCAATCCAGCCCATGTAGCGCTAGATACGCATCGATCGATCGAACGCGGGGCGGGAGAAGATGAGGTCAACAGCATGGGAGGGGCAGTACATACGCCGACAACACACGCATCATTCATGGCGACGATCCAGCCGACGACGACGGCAGCGCCAGCGCGTGGTCCCAGCCGTCCGTTCTACCTACGTACGTTGACTTCACTCTTGACGGCATGTACATGTATGTTGATTTTCCGCTTTTGGTATAATCCGCGGAAAAGAAGTATAATCCGTTCTTGTGGTAAGTGTATAGTATCTTTATTTTCATATTCTAGGAGTTAAAATGTAATTGATTTCTAAATATGACATAACTTTTGCATGCCAGCTCATGAAGACTTAGTTTATTATTATTGATTTGTGTTATATTGAACTTATTTAATAATATAAAAAATTATCCAAAAATAAAAAATTATCATGCTGAAAATAAAATAGACACACAGGTTTATCATAAAGCTGTTTGGACAAAAGAATTTATCATAAAATAAACAAATTGCTGATTTGATAAACAAAATTATTATAATCCACTATATTACGAAACATAGTCTAAATAAATTTAACACAATACAGTACAGTAACCGTGAATTGAACTTTTCTCACGATTGGAATGCACCTGGTCCATCAACCTTCTAAAACTTGACACCAGTACACGTGAAAGTACCACTACCTCAAAAAACACATCTCCTGCACAGTTGCCACTGACGGGCAAAACATACCCGTCAGTGGTACCGATCACCACTGACGGGCGAACCGGTACCCGTCAGTGATTATTCCAGTAGACGGTCCAAATTCAGAAGAAAAACTAATTACTGACGGGTTAAAAGAATTGCCCGTCAGTAAAGTGTATTATACCACTGACGGGCCCGTATTACAGCCCATCGGTGAAGCTATAGGCCAAACCACTGACAGGCCCAAATTTGGGCCCATCAGTGATGTTTTGGCCCAACTACAAAAGCAGTCGGCCACAAACCCTAACTTCTTACTCCCACAGCAGCCGCACTCCCTCCTCTCTCTCTCCGCACCGGCGAACGCACCCCGCCTCGGTAGCGAGCGATCCGGCCGTGCTCCCGACCGACCTCGCCTCTCCGCCGGCGATGTCCTCCTCCGTCTCCGTCGCCGCGGAGTGGGACCTTCTCTCCAACCGCTGCGTACTCCCCCCTCCCGCGGCCCGATCTCAACCTCTCCACCCACATCGTCGCCGCTGCGCCCTTCGGCGGCCCGATCGCCGCCGTCCGCGATGACTCCAAGATCATGCAGCTCCACTCCGAGCCCTCGCGCTGCCGCCTCCTACTATTCTCCTCCTCCGGCCACCCTGTCGCCTCCTCCCTCTGGACGCCTCACCTCCCCATGGCCGCGGCGGCGGAGGAGGAGCAGGGCTTCCGCCCGCTCGACGAGCCCTCGCCGGTGGCCTACATCAGGTCCACCCCCGCGCTCGCTGCCAGCCTTGGCGGCCGCGTCAATGCCCTCACCGTCAAGGAGGTCCGTGACGGCAACCTCAACTTCATCTACATCATCCTCTCCGACATCGGCTCCGTAGTCGTCAAGCAGGTCCCTCCCTAGCTACCCTATCCTCCCCACCGTTATCGCTGATTGCAACTTGCGGCTGCTCCTGATTGCTCGTTATCGCTGCATGAGGTCGTTCAACCTTGCCCCCACCGGCTGGACCTCGATCTGCAAGGCGCTGGCTCTCCTCGCCCGCCCTGACCTCACCACGCGGTGACTGGTGGCCGCTCCCTCCACCATGCGGCGGCGCTCAGAGCAAGGTCACTGGAGCAAGGTCACCGAAGCAGGAGCAGCTATGGAAGCGTCAGGTCCAGAGCCTCCCCTGGGGGGCTGCCATTTTTTTTGGTTTTCAGTGTATCTCCATTGACAGGCGCGGCCGCCCGTCAGTGGCTTTTTTATCTCCACTGACAGGAGCTTACTGACGGGCGCAAAACCTGTCAGTGAAGGCAGTTTTGCACCCGTCAGTGGAAGTGTATTGTGAGGTAGTGTACGTAGAGTAGTCAATATACATGTGAGAGTACACTATATTCATCTCACAAAATTCTTGATTCTTTATTTATGCTAGCATATTATTGATGGAATATCATAATAAAAGGTCTTGCATCGGGGAAGTACGTATAAGATAGTAAAGCATTAACATACTTCTATGGACAGTTGGAGGACGAATACCACGTTTGTTACACTAATACCATCAATTTCACGTACCGACTAGTTAATCCGAGAGCTACGCCTGCCAACCAGACAAACTGGTATGATCCGATTCTATCCCTCGTTGTTACTACTACTAGCGTGTCGAGCTATGGAAGAACAAACAGAGAAACACCGAGATTCATATATCATGCAAACTCCTACTGCTTCTCGTCCATATCATGCACCGGCCGGGCTGTCTGGAGCTTATGACATGACCATTCATGCACATGAGGCCGGCAATTAATTTGGCGGCAACAGGCAACGGTATTACTCCACCAGCCTATATGCTCGCGGCTAGCTAGCTACCGACCGGTTCTCGGTCAGAAAAGGCGTGTCCCTGTTCAAGCGTTGGTCATGAACACGTACTACTGCCGATCGATTCCTTTCTTTATCTTCCTTCTACGTACCGATCAGACAACCACCCGACGAACTAGCTACCTGGTCAACAACGTCATTTATTTTATTCATTCAAGGATGTGATGGTTATTTATACGGAGTACTTCCTGAACGATCATTGTTAATTACATGTATGTGCAATTTATTGTGCATTGACAAATAATGTTTGACCACAGGATGGTTTTTGACAAAGGGCGCGCACTTCTCATAGTGCAATGGTCATCAATAATTCATCTCAAGTGGAAAGCACATCAGATTAACAATGAATGACTTGCGTATTGCGTACGTCGATGACAGTAGCATGCAGTTGATTTAGGATAAAAGAACCATATTGGCAATGTGCAAAAACAGTGTTACGTACGAGTTTGTTACGAACTGTCGCTGACAACAGAAAAAGAATTGCATCCAGTGATCGATAGATCGGTCCACGTATGCAGTGGCGGAGCCAGGATCGGGCCGGGCCCTGGGCCACGCCCCGGGCCTATAAGTGCTACAGTGCCAAAAATACTACAGTAAATGCTATAGTACTAAAGAATTCTAGCGTCACGCCCCGGGCCTGGGTCCTGGGTGCCTGGGGCCTGTCTCCGCCCCTGCACGTATGTATCGGCCATCTAGTGGTACGTATCTTGAAACTACTCCCTTTGTCCAAGAATGTAATGCATATTTTGATTCGTTAAGACAAATATTTGATCAATAATTACTCTATTAATATGCAGTTTATGTGATATAAAATTATAATCATAAGAAAGTACTTTTGAAGAGAAATCTAATGATACCAATTGTATGTTACATAAATCACATATGAATAGAGTAGTTATTGGTTAAAGTCTTGTCTTAACCAATTAAAATACGTTTTATATTCTTGGACGTACAATTATTTGGCATCCCCAGCATGTTCCGTTCGTACACGTGGCGGTCCTTGCTGAGTCAACTACAGGTGGGCCCAGGCTCAGTTACGGGGTGCAATTATTCGGCGCACCACTTCTGTTTTGCCTTTCTCGGGCCACTCCTCTCCTTATAAGTACCGGCTTGTGCAGCGGAATCCAAGGAAAGCCCAGACACAGGCAAATCACAGCCCTCTCCTCCTCTCTCCTCATCGTTCTCCAGCTAGCTCGCCAGAGGCCACGGCCATGGCGTCGTCCCCTCTCTCCTCATGGCCATGGGCGAGCCTGGGCTCATACAAGGCATGCACCCTGCAGCGCTGCGCCACCTCGATTTCCTTAGCTTCTGCGAGGTTTCTAATTTTGTTTGCTTGTTTTGATGCCTGCGTGCAGTACGCTCTGTTCGGGCCGCTTGTGTGGAAGGTGGCGCAGGAATGGAGGGAGCAGGGCGGGGTGCCGCTGGGGTCGTGGTGGCTGCACCTGCTCGCGCTGTTCGCCGCCCGGGCGCTGACGTACCAGTTCTGGTTCACCTACGGCAACATGCTCTTCTTCACCCGCCGCCGCCGCGTCGTCGCCGACGGCGTCGACTTCCGCCAGATCGACGCCGAGTGGGACTGGTACGTACGCGCGCACGCTGCGAACTCTGTCCCCTCTCTCGGTTTTGTTCAGCTTAGCCTATCTAGCTAGTTAGCTGCCGTGCCATACGTTTCCAAAAAAAGTTAGCTGCAGACTTGCAGTGAAACGCGGGCGTGCGTAAGCTCTGGCTCTAGCTTGTTCCGGAGTTTTTGGCGGGTCGCTGGCTCAACGCGAAGTGCGTGGGCCTAAGTAAGAACCTATTAAGTGTAACTCAGAATTTCATAGCCATAGCTCTTGTATTGAAGGCAACTAACTAGCTCAGAGCATTATTTTTTTAGTTAAGTTGCCCGGCACGTCTCTGGTCACATCTAGGCTCCATCAGACCTCAAGATATTGACATGTCCGAAACTCTGATCGTTGTTGGATGCTTCAACCGCCATGATATTTTTTTCTCGACCATTAACTTATGAGAGAAAAACCGTGTTATTACCTGCAGGGATAACTTCCTAATGTTGCAAACGCTGATTGGGGCAGCTGTTGTCAACGGCCCATTGCTCCCGGGCCTGAAGCATCTCTGCGTGTGGGACCCCCGTGGGTGGGCCATCGCTCTGCTGCTGCATGTGGGCTTCTCAGAGCCCGTCTTTTACTGGGCCCACCGGGCCCTCCACGCGGCCTCACTCTTCAGCCAGTACCACGCCGGCCACCACTCCTCGCCGGTCACCCAACCATTGACAGGTATGGACCAGTGAAACAGGGCTGCAGAGCTGAGCTGAGCTCCAACCAAGTGAAGCAGTTTCAAAAAAGACGAGACAAAGCATGTGTTTGTGTGTGCTGCATGGCACCACCATCTTTTTCTGTTTCATGACATGTACTAGACACCAGTACCAACAAAATTCTGCTTCTTTAATGGTGAAATATTCTTTACCGTATTACTAGATAAACTTGCATGCATGGTAACTTTGCAGCAACTAAAAAAAAAGAGGAAAATAATTACTGCACATATAGCTGCATGGTAATTTTCCAACATCAAGTAGCAACGCAACATTTTCCATCTTTGTGATGAAGTTTTGGTCTCGTTTGGTTGCAGCTGGATTTGGCACGCCGTTGGAGACACTGCTCCTGACGCTGGCAATGGGGGCCCCACTGGCAGGGGCCTTCCTGTTGGGGTTCGGGTCCATAGGCCTGGTCTACGGGTACGCCCTCTCGTTCGACTTCCTCCGGTCCATGGGGTACAGCAACGTGGAGGTCATCTCTCACAGGGTCTTCGAGGCTCTCCCGCCCCTCAGATACCTCATCTACACACCTTCGTGAGTCCAAACCCTTTTTTACCACTGCGATTTACATACATGAACACACAATTATTTGGCAGTAAAAGTGAAAAAATGCAGTAACTCGGATGTGGTAATTTCTTGTTCTCCCCTGCCGTATGCATGTGCCACTGTCACTGGCACAACAGTAAGAACCGGACACGAGCTAGCTGCTACGGTTCTCATTTGTTTATCTTGCTCTTAGCTGTCACTGTGTTTATAAAGTTTTTTAGTGATAAGATTTGAGGGGTTATGCTAATGCATGCGTAATGATATGTGTGAAGGTATCTGAGCCTGCACCACAGGGAGAAGGACTCCAATTTCTGCCTGTTCATGCCTCTTTATGACCTCCTGGGTGGCACCCTCAACTCCAAGTCCTGGCAACTACAGAAGGAGATCTACTTAGGTACATTCACCGCAGTATCGATCTGTCCTCCAACCCTAATCAATTTGGACAGCACTAGTACGAAAGTAGAGTAAATGAGCCATGTGTTGGCCCTGGTTTGGAATACCAAAATCCAGTACGAACTTTGCAAGAAAGGAAGCATCTAGTACTTCAACTGGCATAGGAAAATTAATTGAGTGGAAAAGGAATTAATCGCGTGTATGGTGGCATGCGTGCAGGGAAGAACGACAGGGTGCCGGACTTCGTGTTCCTGGTGCACGTGGTGGACATCATGTCGTCGATGCACGTGCCGTTCGTGCTCCGGGCGTGCGCGGCGACGCCGTTCGCGAACCACTTCTTCCTGCTGCCGTTCTGGCCCGTCGCCTTCGGATACATGCTGCTCATGTGGTGCGTCTCCAAGACATTCCTCGTCAGCTTCTACTACCTCCGCGGCCGCCTCCATCAGACCTGGTCCGTCCCCAGATACGGCTTCCAGGTCCGTTTCTGACGATCGATCCTAGCTGTTCAGTGCTCTCATCTTCTCTTCTCGAGAGGCATGTTTTGACTTTGACAACGGCAATGGCGATGTGTTTTCTGCAGTACTTCATACCGGCGGCGAAGAAGGGGATCAACCACCAGATCGAGCTGGCCATCCTGCGGGCGGACCGGATGGGCGTCAAGGTGCTCAGCCTCGCCGCTCTCAACAAGGTCATCCTCAGCAACCAACCTTGTTCTTTTAACTCAGCAACTTAACCTGTCAATCGCTAGTATTATATTCAGAAATTCCATATTTGCCACGAGATAATTTAGCGATTCCAACTTGTGTCTATGACATGTGGTCCCGGCACCCACATGTAAGGACACATGCAATAATTGGGAAATATGGATTCCAGGATCATTAATTCCAGTGGCAAATATGGAATGGAAATCGCCAATTATTATCTCCAATGGCCCATGCCCTTTTTCCTTGCGCATGTGGCAGTATTGGATAGTGCAATAGTCCTACAGTCCTACTTAATTCAGATCACCAGTATTATTTCTTTTCTTCTTTTCCTTCTGTTCAACTACCCATGCATCTTTCAGTAGCATCCATTATAGGATGCATGTGAGAGCATTCAAAGAGCGGCAGCAAATGGCAAATTGGCGACGAGCTGACGATGCAAGTGCAACGCATGGGATAAGCATAGGAGAGGGTTGGCAGAAGCAGGGGCGCATGCATCACTGTGTCGAGTAGTAGCAGCAAAAGTGATCAACTTGTCCTTGCCATTTTTCATGTGCTGGTGCAGCGGCGCTAGGTGCGGTGTCAGTGTGGCTCTGCATCTGGGTGGCCGATCCGTGCTGTGCGTGTGAAGAGATTAGAGGTAGACAGAGAAATTTTGGCATAGCTTATCCTGTCTTTGTGGCCCAATCATGCATGGAGGCAGCTACTGATGCTGCCATGCATAGAGAACTGTAGATTGAGAGGTACAGAACATGCAGATGAAAGTGATCTGGCCTGTGCGGCTAGCTGTGCTCTTCCGTGATCATGTGTCTCGCCAAATCTCTTTGTAGATTTTGTAGATTTGCCCTGGCGTCTCTCAAGGTTTGGGCTGTGCTGAATGAACAGGGATGACAGAGCCAGCATAGTAGTGCCTCTGTATCTGCACAATTTCAAGTAGTCTATAGCGCAGAAATTTTACCGAAAACAGTATCATTTCTTCAAAAATATTTAATAAATCATAGAGCGTTACTAAACCCTAATAGCTCTAATTCATATATG
Organism: Stipa capillata; assembly: GCA_019208055.1. Classification (NCBI taxonomy): domain Eukaryota; kingdom Viridiplantae; phylum Streptophyta; class Magnoliopsida; order Poales; family Poaceae; genus Stipa; species Stipa capillata. The sequence goes on along the minus strand of JAGXJF010003150.1, from coordinate 255,073 downwards.
TTATCTTTTTCTCTACCAGAACGAGGCACTGAATGGAGGTGGCACCTTGTTTGTGAACAAGCACCCTGACCTGAGGGTGAGGGTGGTGCACGGCAACACCCTGACGGCCGCCGTGATCCTCAACGAGATCCCCAACAACGCCAAGGATGTGTTCCTCACCGGCGCCACGTCCAAGCTCGGCAGAGCCATCGCCCTTTACCTCTGCAGGAAAAAGATCAGAGTCATGGTACATGCACACACACACACATATATATATGTGTGTATATATATCCCTGAATGGCTGAATTCACACAGCCTCACCACTTTCACGATAAGATAATGATGATTCTATGGTGAAACTGACTTTCTTTAATTGCGTTCTGGTTTCAGATGTTAACGATATCATCAGAGAGGTTCCTGAAGATCCAGAGGGAAGCGCCGGCGGAGTTCCAGCAGTACCTGGTGCAGGTCACCAAGTACCAGGCTGCACAGAACTGCAAGGTGACTGGCATTCATTCATTCATCCCCATGTTGAATTTGCACTCAGCTGTGTGGTATATACATGGTGTTAACGAACGTTCTGCATACATGGTGGATGCTGTTGCAGACATGGATCGTGGGCAAGTGGCTATCGCCGAGGGAGCAGCGGTGGGCTCCGTCGGGGACGCACTTCCACCAGTTCGTCGTGCCGCCGATCATCGGGTTCCGCCGCGACTGCACCTACGGCAAGCTCGCCGCCATGAGGCTCCCCAAGGACGTGCAGGGCGTCGGCTCCTGCGAGGTAACAACAGCAGCAAGATAATGCACAACCACTCTACTCTAGTCCATCCTGATCACCGCATTCTGACGGCGATTGGTGTCCGTGTTCTTGTTTCAGTACACGATGGAGAGGGGCGTGGTGCACGCGTGCCACGCCGGCGGCGTGGTGCACTTCCTGGAAGGGTGGGAGCACCACGAGGTCGGCGCGCTCGACGTCGACCGGATCGACGTCGTGTGGAAGGCTGCCCTCAAGCACGGGCTCACGCCGGCGTGAACGGGCGATGCGTGGACGGCGATGGGCAGTGGCCGGTGAAGCGCAGGTGCAGAATGCAGCTGAAAAACGAACGAACGACTACCGGCTGCTCGATCGATCGCTCCCTCCTCCCTACGTAATCTTGTACTCCATTCTTGTCAAACGTACCGGTACCGATTTGACAGGAGATTGAATTAACTAAAACTCTCCCATGACTGAACACTTGTACTGGGTTTCTTGATCTCTCTTTTATTAAAATTAAATGGCAAAAACCATACTAGCATTCTTCATCTATTGTTCTTGATTTCTTTTGTCAGCGATGGACGAGACACTATAGTTAACAGGAACTGCAATATGAGAGATAGAGACAATGAAATCTGCACTGTTAAGAGCTAGACAAGCAGGCTTGTGGCCATCCTCGAATTTTGGATGGCACGAGAGACAAATGTAGGATTGTAATTGTGCAAAACTTGAAACGAGCCGGCTAGAGTTTGGCACTTAGTCTAACCTGCCCCCTCAAACATGGAACCAAGTAAATAACTCTTTGAACTATTGAAAACCGTTCAAGTAACCGCCCATGGTAGTTTTGTAGGTGGTATTACACACGTGGCGTGTGTAAGGTGGCTTAACACGTTGGTAATGACTCAGCAGATAAAAAAATAAAACCCCAGAAGGGCCCACTTGTCAATGGTATTGCCGGGCAAGCTTCAGACTCGTCAGGAAAGTCCACTTTAGTTGGGCTGGTCCCTCGAAAATGGACAAATCCAGCCCATAACATGTTGCTGAACCTTGCCAGGCATTACCGAAACCGTGTTTTCTTTTTTTCTCTTTTTTTTTGAAACCGTGCATTGCATTTCCTGATTTGCACCATTATTCGGGTGTGGTGAGGCCTCATGGAGTCATGGTGCTCCCACCCCTCCAGGAAGTGCATCACGCCGGCCGCCGGTCTCATGGTTCTCCCACTTTAGGAGGCTATTTTCTTAGTTTATAAATAAGAGGAGAGAGAGTATAATTCTATGCTAAAAAATAAGTTTTCTGATAAGCTATTTTTTCATCATGTAACTAAAACCTTCAAGCTCTTCAATAGATTTTTAAAGAACCTCACTTTAAAAAATAACTATGACATTCAACAACAAAAATACTTGCTTCTAACTCATAGGTATTAGTAACTAGGTCATTTCTTGTTTAAGAAATGACTTTGTTCGCTCTCCTTCTATTATCTCATTCACATAATCGAAAAACTGATGTGACACCTCATAAGAAATGACTAAGGTGTACCATTTGGAGATGCCCTGAGTTTCATCTGTGCCACCATGGTTGTGTTCTCACTCTGTGAGTGTAGGAGTCTTTGATATTTTCCATTTGTGTCCCAGGCAGGTGCCGATCGATCTGCAATATAGACCCCTTTGGCGACACCAACAATGTGCCTCAGATGTCTTTTTCGATCGCCTCACACCCTACCATGACGACGACTTGCCAAATTCACCATGGCATGCAATAAGCAAATCAACACATCATGTATTAATTGATTGAGACATCTCCAAGTTTACAAAAAGCATGGAAAAAATCAATGGAAAGCTCCTCGCAAAAAAAAACATTGGAAGATGCATGCACACGCTTGGCTAAGCATCTATGCTAGCGATGTCCGTGAAGTGCGGCTGAATGTAGTGGCCATTGAAGATGACAACGGCGTCGAATGCCTCCGACAACGACGACGCTTCATGTTTCTCACTGGCGACCACCTTCCTCGAGTACCTCACCTGCTCGCGCTGCTCCGCTCCAGGCTGACCCTAAAGACATCCATCTCGAGCTAGACCCGTCCAAGGAGATTGAACCCTCCACTTGGGGAGTGGAATGGGTATATATACAGATCCTCAAAAACTAGCCGTTATGCACATTTTCATGCCTGTCTAGAGACTTTGAGATCACAGTGCAAGTACCGAAACCTCAAAAACCAACGGTTATCTAAGGCGCTCAGAGGGTCAGAATGGAAATGGTTCAGACAGTGTAAACTGTAGACGCACAGACAAGTGACTCAGAGGGTCTAGACGGTAAAAACCCAGAGGTTTTGAACGAAAAGGGAGTGACCTAACAGAAAGATGTTTTTGGCTCCCATGATCCGAACTAGCCTCACCTGAAGGTTCTGGGCGTTTAGCACTTAGCCAAAGCCGAAGACATCTGTTCACCTGCTCTATCCAAATGCCTCCAATATCAAGGCTTGGAATGAGTTGAGCACGGATAACAAAAGGAAATATTTGCCTAGAGTATCCGGGCAACCTCTGCGCGGAGGGTTCGAACAACATCAGTTAAATCAATAGAAGAAAAAGTTTTTCTCGAAGTGTCCAGACAACCCCCACGCTCAGAGTCTCCGTACAATCTCACTAAGGGTAACAATTGGTCTCATCGCTCGAAGGTTCCGGATAATTTTGCTGGGAGTGTTTGGGAAGTATGTCTGAATGGGTCGTTTGGAGGCTCTGAACGCCCTAAACTCACACACAACATATTAGGCGTGGCATGTGGGGCGTGATAGGGTTGAGAAAATTCATTCTACTTTCAGTTAAGTTGACTGGGATCAACGCAGCACCGCACCCGATCGAAATCAGACTTGACTCGTCTTGAGATTTAATTTGAATGGTTTGAGGGTATATTCTGACCTGTTTTAGAGTTTGGGAAGAAGGATTAATGAAATAACACTATATTTTCAGAAAGCAAATGGAGTACAATTTGAAAGTAGTTGATAGGTGCCAGGGAGGTGTTCCCGTGTGGTGCTGTGACTCCCACACACACCCGCGCACACCTAAAATAAGTAACTAAAATGTACTAGTTGTACTTTGTGCAGTGTAACCTGCATTTTGTCATCCTTACAACAGGGAGTGCTCGAGGTCGTCGGGTCCTAGAAACCGTGTCCAGCGCCACGGTCGATGCAAACATCATTCATTGAAGAGCAAACACCAGTTTCGGTGCCTGACGTCTCACGTATTCAACCCCGCTGGTTGCCAGCTCATGCACAGGCACAGCAAATGCATCGCGACACATCGCCTATAAATATCGCGTAACGGCTTTCGCCACTCCCGAGGCAAGGAGAGAGCACACACAACCGGAGGGGGATCCTGTACGACCCGCTGCTCTCACGGGGGGCGCGGTTGGGCGCGGGAGAGGCCCGCCTGGCAGCCACCCCATGCGGCCGGGTCGCACGTACGACCCGGTCGTATAGGATTATTTTGGCACACAACCGTTTCCAACCACACCGCCATAGCTGGCGTCGTCGCGATGGTCGTGTCCGAGCACTAGGCGCCGACCTCCACCCTCTCCTTCGCCCCCGAATCCCCGCTCCTCGCCGCCGGCACGGTGCCCTGCTCCGGCGGGATACAGGAACTGCGCATCCTGCCGTTAACCCCCGGCCCCAAGCATTCGAGCGCGCGGCCTCGTTCCGGTCGCCGGCGGCGTTCTGCCGCGTCTGCTGGTCGAAGGCGCTGGCGACGGGCTGGTCGTCGTCCCCTACTGGCCTCGTCATGGGAGGGCTCGAGAGCGGATACGTCGCGGTGTGGAAGCATCAGGAGCAGCATGCTTCCTTCCTTCCTTGCCGCCGCGCGCGCGCGCGGTCCTCTCCCCTCGCCGACGACCTTCTCCTCTGATTTGCCTGCTTTTCTCTGACGTGGCAGCGGCGGCGAGATCCTCTACGGGCGCAATATCGACGGTGATCGTTGGTGGCTCTCTCTCGGGATTTCGAGTTGGAGGAGGATTACTTCGCGCCGGAGAAGCGCGACGAGCCACCGGCGAGGCCGCCGCTCCTCGACAAGACAACCGGCAACTTGGTGGCCGAGGGCTCGGCCGTGCTCGAGAGCAAGCCCAAAGGGTCGGTTCTACTTCTCCATTTCAACTCTTACTTTCTGCGTCCGTGGGTCGTGGTTCTACTGCTCCATTTCATTCTCACGGTTAGTTTGTTTGGTGCGCAGATTGACGCCGGCGAGCGAGGAGATGAGATGGGTACAGGCCGCACAGATGGTGGCTCTCTTCGCTAAGCATTCTGGCCCGGTACGCACGTGACCAATCCTTCTCCCTTCGGTTTGGTTTTGGGTGAATTGCGCATGTTTGGAAGAATCACGTTGGTTTGGGTGAATCGTGCATGTTTGGAGGAATCAACTTGGTTTGGGTGAATCGTGCATGTTTGGAGGAATCACGCTGCCATCTCCTTAATTCCTTTGTTGTATGGGTAGCTTAACATTGTCGATATCTCTGAAACAGTAAGTGTCATCTGGTAGTTATTGGCTCTATCTGAACGATCTACCGCGAGAACAATCCAAATGTTTATCAGTAGTATAGTAGGGTCCCTTATACTATAACATGATAGCCACGGTACGTAGGGTAATTTACCAGGGCTTTTCTATCTTAATATAATCGTCGGTATAAACTCAGCTTTCCAGGGGTCCTTTCAGAAGGATGAGCCTCAGCAGTCTATTAGCAACCTTTCTGTCGACCTGACTCCTCATAATTCCTCAATACAAAAAAGAAGAAGAACAACGTGAGAGGTCCAGGCGTATAGGTCTGCTATAGCAAATCAACAATGCATTGAAATAGCAGAAAATAACAGATAGGCAAAGCAAGTGCTTCTGCCAATCTTTAGGTACTTAGAACTGTAATATTTTTTTGAACTTCTTCAGTGCCATGGCCTTCATCGGTTTGTGCAATGGGAAGCTTGGCTTCCTCTAGTATATATAGGTAACGATCTGGTGCAGCAAAAGCAAAGGATCTGGGCCCTTCTTATTTCAAAAAGAAAAAAAAACACTTCAGATACATAGGGAAGATTTGCCATGCAAGCACATTTCCCACATGGATATAATAGGCAACGAACATTGCAAATAGCACGCTTTTCACGCCACGATTAACTTCTGTGAATTGGTCGATCTTCGAATGCACGGACGTAGCTTTACCTGGTCCAATGAGTGCGTTGAGCCAACACTTGTTCGCCTGGACCATGCTCTTTGCTTTGGCGTCTGGACCGATCATTTCCATAACTTTCATTTGCTGCCTCTGTCCACATCTATTTCAGATCATTGTTCTCTTCTTTTATGTGCTGCGGAACGCCAGGCCAGCTCCCGACGATTCAGATTTGAGCATCACTGGACCCTAGTTGATGGCTTCACTGAGGTTGTTGCTGCGTCCTGGAACTCAGAGTGTAGCGGCACAGATGCAACTAATCGACTCGCTTTCAAGCTGGCTCGGCTGGGACGAGACCTTTCGCTCCTAGCAGTCCAAGCGTGTGGGGAACATTCGACTCCAAATAGAAGTTGCTTCTGAAGTAGTGCGCAGGCTCGGCGAAGCGCAGGACGGAAGACAGCTAGCACCGGAAGAAAGAGATCTTCGACGGGACCTTAAACTGAGATTGCTTGGCCTTGCTGCCGTGGAACGTGTGCTTTGGCGACAGAAATCTCGTGTTACTTGGCTGCATGCTGGCGATGCAAACACATGTTTCTTTCACATGAAAGCTAATGGCCCACGACAGAAGAACTGCATTGCTCATTTTGTCCATCAGGGCACTCTATGGACATCCAATGATGCCAAGGTGGCCGCCATCCGACAACACTTTCTGACCCTCCTGGGCACAGCCTCTTCCGCGAGCATCGGAATTAACTGGAGTCATTTAGGGATGTAAGTTTCAAACCTCCAGGAGCTAGATGAGCCAATAACCCTCCAAGAATTGGATGGTGCAATCAAAGATATGCCGCCAGACAAAGAGCCCGGGCCAGATGGTTTTCCCAGTATTTTCTTTAAGCGTTGTTGGAGCATCGTCAGGGTGGACATTATGATGGCCATCTGCAAATTCAATGCCCTCAATAGTTCCTACTTCCACAAGCTGAACTCCGATTGCATCGTGCTCCTACCCAAAAAGCCAGATGCTATGGGCACTGGGGACTACTGCCCAATCAGTCTTACCCACTCAATTGGAAAGCTGGTGACAAAGGTGCTCGCTCGCCGGCTTGCCCCGAGCCTACACGATTTCGTTGGCCACTGCCAGAGTGCGTTTGTCAAAGGAAAAGCAATTCATGACACCTTCCTCTACGTACAAAAACTCTCCCGTAGGTATCACTGCTCCAAGACTCCGATGCTACTATTCAAATTTGACTTTATGAAAGCATTCGACTCTATCTCCTGGCCTTTCTTGCTTGAAGCTTTGAGAGCCCGTGGTTTCAGCGCCAAGTGGATAGCTTGGCTCTGCATTCTTTTTCCACAGCTTCCTCACGAGTCCTCTGTAATGGAACCGAAGGACATGCCTTTCAACACCAGCACGAACTGCGGCAGGGGGATTCCTTGTCCCCTTATCTGTTCATTCTTGCCATCGAGCCACTGAACCCCATCTTCCAGCTTGCCACTGAGCATGGCCTTCTGAGCCCACTCCCCAGCAGCACCGCGTGGATGCGCGTCTCGAAGTATGCTGATGATGTCGCCCTTTTCGTCAGGCCGGTGCGGGAGGAAATTGCGGCCATTTGGCACATGTTGGATTCCTTTGGTCAAGTGTCCGTCCTTGTCATCAACATCCCCAAGAGCACCGTCCTTCCCATCAGATGTTTGGATTTGGACCTCGATGACATCCTGACGGACTTCCCAATCCCCGTCAGACATTTCCCGTGTTCGTATCTTGGGCTCCCTCTGTCCCTTCGAACGCCGGGCAGAATTATGTTCCAACCGCTCTTGGATAAAATTGAGGGAAGAATGACGGGTTACAAGCAGCGGCTCTTTTCTAAAGGAGGGAAGCTAACGGTCTTCCGCTCAGTGCTTTCGGCAATCCCGGTTTATCATCTCACTGTTCTACAACTTCGAGTTGCGATCCGCAAGAAAATAGACTCCTTTAGACGGGCGTGGCTATGGAGCGACGAGCTCAGTTGCGGCGGAGCCAAATGCCTTGTCAACTGGAACTCAGTATGCAGGCCAAAAGAGTTTGGCGGCATCGGCGTGTTGGACATCACTAGGTTCGGTCGTGCGTTACGCTTGCGTTGGGCCTGGCTCAAATGGACGCAACTGCTTCGCCCATGGACCTCTATGGAGACACCTCTTGATGCCGATGACTGCGATCTCTTCACAGCTCTCACAACTGTGACCATTGGCAATTGCGAGACAGCACGCTTCTGGGTAGACGCGTGACTGCGAGGGCGTCAGCCGATGGACATTGCACCCCTGGTCTTCCGCGTCTCCCGCAGGCCCAATAGGTCAGTAAAGAACGCCATGGCAGCTAGCAATTGGATATTGGATGTTGCCGATCGCATCGACGACAGCAACCTCTCGGAGCTTGTCGTTCTCTTCCAATACTTGGCTGATATAGTGCTCACATGGGGCACGGCTGACTTGATCTCTTGGAAGCTTACTGACTCCGGCGTATATTCAGCACGCTCAGCTTATTCGTCGCCCGTTCATGGGCTTGATATGGAATGTTTGGGCACCTGAAAAGTGTCGTTTCTTTGGCTGGCTCGCGGTGCAGGAGCGTATTCCTACAGCTGACCTTCTAACAGCAAGGAACATCCCAAACGATCACTATTGCATGCTCTGCATAAACTCTCTGGAAACAGCCCGGCACCTTCTAATCCACTGCCCATATGCCCGAGATGTTTGGAGCCGCGTAGCGTCATGGTCTAACTTACATCACCTGCGACCAGCTAGCTGGGTGCGTGGCGTCTCCATCTATGACTGGTGGCTGAACCGAGACGACGAACATAACACTCTGGGGACTAACAGCCGCATCAGAGCTGCTAAGTCATTGCTCATTCTCACGGTCTGGGAGATTTGGAAAGAGCGAAATTGTCGCATTTTCAACCAGAAAGCGCTTCGAAGCATGGGGGTCCTACTCTTCACCCAGGAGGAAGCAAGGCTTTGGGCGAGAGCTGGCTGCCCGGGCATTGGCGAGCTTACCTCTGGAGCCGATGATGTTCCTTAGTTTCCTTTTTCTAGTCGGTTTCTAGCGTTCGGTGTTTGTTTTGTTGTTTTTTCTTTCTCTATCTTTCCAGCCCCTTTTACACCTGGTAATCTCCTGGGTCTCCTCGACCCTTTCCTTTGGCAATAAATAGCTTGCTACAGCTGTTTCGTCAAAAAGAAAACATTGCAAATAGCGAGTAGAATAAGGATATAGACATCTCTGTTAACCAGATAAACTCAAGAATTACTTCCTACTGAAAAAACTAAGCAACTTTTGCCTGTTCTCAGGTTCGTGGCTTGTCCTTTAGCTCTCGGGCGCCGAACCTTCTTGCGTCAGGTGCAGAGCAAGGGAGAGTTCTGGTCTGGGATCTAGTCAACCTTTCAGTAGAAACCATATCGATAATTTTTCTCCCAACAAGTTGTAGGTTCAGACTTCACCCAACAACATACTTTCTCTTTGACCACTAATTAATTAAAAACAATTTAGATTGGTTAGATGCAAATTGTATAATTAAATTTTTCCTTAAAAAATTATTTCATATAATTTTTTAATAATATTTTACTTACCTACTCATTTAAAAAATAATGATCAAAGTTGCTTATTAGAGACTACACAAAGTTAAAAACCTCTTCTATTTTAGAACGAATAAAGTACATATTAAAAAATTATAAATTAAATAAAACTTCTACATATTTTTTATTTTCTCGAATCAACCGGGTGCGCTGGTCATGTTTCTTTCCTTTCTTGCTTTGTACGTACGTTCATAGTTATTGGAATCAGTAGGGTAGGGATGGGCTCTGTGCTATCGAGTTGTGATTTCAGGTGCAGTATGGGTGGACCCAGGTTCAGGGCCTTTTGTCTTTGTTGGTCGCTGCATGCCAACAGTACACTATATCTAGCTCGTGATGGTTTATATTCTTTACAAAAAGCAATTAATAGTTTTGGAGTTCAAACAAGGAAAACAACAATTTATTTTCTTAGTATATTGGTGATATGAGGTGAGTACTCCCAGTCGATGCTATTACGTGCACTGGAGTAAGAGCTTGAAAGGATATTTCGTAGTTGCATCTAATGACACTGTGACCTTGTATCAGCTGGGAGGTACGTGCTGATTGATGCGTCCACTGTACTTGGTGTATTGTATTGGTAGGTGCTGAGACGTGTGCTATTTGGATGCCGGCTACTGATCGATGTTGTCATGTAGATTTGCGCTGGATTGATAGATGAGGAAATGCACTTGAGTGGACTCGGTTTTGCTAGTACTAAAGTGAACGGCGCGTGTCGCTGCGCCGTGAAACCGTTACGGTGATTCACAGGCCTGTGATATGTTCTTTTGACGATAAAAACTTCTAATGAATGTAGTGCCACTTCTTTAGTTACAAGGGCTGTATGGGATTAATTATGTTGCATCATTTTTAAAAAAAAGAACTAAGTCACGTCATCAACAAATAAGACAACAGCCGCTCCTCAAGGAGCCCGTCTTCCCTCCCAGATCTGAAGCCAAATCACCAGGTGGCTGTCGCATTCAACCCCGTCGTGCCGACCACACAACACCATAAGGTACCTCCACAAGCATCCCGTCTTCTTGATGTTTCCCCTACTTCCCCTAGCCCCGACTTTGTCGCAGAAACGCCACCCGAGCTGCTATGGCAAATCTCCCCGGTGCCTGCGTCTGGGACTGCGGCAAGCCGATCTGTCTCCTTTGCCTTCAATGAAGACATCAATGAAGCTGCTGCTCCAAGACTCAACGACCAGTTGCCTTCCATTCGCCCGTGCCTAAAAGCCTTCGATGCCACCTCCGTCAGAGAACCTGCAACTTGGGGGAGCGCCCCAAATCCCCTTAGCAGGCCCGAATCCTCCGCTGACGCTGCGCGGCGTGCCGGTCAAATTGAACATTCACTGCGCACCCGGCTGATCCCTGAGCGGAGCCATGAAGAGCGCGCGCAGGGCTGGCAGCAGGTCTCGCGGAGGAGCCCCCGCTCTCCTACCAAGCCTACATTTCCTCCAACCACCGCATTCAAGCCGAGGAGGCTCCCAGGCCCTGAGCTTCTGTTCAAATTTAGGGGAAAAGCTTCTCCAGAGGTCATTTTGCTACGGAGTGCCGTGACCCGACAAGGTGCGCTTCCTGCTTCTGCTCCGGACACCATGCGCGCCACTGCCGTGCTCCACCCAACAGGAGCCGCGCCGTAGCTAGGCCATCCTCGGGGAACCACCAGGTTGCGGCGCCAGACCTCTCCGACACCTCGGCCTTCCCTCCGTTCGCCACAAAGGTCGCCAACACCATGCCGAGACTTGGAGATGCCAACACTAGGCCGGCGGAAGGATACTGTGTCGCTGCTGCTACGCCGAACATGCAAGCTCAAGCCGCCCACCTGGCCGCGCACGATGTGCTGGCCTGGCTGGGCTCGCGACGCGCTGATGTCTCCACCACGGCCGTCGTAGACGCAATCTCCACCACATTCGGTGCGCCACTTCCCAGAAGACTTCTTCATGAACTTTGCCCACCAGCACCACCGCGACGCGGTGGTCACACGGCATGCCTTTTGGGTGGGGCTATCCGATCTCCAGGTTAGGCGATGGACGCTCGAGACTCATGCTGACCACGCTGAGCTAATGCACCATGTCCAGCTCAATCTGGAGGGCGTGCCGCTACACGCCTGGAATGAGGAGATCGCCAGTGTGGTAATCAGACGGGCCTGCACGCTCAACTACATCGACGGCCGCACGCTGTGCAAAGAAGATGCCACCACTCTAGGCTTGTGGGCGTGGACGACCAGTCCTTCTGCCATCCCGAGGGTCACGTGGCTGACCCTTCTGGCCAGGGCTGCCGCCGGCGCCATCGGTACTGTCGAGACAGGCCGACGGGGCCTCACGTACCGGGTGCTTATTCACCTAAGCATCCACGAGGATTTCGCCACCATGGCAAGCGGAGAAGGAGCGACGTCTCGCCCAAAGGTAATTGATTTTAGGTGGAAGCTCCGCGTCATCGACGACGAGGCAGAGATGCGTGATATGCACGATCACGTGCCTGAGCATGGGAGGCGCAACGATAGGGGCCGTCGTGACGATGACGACAATGAGCACCGGGGAAGACGACACCAAAGATCATCCTGGAGAGACAACCTCCTCTGCCGAAACCGTTCCAGGGCACCGAGAGACCTCTCGCGCCAGGACAACCGAGGGAACCGAAGGCACGACGACCACTGCAGTGACCACCGGGATGACCGGCGTGATGGCTATCGCCGCCAACGCGGCCTCGGCGGCAGTAGCGGCAACCGGCGTGGGGAGATCCCATGCCCCGGACGCCTGAGGGAGTTCAGTGACAGCGACAACGGCAACGGCAACTCAAGCCGCCGCGGTGCGCACCACGGCATGCCTCGCGATGCGGCTGCACCTGTGTAATACGACTGGGGCACTCTAAGGCCCGTAAGCTACCAAACCAAGGTCGGGGTGGTCCGCCCAAGTGCCCAGGATCTGCCTGTGGCTGGTGAGCCACTGCCGGGAAGGAACGCCATCGTAGACCTGCACCTACCACAACAGGAGCTCAACAACGGTGGCAGGGGCCTCGATCTCTAGCAGTTAATGGGGACTCCGGAGCGGCCTGCTAGCTTTGACGTCAGCCATGCCGAGCACGGCGCATGGCAGACCCAAGCCGAGCACGCCGCCGCCGACGCCGAGAAGGCCACACACTTCGCAGTTCGGATCGATGCCCTGCTCGATAGGACAGCTAGCAAGTCTGCAGTGGAACGCCAAATGCAGCCAATGCCTCTGATCGATCTCACCACACCGACGCCAAGCCCGCCGATTCTGCGGGCCGCTTCGATGGACACACACAACCACAACACCGACATGAAAAATGCTGATGACAGCACGGGGACTGCAACCACTCTGTTTCTCCCTGTGCAGGCATCGCTCCTTGCTACACCGACGTACTCGCCGGTGCTCCCACCTACAAACAGACGCAAGACTCTCGCCAACGGGTTCCCAATCCGCCGCTCCAGCAAACGTTTCGCCGGTAAGATCAACAGCACACCAATTGCCAAACTGGCGGAGATGCTGCTTTGCCACAGGCTAGGCATCATCGACGAGGGCGAGCGGATGACAGATGCAGCAATCAAAAGGTTCATCGAGCTTTTCCACGGGAGGCTACCGTCAATAGCCATCACTGCTCTTTGAGCGCTCTTCAAGCTTGACTGCGACTTTGCGACGGCAGTTGAGAATACGTTGATTGAGCATGGCGGGGCAGACAGTGTGGACAATGACAGGGGAGTCACGGCCAGATGCTTCGAAACCGCTGCCTGATCCTCAAGTCAGTCTAGTCCAGCAGGGGTTTTATTTTGTTCCATGTATCCACAAACTTTGTGCTCTGTTGCGGAATCCGTCGTGATCCCTTTTGCTCGGCATGTGTCTAGCCATCTCCCTGAGAGCTTATTGCACCTCGACCCGAAGTTTCAGTCAGACAATGTATCTTTGCTGCTTTATTTATCTGGTAGGTTAAAGACAACCTGCGTGCGCTGTAGTGTGGTTTCCTAATGTGAAACATCAACCTTAGCATCTTTAGCTGGAATCTCCGTGGCCTAAATGGCCTGAACCGCAGAACCATCGTACGTGCGACGATTGCAGCAACCCCATGTCATGTGGTGTGCCTTCAAGAGACGAAACTCGAGTCCATCGACCATATCACTGCCTCCTACCTTGGGGGACAACGCCTAAACAATTTTGCCCAAAGACCAGCAAACGGCACACGGGGCGGGATTCTCATGCTCTGGGATGACAGTGCAGTTCAAGTTTCAAATGTCCAAGCTGACCTGTACTGCCTCTCCACATCCTTGCTCGTCCTCGAGACCAACACCACCTTTAAGATAACAACGGTTTATGGACCAACTGACCATAGATGTAAGGAAGATTTCTTCACAGAACTCCTTGCGCACAAGCCTCAGAATGGGGAGCAATGGCTTGCATTGGGGGATTTCAATCAAATATATAGGGCACGCGACAAGAACAAGCCGAACGCGAATAGAAATCGCATAACCAGATTTCGTAACACTTTGCAGTCCGCCGAACTTATAGAGATCCATTTTAGAACAGAAAGTTTACCTGGAGTAATGAGCGAGTAAACCCGACCCTTTGCAAGTTAGACAGTTTCTTCTGCAATGAGGAATGGGACCTCGCTTTTGGACACCACGTTCTTCATGCGCTCTCATCCTCCCTTTCCGACCACTGCCCTTTGCTGCTAGTAAATGACTCGGGGCCGTCGAGGCCTAGATCTTTCAAATTTGAAAACTTCTGGGTTAATATCCCGGGTTTCCATAGTGTGGTTCAAAACGCGTGGTTGGAAAACGTACCTCATTCCGAGCCTTGCCAGGTTCTGTTCACTAAGCTACATAACACAGGCAGGAGTCTGAGGGCGTGGAGTCAGTCAATCTTCTCGCATGCCAAGACGCAGTTCCACGTGGCGCTCCAAGTCATCCTACAACTGGATATTGCTCAAGACCGCAAAGCGCTCTCCCTCGAAGAAAAAGATATTAGATCCAGACTTAAGCGCAGGGTGATAGGGTTGGCAGTGCTTGAGAGATCAAAGAGGAAACAATGCGCCAGTATTACAATCTTGAAAGAAGGTGACGCCAACACAAAAATTTTCCACCGGCGCGCAAATAATTGGCGTAGAAAAACCGTATACACCGTATCAAGCATAACACTGGTTGGGCCACGACCCATGAGCACAAGGAAAAAATCATTCACGAGCACTTCTCATCATCCATGTGTACGGGGCCGCCGAGGACCTCAGACTTTAATTGGCCGGCCATGAATATGGTCCAACACAATATGAGCAGCTTGGATGGTGCTTTCACTGAGGGCGAGGTTGCAAATGCTATCAAAACTATGTCGAGGGACAAGGCACCAAGCCCCGATGGATTTACAAGAGTTTTTTTCAAAGCATGTTGGGAAACAATTAAAGATGATGTTATGCGAGTAATTAATGCATTCTCTAACCTCCAAAGTCAACAGTTTCCATTGGCTAAACTCGGCGAACATAATTCTCCTCCCAAAAAAAGAGGGGGCGGAGGAGGTTACTAATTACCGGCCCATTAGTCTAATTCATGCCGTGGCAAAGATTGTTGCAAAGATGCTTGCCACCCGCCTGTCTCCGCACATGAACTCGATCATCTCCCGCAACCAAAATGCATTCATCAAAACGAGAAGTATCCATGATAACTTCATATATGTGAGAAACTTCACGCGCAAGCTACATCGCACTCACACTCCGACGCTGCTCCTCAAGCTAGATATCAAGAAAGCCTTTGACTCGGTCAGGTGGGACTACATTCTCGACCTCCTCCGTAGGCTGGGGTTCCCAAACAGATTTAGGGAGTGGGTCACGGCGCTTCTGCATACTTCCTCATCTAGGGTCCTTCTCAATGGTGTGCCTAGTCAACCAATTAGGCATGGACGGGGCCTTCGGCAAGGGGATCCCCTATCCCCGCTACTCTTTGTCATCGCAATTGATCCTATCCAACAGCTTTTGGACTTAGCCACTCGACAGGGATTGCTCCATGTGCTGCGTGGGCGGGGACCATGTATCTGCACCCCCTTGTACGTGGATGCGGCTGTCTTTATCGCACCCATAAAAGAAGACATCCAAAACCTTGCGTCCATCCTCAACACCTTTGGTGATGTAACTGGCTTAAAAATGAACTTCCAGAAATGCCAAGCTGCGCCAATCAGATACACGGGCATTGACCTTCATGACATCTTGCACCCCCTCCCGGCTATCCACACACCTTTTCCAATGACATACCTCGGGTTACCTCTGTCCGTCAAGAGCCTTAAAAGAATCCACTTTCAGCCTCTTGAGGATAAAATCGCCTCCAAGCTTGCTACCTAGAATGGGAAAAACCTTACTGCAGCAGGAAGAGCGACCTTGGTCAAAGCCGTGCTCACGTCCCAGGTGGTATACCACCTGACACCACTTCTGCTCCCCATGGAGGTCAATAAATCTATCGATAAGCTTAGGCGCAGCTTCCTGTGGGCTGGTTCTGATTAGGTCTCAGGTGGGAAGTGCAAGGTCAATTGGGAAACAGTTTGTCACCCAACTAGTTATGGAGGTTTGGGCATCCTAAACCTCCATAAGTTCGCAAGGGCCCTACGGCTCCGCTGGCCATGGGTTGAATGGATGAATCCAGACCACACTTGGAACGGGATGGGTAACCCCTGAGACGACTTAGACATGGACCTCTTCCATGCGGTGACAACGGTCACCATTGGGGATGGAGCTATGGCGAGCTTTTGGGACTCGTCCTGGCTCACAGGGAAAAGACCGAGAGACCTCGCACCATTGATCTATGCCATCTCTAAAAAGAAAAATTGGTCTGTCAAAAGGCCCTTGACCAAAATGCCTGGATAAATAATCTGGATATGCAAGGAGGAATCTCAGTAAATCACATAGGGGAATGCATTTCTCTTTGGTCTGAGCTTGCCCACGTCCAACTAAGGCTTGGAACCCTTGACACAATTGTATGGAAATTCACAGCAAATGGCATCTACTCCGCATCCTCTGCCTACAAAGCGCAATTCCTGGGGACAACGGGTACATCAATGAAGTTGAATGTATGGAAGAACTGGGCACCCCCAAAATGTAAACTTTTCGCATCGCTTGTTATCCAAAATCGTGTTTGGACTGCTGACTGCCTTGAGAAACGAGGTTGGCCTAACTGTGGGATGTGTCAACTTTGCAAGCGAGAACCAGAGTCGGCAGCGCACATCCTTTTCAAATGCAGATACTCTGTCCGTGTCTGGAAGGCGGTCCAAGATTGGCTAAACATCCACGCTCTGAACCCGAACCAATGGGATGGAATTGACTCAGTCAAGAATTGGTGGACTGAGGTGGTAGGGGGCAACAGCGCCAGAAAAGCACGTGCTTCACTAATCATGCTCGTCTCCTGGGAGATCTGGAATGAAAGAAATGCACGCATCTTTAGAAAAGTCCACACCCTTCCGTCCCTCCTTGTCTCAAGGATAAAGAACGATGCGAGAACTTGGGCCCTAGCAGGGGGGCAAAACACCTGGGGAGTATAATCCTGAGAGAGTATGTTTTTGTAGTTCATTTATTTGCCCGATTTTAGACCGGATTGGTTGTAAAACAACTTCTCCTGCTTATTTAATGATATGTGACAAATCTTTTGTCTGTCTTTCAAAAAAAAGACAACACAAGAACATTGCTAACTGGCTCAACTTTTGCAGCATTGGTGTAGTTAAACTGTGAGACAAGACAAATGTACATTACTGACTCCTAAGAGAGGCTCAAGTGTCTAACCATAAATATCATTTAATCAAATTGTCGGAAGATAGTATGGTCGAATTAAGCTTTCCAGTGTATCATCCTTCACTGCAAAGTGTCCAAACAAAGATCATTATACAAGTGTTGTTTCTTTTAATACGAAACAACTTTAGCAAATTGAGTTCAACAGGAGAACTCTGGATAACCAATTTTTTAGAAAGGGAAGTCTCAAAATCTCCTGATATTTCAGCAGATATATACTAATATAAAAGCTCCAAGATTTACTTTCTTTCGGCAGAACATGTAGATAAAACTCCAAGTGGGGAATTACCAAGCCTTGTACTATGGGGATAACTTTGGACTATATCATTCGAAGAGAGAATCGCACTAAACTGAAATAATTTATTGAAATACGTCAATTAGTCCGTGTTCTACTGCTTCAGAAAAGCATTAATCCTTTCCCATAATGATGAGATGACACGTATCAAATGACATATATCCAATATACACCAATTAAAGAAAGAAAAACGAGCAGAAACTACTACATGATCTTTGTTACAGGACAGGAGCCACGTAGGATTAACCTTAAGCTTCCGGTAAGAAGATAAAGAACGGGTTTTTGCTTCATCTGGTCTTTCCTGAATGGGCCCGAGCTCAATCTGGTATACATCACATCAAATATAACCTATGAGCACTAATATTTGGCATCCTTAGACAGCAGGCACTAAAATCAGAGATTCAGGATAGTTAGATCACAAAATTTAGTAGTTTGATGTAAGCAGCACCGTTACAGGCATGATGTACGATTGAAGAGGCATGCAAAAAAATTTAGCATCTGTTATTTCAAAATTGAAGGCAAACTGTGAAAAAACTGCGCATCTGGACTCTTATCTCTATTCACAAAGTAAGAGGACTGCTTGGGTTTCGTGGGAAGTGTTGATGATGCCGAAGTACATGGGGGGCCTTGTTTTCAGAACATTGAGTTGTTTAACCTTGCGCTATTGGCAAGGAAAGCATGGCAAATTTTGCAGGATCTTGATTCTCTCAGTGCTTGTGTACTCAAAGCTCGGTATTTCACGGATGGCGATCTGCTTGCATCCTCTTTGGGCAGCTTGCAAATATGGCGCATAATTCATGAAGGATAAGTGATAATGAAGCAAGGACTGGTTAAGAGGATAGGCAATGGGGAGTCAACAAACATCTGGAATTATAATTGGATCCTAAGAGAATTTATGATGCGCCCTGTTGGGGCGAAGTTGAATAATCCTCCGTATTCGGTGTCTAACCTGATCGGCGCCTGTTCTTGGAAGCGGAACGTGGAATACTACTATCTCAACACCTTTTTGATAATGTCGCTGTTATCAAGAATATCCCGATCAGTTGCATCTCTCAGGAGGACTTTTGTGCTTGGCAGTATGAACGCAACGACATATTTATTGTGAGATCACCATATCACATGTTGGTGGAAACCAAGAAGCGGAAGGGGGATTGGCTAGATGGTAGGGCTGCTGCCTCCGGTACGACCACTACGCAAAAAACAATGGGTCGGTTTGTGGAACACCAAGATACCGTCCAAGGTGGCGTCTTTGCGTGGAGACTAGCCAAAAACTCGATCCCCACTGGTGATGTCTGAATGGGGAGAAACATATATGGCTTAGACAAACATGTGTGCGGTGTGTAATGTTGTAGAGGATTCTTGGCGACATGCACTACTTGATTGTTTGATGGTATGGAGTGTTTGTTCCCTGTTGGATGAAGGGCTTACCGAGCACTTGGCTGCGAATAACATCCCTAATGCGAAGCAGTGGATTTTTATGCTTAAAGAACCACTATTACATGTTGACTTGGTGAAGATGCTGGTCACTTTGTGGGCTATCTAATGGGTTCGATGGTGTATGATTCATGAACAAGAGTTGCGGAGTCCCTTATTTACCTTGGCCTTTATTAAGAGATTCTTGAGTGAGCTCGATCTGATACCTGCTAAGATGGGTAGCTCGACTTGGATGACAAAGCTAGCCTGGTGGTGTGAGGTGGATCGCCCCCGGGAACCGACTTGATGAAGATCAATGCAGACGCGGCGATGTCTAGAGCAGGGTCGACTGGAGCAGTGGTGGCAATATGTCGAGATGAACTTGGCCAGTACTAGGGAGCTTCCATGGTGCTGATCAATGGCCTAACTGATCCGGCGAGCTTAGAGAGGTGATTGCGTGTAGTGAGGCTTTGTTGCTGATTTATGATCTCCATGTGAACAAAGTACATGTGGCATCTGATTGCCTGGGCGTGGTGAAGAGCTTGCAGGTGTTAAGGATAAAACCAAACGGTTGAATCCATGCTTATCGGAACCGCTGAGCGGTTGCTAAAACGGTAACTGCCGTCCTCTCGAACAAACCTCATCCCTTGTAATTGTATATATACAACATTCATCAATGAAGAAGTTAGCACTTGATCTTACTCGTTCTTGGCCATTCTCGCTTGTATTCTCAAACTTTAACACGTTATCAGCACGCTCTACCGAGAGTATTGGCCAAGAGAACAACAGAGCAAAGAACCGAAGAAGAAGAACCAAGCAAGAGGTAGGGATTTGCCATGCCTCGAGCCTTCTTCTCAATGTGCCTTCACCTGCTCCGACTGGACGGCCGTCGTCATCGTCTCTTCGTTGCCATGGAGCCGGCCCTCGCCGCCCGCTTGGCGCAGCGCCACGGCGCCGGCGCTGCCTCGCGCCTGGCCCCTCGCTGGACCCGCGGCCTCGCCGCTCCATCGCCGGCCGCCGGCGATGCGCCACTCGGCCTCGCCCTCCAACACTCCGCCGCGTGGCCTCCGCCGTGGCCGTTGCCGCTGTCGCCGCCTCCACCGTGGCCGCCTCTGCCGAAGGCGCCGCCCTCCGCGCCGCCGCCTCCACGTGGCCGCCTCCGCCCTCCCTGCGCCCGCCGTTTCCCCGGCCCCGAGCCCACCGGCCGCCGCCGTCGCTAGTCACCGGCCTCGCCGAGTGGCTCCACCCGCGTCGGCCTCCCCTCCAGCGCCGGTTCGGCCTCCGACGCTTGCGGGCTGCGCCGGCTTCGTTCCGGCCCAGCCGCTGGCCTCCCGCGCCCGCCGGCTCCCCGCGCGCCGCCGGAGCTCCGCCGAGCCGGCCACCCCGCGCCGGTCCTCCTCCCGCTGCTGGCCTCCGTGCGCCACTGGTGAAGGGGCCGGCCGGCGGGTGGCCGCCGCGTGGCCGACGCCGCCGCTGCCCAAGCGCCGCCGCCGCAGCTGCCACCGGTACCGCCGCCGCCGCGCGCGCCTCCTCGCCCGCCACCTCAACCGCCGCCGCACCTACCGCCGTGCCCGCCTAGTGCCGCCGCCGCCGGGTGCGGTTAGGGATTCAATCCCTAACCCTAACTGCACCACCCCCATATGCCCCCCTCCCAGCGTGGGCCTTAAAGGCCGGCCGGCCCCCCCCCCTTGCGCGCCCTTAAGCAGGCCGAAAGGCCGCCTGGGCTGCGGCCTAGGTTGCCGAAAGCCCCCCGGCCGGTGCAGGCCGGTCTGACCGGTTATATGGCCGGCTTAAACCGGCAATTTTGCAGAAAAGCCCCTATATTTTGGGTTTTTCGCAAATTAGCCCTTATTTGTTCCTAGCAGCATTTTAGTTACAGTATTTTTATCTTAGTACTGTATTTTCTGTTGAATACTCTATATTCTAGAAATAATTTGTGATGCAATATATTTCCATGTTCTTCTACATGTCGCGATTAATTGCATCCAGAAATTTGCAATCGAAATTTAAATTTCTTGCAAATAACAATTGATTTACCTTAATTAAGTCTTTTGACTTAATACGAGCAGGAATCAATTTGCAAAATTCAAAGTGATTTTCTTCAAATTAAGTACTGACATATGGCATTAGGTATATGAGTGTCTACTGACTTAATCAGATTACACTCGAGTATCTACTGATTTTTATCAGATCATACTCCCTAAGCGCTAAATGGCATTGGGTAAATAAGTATCTACTGATTTTATCAGATTATACTTGAGTATCTACTGATTTTATCAGATTATACTCCCCAATTGCTGCGAGATTTACTCTACAAAATGTCATACTTAGCAAATTTGAGATTCACACTAATGGTTTCAAGCCAATTTCTTGAAATCTTTATTAAATTTTGCAAAGTTCATTACAACATTAACCATGATGGTCTTTAATTTACCCAGCGTAAATTAATTATCTCTGGTTTACCCATATAGGTCAACGATGACCGCAAAAGAATTTGAGGAGCTTGCCCTCAACGGCCACAACTACCCTATATGGGCCATGGACATCAAGATCAGTCTTGCGTCCCGTGGGATAGCACGTGCAATCCAGGATCCGGAGACCCCTCTACCGGATGGAGCCACGCCACTGACAGAACAGCAAAAATATGCTGCCTTATACATCATAAGGCACCATATTCACCCGGATCTCAAGTCTGAGTACTTAGAGGCAGAATCTCCTCACACCCTGTTCGAGGCCCTCAAAACGAGGTATGAACAGCAGAAGGCAGTTGTTCTGCCCGAAGCACTCCACGATTAGACTCATCTCCGTCTTCAGGACTTCAAGTCCATCGGAGAGTACAATCACGAGGTTCATAAGATTTGTTCCAGACTACGGTTTTGCGGGAAGGAACCTACTGACGCGGAAAAGATAGAGAAAACTCTATCCACTATGCTTCCCGCAGATAGGATCCTCCAGCAGCAATACCGCGCTCGCAACTACACCGTCTATTCCGACCTCATTCATATCTTACTTCAGGCTGAAAAGCATGATGAGCTACTCACTAAGAATGGCTCTCAGCACCCAGTTGGGGCACAACCTTTACCTGAAGTTCATATGAATATTACAAATGGACAGCGCAAGCGCAGGCGTAGTAGGAACAAGAAGCCTAGAAACTCAGACAAGGGGTCAGGCACTGCAAAGCCTAAGTATGACAAAACTAAGCTTTGCGACAAATGTGGATGCTACACGCATCCCACTAACAAGTGCAAAACCCCAAAGCATCTGGCTGTTCTGTACCAACAATCTCAAGGACGCATGGCAACTCAAGGGAAAAGGTTTGAAGCCAACTTCAACTTTCATCCAGACAGCGCCAATAGAGATGGAAGTTCGCTCGATGTTCCTCCCGGTCCGAGCAACACCATGCCTTTCCATCAGCCAGAGGACCCTGCCGACAAGGAGAACATGATGATTGAGTTTGCCTCAACCGACATGTTTGGAAACTTCGATTAGTCTCTCAATCTCCTTTATGATCTATTTTAATTATGTCCATTTGTGATGTTGTACTAAGAACATAAGTATTGTTGTCATTTTTATATTGTATCAGCACATTTGATATGATAAGATTGTCTACTATATATTTACATGAAGTTTTCTTACTGAAAATTCTTTTATATATAGTTATCTACGGGGACAATCCGATGGAAGAAGAATTATGCATTGTGGACAGTGCTACCACAAACTTCATACTAAGGGAGCTAAAATATTTCCAAATCTGAAACAGATGAATTGAGATATTTTAACCATCGCTGGACGCGATACGATAATTATTGGCACTGGACGTGCCATATTTACCCTCCCAGGGAGTACATAAGTAACAATTGCGGATGCTTTGCTGTATCCCGACTCGTCACGTACTCTAATTAGTTTTGAGATATCCGTCAAAATGGCTTTTCACATTGAAAACCATGACGACAACAATGAGGAGTATCTACTCTTCACCAAAGATTACGGATATGGCAAGCAAGTACTTGAAAAAATTCCTTCTCTATCGTCCGGATTGTACTATACGTACATCCAGCCCGTAGAACATGTTGCATACAACGTAATTTTTCAGAATGTCAACGCATTCCAAACCTGGCATGATCGCCTAGGCCATCCCGGTATCGGGATGATGAGAAAAATTACTCGCAATTCCATTGGTCATAATTTGCTTGAGTCAAATTTTCCTCAATCGTCAGACTTCGTGTGCACATCCTGTGCCACAGGGAAGCTAATTTTGAGGCTCTCACAATATGAGCTGAACCACTTCAGTTCCTTGAACGCATTCAAGGAGACATTTGTGGTCACATCCAACCATTTTCTGGACCTTTTAGGTATTTCATGGTCCTCATTGACGCATCTACACGATAGTCACACGTGTGCCTTCTGTCCACACGGAACCATGTATTTGCCAAGATAATGAGGCAAGTAATTAAACTTCAAGCCCATTATCCAGAAAGTCAAATTAAGACAATTCGCATGGACAACGCTGCAGAATTCTCCTCACACGCTTTCAATGATTATTGCATGGCCCTAGGGATTGAAGTTCAGCACTATGTTCCAAATGTCCATACACAAAATGGTTTGGCTAAATCACTGATTAAGAGGATCAAACTCATTGCAAGATCTTTGTTGATGAATTGCAGCTTACCAACTTCACGTTGGAGTCATGCAGATTTACACGCTCATGACTAAACTGCATAATATTATTCTCCTCTACCTTTGATACGTGAAAATCTACCAAGTATTTCCCATCTGCGATAATTCGGTTACACACCGATATCACCACCCCGACATACACCATTGGCCCTTCACTATGTATTTGGGATCCATGTGAGGAATAACTGTATTTCCGTCAATACCTCAAGCCCCTCACAGGGGAAGTTATTCAAGGCCAGTATGCTGATTCAACGAGGACCATTTCCAGGCATTAGGGGGAGAACTCAAGTACCATGAAGAATGCCAGGAAATTAGTTGGAATGTCTAAGACATTTCCACCTCAAATCCACGTACTCAAAGATCTGAACCCATGTTCAGTATATTTGCAACACATCGCAAATAACCTGCCAAATTCATTTACTGACTATACAGGTGTCACAAAACCCTATAATCCTGCAGACATGCGCCGGAAAGAGTGGAGGTACCAACAAAAACCACTCAACTCCTCATTCAGTGTAACAGGGGGAGAAGTACGGCCACACATCAAGATTCTGCTTCCCACAAGCAATAAAGGATATTAAGGCCTCCGAATCAGTAAGTGCAAGTCAACTTCACGTTGACAGACACCTAATGGGTAGTATACACCCGGTGGATGGACAACCTCCACCAACCCAGCTCATAGTGCACACAATGACTGGTACATCGGAATATCCAGACTCAACCGCATTGGGAAATCGCGAACAGTCACGAAGGGTAATGATATTTCCATCAACTATATTCAGATATTCTAGAGAAATATATAACCGGTAGTCTACAATTGTCGACATACATTTCTCAAATAGATTGCAAACAACCTTTCAAATGATTCAGATCCAAAGACCATGGCCATGGCAAAGTGTGAACAACACTCGGACTGAACTCAAGCAAAGAGTGCAATCCAAGCAGAAATAACCTTGCTCAATAAAAGGAAAGTATTCACAAAAGTAATACCTATACCAGTTTTCTTTCTGAAACGGAATGAGAACAACAAGGTGGTGAGACATAGAGCGAGTATTGTAGCACAAGGGTTCACGCAGATACCCGAAATATATTCTTCAGAGGTGGAATCTCTTTCCGATACTTTATCTTAATGGCAGTACAAATCATCTATCTTTGCAGTTGGTAGATATAGTGACAGCATATCTTTGTATGTGTCACTTGATTCAGACATAAAAGTTCCTCATGGAATCACAATGTTGAATCCAAACACAAAACGCAACATATATTGTGTAAAATCAATAAGTCATTACATGGCTTAATTTAGTCGGAATATCTTTGGTACAACCAATTTAGTGAGTTCCTTATACAAAGGGTTACTCCTACAATGATGATTATCCACGCGTGTTTATCAAGAAATCCTCTACAGGACTTTGCATTATCTTAGTGTATGTTGATGATCTACACATCATTGGCAACGCACAAGATATTGACGATGCACGTGATCGGAATTTAAAATGAAGGATTTGGGTAACGTCAAATTTTGTTTGGGATTACAACTCAAGCACCTTCACTCATGTGTTATGGTACACCAAGCTGTCTATATCCTGAATTTATTAGAGAAATTCAATATGTACAAGATTTATCCATCCAAAACTCTCCTAGTTGTTCGATCTCTAGACATAGAGAACGATCCTTTTAGACCGTGAGACGATGGAAAAGAGATATTGGGACTCAAGGTTCCATATCCTAATGCCAGACTCACCAAACTCAATTGGTTGGGAGTCAAGAATGTCTTTTGACACTCCAAGGCATCAAAATATCTTATCATATTCTTTCAGTTTCAGAGAAATCTGAACACCAATATCATCGGATATATTGATCAGATCCCTACTATGTAAGATCACAGACAAGCTTCGTGTTCCTACTTGGTGTGATAGCCATCCTATGGAAGTCTTCGAAACAGACTCTAGTGGCTATATCCACCAATCATCATGAAGTACGATACATCACTTGTATTCTTGTGGCTTCACAGGATGATAAACCACATACAACAGTCATGTGAAGTTGATTCTATCGAACACCTACCATTATCTCAAAGATAATGTTGCTTATGATTGCCCGGATGCAAACAGGTTACATAGTAAGCAATATCACCATATTGCCCATCTTGCAAACTAAAATATGTGATAACCTCGCTGATTTATTCACGAAGTCTCTACCAACTTCTATATTTCAGAAATATGTTCATAAGATTGGTACGCGACGACTTCGGAATTTGCAAGAATCAGGGGGAGTGTCTTCCTGAACTATTTCTGTTCAAAGCATCATATTACACTCTTTTTTCCCTTTATGAGTTTACTTTACAGGTTCTCATCAAGGTTTTTAATGAGGTAATATCAACATAAGATCATATGTCATATTTTCTGTTTTCCCCACCGGGGTTTTTAGGAAAATATATACGACATATTTATTGTTCTCTAAACTCTATGGGTTTTCTCGTATTGAGTTCAACAAGGCAATAATCATAATATGCTGTCGCATTTTCTCCTTATTTTCCCATTGGGTTTACAGGAGTTTTAAACAGCATATCAAACTCTATACTCATATTTTTCCCACAGGGTTTTTGGAGGAGTCATATTTCAAGATGATGTTACTCGCAAGGATAAGCATTGATTAGGGGGAGTGTTAAGGATAAAACCAAACGGTTGAATCCATGCTTATCGGAACCGCTGAGCGGTTGCTAAAATGACAACTGCCGTCCTCTTGAACAAACCGCATCCCTTGTAATTGTATATATACAACATTCATCAATGAAGAAGTTAACACTTGATCTTACTCATTCTTGGCCATTCTCGCTTGTATTCTCAAACTTTAACAGCAGGAGCCTTTTCTGGGGCCCATGGAGCAGTGATCAAGGAAATCTAGGCAAGGCAGCGGCAATTCATGCATATCTACTTTGGACTCAAGCAGCGGGAGTCAAACTCAGAAGCACATAACTTAGCAAAGGCAGCTACATCTTTGTGTGAAGGTGGCTATGTGTGGCTTCTATCGAGACTTGATATCTTTTATATGTGATGCTCTAATAACTCTTTTTATGTGCAGCGGCCCCTGATCCGATTAGAGTTTGTGTGATACGACACAAGCGTGCACGGTATCAAAATGAATTAGATGAACCATATACAGAGTACCAAAATAATGACGACTAACAACCACAATCAAAGATAAAAGATTTGGCGAACCCGGCGGTGAATTCTTACACGACCTCAAAAGAGTACAATGAATTATCACTTTCTCACAACTTTTAGGACTCTCGGATTCTTGCTCTACACACGAATCTAGTATTAAATAAACCTAGCATCTAATCATCTTTTGTTTGCACCTTATTCTTGGATTGCTTGATTGCTTGGGTTGTGTTCTTCTAGCCACTCATGAATTTATATAGGTTCCCACATAGTATCTTCCAAAGTAAGGAGAACACTCAATCTTAATAGGTTCACTTTAAATTCAATCAGATTTTCTCTAGTTTCCCTATTGCACACCGTTTGATTCCTAATAGGTTAGGGTATGAATCACTTTCTTTAACAGTGTTCCTTCGAATGCTTTAATTCAATAAAGCTCTCCCGTTTCTTAAAGAAAAAAGCTAAACAGGTTTTGATTAAGATTATTCTTCCTGCACAGGAGAGCAACTTTCCTCTCCGTCCAGCTGTTCCTTTTAGAATCTTATCTAACGTAGTCCGTAAATCCTCTCTCCTAAGCCTGTCAACGTTATTCTTGGTGTGTTTTCATCTTTCTGTTTTATATGTCAGATGGAAATACATTGAGTTATTTGAAAAATGTAATGAATTCCCAGGCCATATCATGCTGGGTGCCAGTGAACCTGAGCTCTAGTGTCCATGTTTAACAGATCGGAGTAGTTGCACTTGCTCATTTGTTTCCCTGATCGGTGCGGAAAAGCAGTTGGTGCAAAAATGACAGATGGTTTACTTTTGGCACCTGTTGCTTTTTTATTAGCAGTACGGACTGAAGATTTGTTCAGGGAACATATAACCCCCTTCTAGACGGTTTCAGCTTGTACATAAACTGATTTAAACTTAATGGTATGGAAAAGTTGCAATGTGAAAAAGCCTGATAAGCTCCACTATCCCCTTCTAGACAGCTTCGATTTGAGCTTATAGACAGAGGTGGACTGTGAAAAGTCTGTAATACCCTTTGTCTTGTTTGTTTGCTAGTTGAATGATATTAACACTATTTTCATATGTTTTTTACGCAGTTTAGCACATAATTGAGATATGAAAATAGAAAAACATGAATAAAAATTGTTCAGTTGCCATAAAAGAAGTAAATTGCACATAGAAGCACACTATTTTTTTGTCCAACAAAAAAGATACAAAATACGAATAACAACGCATCGTGTAGATATTCCCTCTCATGCTATCAAGCCCGTAGCAATGGCATCGCATGTTTGCCCCATAGTCCTATCATTTACGGGTGCAGCATTTGCCACCCCATTAGGAGGTGGCCCGTATTGTAGAAC
Source organism: Stipa capillata (assembly GCA_019208055.1). NCBI lineage: Eukaryota > Viridiplantae > Streptophyta > Magnoliopsida > Poales > Poaceae > Stipa > Stipa capillata. The sequence continues at coordinate 226,958 of JAGXJF010003150.1, read as the reverse complement.
ATACTCTTCTCGCTCAACCCTCTCGAAATGCTCATCTCGTAGAGCACTATCATGAATGAAATTATGCAAACACATACATGCAGAGATTATCATCTTTTGCTTCTCAATTGGGTAGTTTGGTATGCCTCCTAGAATACGACATTTCATCTTGAGAACACCAAATGACCTTTCAATGACGCTTCTTAGTGATGAGTAGCGATGGTTGAAGATCTCTCTCATCCCAACCGGAGCTGCCAGTTGAAATTCAGGTACATGGTATTGTTGTCTCTTGTATGGTGCTAGATAGCCAATTCGGTTTGGATATCCCGAACCAACAAGATAGTGCTTTCCTACAGTTAAAGAAAAATGAGCACAAATTTAAAGCAATTAGTGATAATTGAATATATAAAATTCACATAGAAGATGGTTACCTCCTGGAGGGTGTGGATAATTAGCATATTCAACCAAAGCATCTGACTATACACGCGTGTCATGAACAGATCCCGGCCATCCAATAACCACGAAAGTGAACCTCATGTCAAAATCACATATTGCCATGATGTTTTGACTAGTATAATCATGCCTATTCATGTGACTCACTTTGAAATGTGATGGCACTGTCACAGGAATATGTGTTCCATCTATTGCTCCAATAGCATTATTGAAATGAGGAAAAAATATTGGTTTATGAAGTCTATGATGAACTTCAGTGAAAACAGGATCTTTTGATTTGATGTAATCACCAGCCATGCGGTCCACGCACATCAAAACCTCACCAAGCTTGACACTAATAGTAGATGCACACTGTTCAAATCTATCAGCGCAATTACTATTAGATTGAGGTGACCCACATGTCCATAAAAAGAGTGCTAATGCTTCTCTAGAACTCATGAAAGGAGTTGACTCTAGCTGATAGTTGTTCACTAAGGTCTCATGCAGCATGTGAAATGCTGACCTCCTCATTCTGAACATATCATAGAACTCTTTTGGATCCTTCATTTTTAACTCAACCCACTGGATCCCTGTCATAAAAGGTAGTTTCCTTGGTCTTCTTAGAGCTGGACTACTAGTTTCTAACATGTACGCCATTGTAAGAAGTGGGATGAATTCATCATCTGAATCTTCTGTCATCTGCCATTTTTACAATAAAATAGAATAACATAAGTCCAAAGCTATAATGACATATCCATAACAAACAAAATAGCATCACTCAAAAGAAATTGATAATAGAAATAACAATATAGGTCCAAAGGAAATGACATATCCATAACAAACAAAACAGATCACTCAGAAGAAATTGATAATAGAAATAACAATATAGGTAAAAAAAATGACATATCCATAACAAAGAAAACAGCATCACTCAGAATAAATTGACCATAGGTCCAAAGGAAATGACATTACACATTACCAATATAGGTCCAAAGCAAATGACATTACATATTACCAATATAGGTCCAAAGCAAATATTATAGTCATAAGTAACAAGGGTTCGAATCAAATATCACGCCTAATGCTTCTTTTGCTCCGCCTCCCATGTCCTCTTGAGCCATGCTAGCCTTCCACGTGGTGTTTTTAAAGTGATGAAGAAATCACGCCATTCTTTATGTCTTAAGAGTTGTGTAGCATAGAAATGCTCATCACTGCCTTCCTCGGCCCCATCCTTCTCCACCAACGCCATCATCTCTATAATCTCCGCTCTCACGGGATCATCGGTCACTGGAGCACTAGATGTCACAGAATTTTGACTCTTTTTTTCATATATGTCTACCAAGCGATGCATAACACTAGAAGTATCAGTGTCAACTCTCCTTTTTGATGGTCCAGGACTAGGTGAATAGTTAGTTATCCTCTTCTTCACACTCTTGCTACCCACAGGTGTGGTATCAAAACCTAACCCCTCACAGCCTGATCCTGCATCCTCTTTCTCAATTTCAACAGTTAGGGGTGTAGCTTGAGATGAAGCACCTGGTACACTTGCATGTTCATTCGTAACACTATGAGCATTAAAAAGTATTCTCATTTTATCCTCGCTATCAAGTAGAGCAATCCGAAACTTGGCCGCCTCTGGACATCTCTGCAATTTAATACAAGACCACATGGGTGCTAAGGAAATTTAGTAATTAACAAAGAAATAATGAAAATACTTAAAAAAATATGTATACCTTAATCTCTGCCTCCCACCAATCATCGCTAGCCTCAATGGTACCCGTGAGAGGATCTCTTCCTAAATCGGAGGCATGTTGGTTCAATGTCTTCCATATGTTATAGTCTTTTTTTAGTGTTTCCCATTGATTCTTGAATTGTTTGCACTCATACTTTCTTTTGGTGTGCTCATTGAATTTAGTTATCAAATTGGCATACCCAACATTGTTCAAACATTGGGTCGGCCGATTATTTGCTTGCACTTCCTCCAGACATACGTCAAGAAATGCCCTATGAGCAACGGCATCCCATGTTACTTTTCCGGTTTTCCCTTTGTCCGTCTATTAACACATGTAAAATTACTACAATTTATTAAATAATTGATAGTATCTTTAAAAATCTACAACATGGATGCACATGACCTAGCTGCTTGCTGTGAATTAATCATATCTAAATCAATCATTACCACAACAACATGAAAAGAAGCAAAATAATCATCTCTAAATCAAAGGTTGTGCTGTTGTTCAATAGCAAGTTAGGCTCCCATGAATCACACACAACATACATTTCACTATACATCAGGGTATCAATTTTTCACAGAAACAAGCATCACCACATACTCTTCTTCACTACACATCAACAAGTCTAAAAAAAATAGGCGATTAGAACATCATTTGACTTTTGATCGACAAGGCTACCAGTCTACCACAATCAAACGAAACATGCGTACTCCAACAGAAACAACTGCTTCACCTAATCTTTAGAAAATGCAAGCTACGGTTTGTCCATCCTCCTAACTCACAAGGACAAGCATAAAGTAAGGTAGAAAAGGCAAGCTCGGTTTGTGCAAGCTCCTAACTCTAATAAGGAAGAAAGATAGCAAGTGTAAATAATTTAGAACACAGAGTCAGGGTGACGTGCCAAATTCTAATCATCTACCACATGGCTTAGTGAAGGTGAAGCAGATTAGTTAATAAAGCAAATAGTTGGACGCTGAGTTGTTACTATGGATCAGGGGTAAACTAATAAAAATTATTACTACTAACAAAGCACATGTATGTGCCTAAACCCTAATTATCTAACCGCATGTTCTTCTTTTTCAGCACAATGAAGATCATAGACAATTTTATCACACACATATTAACTTCAATATACATAGGATGCTTCTTTCAAGAAATCAATCACAAACAATGGTAATCACATATAATGGTAATGTACAATAATAATCAATAGTTTCAGTTATGGATCAAGAGTAGAACAATAGTTTCACACCTACAATGCTCATGTGTACAATGGTGATTTCTTTTGCATCACAGTAGTGAATCCACTTCTTCCCCAATGCTCTAGCAATCTAGTTCACTAAAAACAAAGAAAAAAATTGGTCACCTCGGACTACTCGGTCCTGTTGGCTAGCGTTGCACCAGAGGTGGCCGTCAGGGAGGGACGTCGAGGGGAGGCCGGCACAAGGACGTAGTTGCTGACGGAGGACGCGGTGGCCAGTCACCTCTTTGCTCGGGGTGGACTCGGCCACGGCGACCAGCTCGGCGGCGGCGTGGACCAGCTCGGCGATGGCGGTGACCTGCTCGGGATGGAGGAGACGGTGGCCGAGAGGCGTCGGGAGGTCGGGGGAGGTGGCTAGAGGTCGGGGGAGGCGACCGGGACGCGGGAGAGGCGGCCGAACGTTGGGGAGGCAGCCGGAGGCGGTGGGAGGCAGACGGGAGGCGGCGGCGCGGGGGGCGTGCGGAAGCGATGGGAGGCGGAGGCGACAGGAGGTGGCAAGGCCGAGTCGTGCGGAGGCGACAGGAGGCGGCGGTGCGGGGGGCGTGTGGAGGCGGCGGGCGAGCGGGACGGAGGAGCAGATCCGAGGGAGGCGGGGGAGCCGGTGGAGGCGGCGGCTGGGAGATCTAGGGCTAGCTAGGGCCGAGGAGAGCGGCACCGGCGGGGGAGGCGGCGGGGCAGGGGGAAGAGGAGGCGGCGCAGGAGGGGAGGGACGGGTTGGATCTGGGCAGGGGGCAGGGTGTAGGAATTTGTGTCCGTCAACTATATCCAAATATTACTAGTTGATATTCATATTATCTCATTGTGGAATCACTGCTTTGTATGAGCGTGGAATTATTCTTGCTGGATTGTATACTTAAGCGTATGTTTAAGGAAGCTGGTCAATTAATATTGGAATACAGTATACATGTATATTATACTAGAAAGATAACCCGGGTACAATATTAATTGGAAATGAGCTAGATTAAACAGCCCTGATTATAATCTACATAATTATGGCGCACAACTCACATGTGCATGTCCTGGGACATTACAAATAGTATCCAATTATAGGTGGATTATATTGTGGTTGTTAATCTCACCTGGACTCTATTTGGAAACAAGTTGGTTTAAACTTGGAAGTTTATCTGTATACAGATCAGGACTCTGAAATTAGCAGTATAAATAGGTCCCATCCTCTAGCCTCAAAGAAGAGCATTGTGAGCGGCATCACCGGTAAGGCTGAGGAATAGAGGGTAGGCCAAAACTATATTTTTCCAACACGGGGGCTGTGGGATGTGGGTTAGGTCGGAGGCAATTGCGGGTAAATTTCTCAAACATTAAGGGCAAAGTAGTAACAGAGTTTCAAATAAGTTTAGGAAGCACCTCTGACCTAGCTTTTCACAATATACATAAAATTTAGGGAGTTTAACCCCACAGCTAGTTAGAATCTTTGTCTTCTAGAGGACTTATGGCTTCATGTGGCCATAAGTCTGCCCATAAACCCTCTAGAAGGGGGTCATAATCTCAGATTCTAAGGTACGCAAGAATAGATAAACGCTGGCATGATCCCGGCTAGAATTGCCACTGTTAGCATCTCTCGGTTGGTAACGGAGTAGTGCAAAATACTGCACCCAAAATTCCTGCTATTACTACAATGGGGTGTTTTTTTTGTTCCAGTACAAAAGCTACTACCGGACTACCAGTACCGAATTTTCCTCTCATGACTTTGAACAATACAAGATCTTGACGATCTGTTCTTCACCATTCTGCTCAAGCTCTTCAGGTAAAAATCTTTGATCACCTTCAAGGACTTATCTCCGATCTCACATTTGCTCCTCGACTCCAACTCTGCTTGTTACTAGCTATCTATTCTCCGTTTCACCCGAGAGTACTTGAACCGTCTCTCCCTTCAACTGCGCAACCGGTGTGCGTAAGAAACCCTGCATGATAAAAGCAACGCAAATCAGATAAACATTTTTCCACACAAAAGGAAATGGAAAATTTTGATATTCATAAAAAAAAATCGATGTAAAAGAAAGTCTTGATCAGCTGCAAAACACAAGAAATCAAACAGACCTGACATGTCGGATCTTTGCATCACCGCGTTCGAGAGGCGCCGGAGCACGCCGACCTGCGCGTGCAGATGGACGACGTAATCCATGGCTTCATGGAGCAACGAGATCCCGTCAAGGAGCTCGCCGCCGGGTATCATCCCCCTCAGCACCTTGGTCCTCTTCCTCACCAGCCTCCTCGCGATCTCACTACTACTACTACTACTCAACGTCGTTCTCCTTTTGTGACAGCACCTCCTCGCTGTGTTCTTGCACCTCTTCGTCTTGCCTGGCAACAACGACCTGCATGGGCTAGACGGTGCTGACGACGACGATGATGCCAGGAGGGCTTGTGGCCACCTCGCTCCGCCGCCGCGGGCGGTGGCCATGGCGGCGTCGGCCGACGACCTGACGGCGCGCTTCCTCTCTTGCAGGCTCATGTCGCCATTCCTGCAGGAGTTGAGGCTCAGGAGCAGGTTCTTGAGGAACCCTTGCTTGAAGGACTTGGTGCTAGGTCCTCTCATTGCTTTGGTTGAGGAATTTATGGACTCGTCGATCTACTGCTTGAATGTGTGTGTTTCTGTGTGCTTGTATATATATCCATGAGGAGTGAAGAGCTGAGGATGGCATGGCATGTGGTGTGAGCTAGCATGCACTGCAGCCATTTGTGGTCCTCTAACTAACTAGTAGCATCTTTTTCCCCTTTTTCTTGCCATGCCACATGCTCCATTGCTATTCATACTCAAGGTCAAAACAGTTAACTAAAAGACAGTACGTAGTACTAGTTTGTTGCTGGCAGTTATCAGGTTGCATAATGAACAGCTCAATCGTTAATCATGCATGTATATATGCTAGGAGAGTAGAAGGTATTCTTGTATCTGATCTCTTTGCAATTTTCTAATGCAAGTCAAGTACGCACATGGACAAAGTACAATCATAAGTAAAAATGTACAATGCGATTAATTAATTACTTAATATTTATGAACCCACATTTGATCTCCAAATTCATATGAAAAATGCTTCAGTGACCAGATAGATATGAGGCTTCAGAGTGGGTCCCCAAGAGAGATAGGCAAGAACAAGACGCACATGGAAGCACATGTAGCGTCGCCCCCGAGTTGGCAAACCTCGAACGTAGGTGCGTTGGCATGCATGTCGCCGTGGGCTGTCATGCATGCTTAGCAACCGGTTCAGGGCAAAGCATAGCATCGCATGAGTCGCCATGTTCTGGGAACATATAGGCACCAAAAGCACAGATGGGACAGACAAAAACTCGTACCAACATCAGAAAAATATCTGGCAAGCGCCCTCGCCGAGAACGCGGAACGAGGTGTTTTTTTTTGAGGCAATTGCCTCAGTACCACTAAGTGAGCTACAAAACTCCAAAATACCACTCAAACAGTAGGGCTATCCAAAATACCACTCAATTCCATCTCAATCTCTCCAAAATAACACTACCGTTGCTTTGCCTCTTGCTCCCGTTAGTCCACCCGTGGTCAATGTCCAGTGCCCCCAAAACAGAGCTCCAATCCTTGCACAAGAAGCTAAAATAGCAAGACTGACGCACCTCAGAGCAGCGGCGGCAAGCGGCGTGCTGCGGGCGATGGACACGGCCTGGAGGTCCCATTCATCCTCCATCCCTGCGTGGTAGATCTTGCACCGGAGGTACGTGGCGCAGGCCGCCGTGGCTACGGCCCACACTTTGCCGCGCCCGAACCGCCTGAGCAGACGCCCCATCTCCGCCACCGCCGCCTTGCGCCCCTCCGACGCCGCCGCGACGGGGCCTTCCACTAGCCACTTCAGGTCCCCGAGATCAAGAACCACCGCGCCGTGCTCACCCACGAGCCTCTCGATCATGGCGCCTAGCTCCCCGATCCTCTCCGCCATCGCCGCCTTGTCATCGGCGAGCTTGGCGAGTTCCGCCTCCAGCGGCAGGACCTTCGCCCCAGCGAGGGCAGGGGAGCCGGCAGTCGGAATCCTCCGGATTGCCTCCTTGAGCACCGCGTCCGGGCCGGCGTCTCCAACGAGCACCGGGTTGCGGCGCGCTGGCTTGAGCATGACCTCGAGCACCTTGCGCACATCGTCCCCGCCGCCCCCGCCGCCGGCCCCAGCGACGGCCGCCGCCAAGCGAGGGTTGAGGTACGTGTTGGCGGTGCCGGCGCGCGCGAGAGGGGAAAGGGAAGGGGAAGGGGAGAACGGGATGGGCGTGGACGCCGGGGTAGACACGGCGGTGGACGAGGACGGGGAGGGCGAGGTGAGGGACTGCTCGATGGTGGACTTGACGGCGGCTGAGGAGAAGGACGCCTCGCGCATGACGCGGCTGACGGAGGGGTCGTCGAGGATGGAGAGCACGAGCTGCTCGAGCTCGACCTTGACAGCGAGGAGCGGCTGCTGCGCCGCCTCGGGGCATCCCCGTCGCTGCTGCGCCTGCGCGCGCTTGAGCGCCGCCACGAGCGCGTTGGACACGGGCGGCGTGGTCTGGCCGTGCCTCCGCTGCGCCGCCTCGTCCATGGCCCGCGCCAGCGCCGCCGCTGCCTCCGGCGTGTGAGCGTCTGCTGGATGGTGCTGAGATCCGCCCTCATCGTCGTCGCCGCCGCCACGGCCCCCGGCTCATCAATCGATCAATGAAGAGGCAAGGATTGGAGCTCTGTTTTGGGGGGCACTGGACATTGACCACGGGTGGACTAACGGGAGCAAGAGGCAAAGCAACGGTAGTGTTATTTTGGAGAGATTGGGATGGAATTGAGTGGTATTTTGGATAGCCCTACTGTTTGAGTGGTATTTTGGAGTTTTGTAGCTCACTTAGTGGTACTGAGGCAATTGCCTCTTTTTTTTTGCTGTTGCAATTTTTTTTTCTGAACCAGGTTACTACCTTTCCAGTACGAACAAACAAGGAGCCGTGACCCAGGCACGGGGACATCATGGCCCAGGCACCGGCAGCCAGGCCGAAGGAGGCCAGACTTAGCCAAGATGGCAACGAAAGCGGCCCAGGCGGGGTCGCCCAGGCCAGGCGCGGGACATAGCCCAAGCGGCGGGTTGAGGACCAAGGAGGAGCCTAAAACGGAGCTGTAGAAGAGAAGAGTAGGAGAAACAAAAAAGGAAGTAGGACAGAGAAACTAAGTTTTTCGTTTCTAATTCTACCCTATAAAATGTACCTAGATCTCTCACATTCATCTGATCTAACACATCTAATGGCTATTATGAGTTTGATGGTTTGTTCAGCTTCCCGCACTTGCCTTATTAATAGATTGCCCTCAGATTTCAAATTATTTACGAAAAACTACCATTTGATATAAAATCTGCAATCCCTTCATTTTTCTCCTCCTCCGTCAGCCCCCGCCTCCACCTCTCGTCAGCCCCCGCCTCCACCTCTCTTCACATTCCTCAGCAGGCGCGCATCTAGGGTTTTGAGCCCGCCGGCTGAGGCTCCCTCCGCCGCCCCCGAGCATCCCACGAGCCGTCGCTGGCCTCCCTCGCCCTTAAGTCGCCGGCTCCCTCGGCCCCGAACCTCCCTCCACCTTCGGGTGAGGCTCCCTCCGCCACCCCCGAGCACCCCACGAGCCGCCGCTGGCCTCCACCGGTGCCGCCGACCACCACGCTCCCGCGTCCACCTGCCCATCGCCCCCATCCCTGCCCCCATCCCCGCCCCTTCCCGCGTCTCCCCGCCTGGAGCCGCCTCCACCGCCACCGACCACCGCGCTCCCGCATCCACCAGCCCATCGCCCCTATCCCCACCCCTCTCCACGTCCCCCAGCCTGGCGTCGCCTCCACCTCCGTCGACCAACTTGAGAAGAGATCACCTACCGGCGGCGAGGCGGGGAGGGGAGATGGCCGAAGGTGGAGGAGGCAATGGCGGGGATGAAGGGTGGAGGAGGAGCGGCATCGAGGTGAGCACGCTGCAGTTCGGCTACAACGGGCAGGCGCCGCTCTTCGCGCGCTTCAACCTCCGCGTCGTCCCTGCTCCGCTGCCTCCTCATCAGCGCCAATGGATCCGGTAACACCCGAACCCCTAGCTAGCACCTGTTGCGAGCTGTTATGCTTGTGTAGTTTCTGCAGTTATGCGATTGTGTGATCCGGACGGGTTCTTCTGATGCGTCCTTGTAGTTTGGCTGCAGAATGATTTAGGTACGGATGCTTAGGTGTTAGTTCGATGTGGGATTAGATAGGTGTTGTTTTCTCTGCATGCCATTAGGATTGTGCTAAGAAATAGAGTCTCACTATTGATCCATATGCATTTTTTAAGTAATTGGCGTGTAATTTGGTTGTTACTTACGGTGGGGGCGCTCCTGTGCTCTTCGCATTTGAACGCCCCCTCTGCTGAGGGAAATGGTGGAGTTCATATAAGTATGTAGCTGCAGTGCCATTGTGCTTGATTTGGAGCTGAGGCATAATCCGAATGAAATGGTGTGTGTGCAGTTTAGCTAATTATACTAGAGTTGATTATAGAGCAACAAATTGGAGTGCACTGGAATGAATGGGTGATGCTTTGTTGTATGATTTGCGTTGCCAATTGGTTTTTTTGCGATATTGTGCGTGTGCAATCCATCAAGGGGAGGACATCTCCTGCCTTTCTTTCTCATAGAGATTGAGTGTAAAGCTTCGTCCAAAGAAATGGTCTTCTATCAGCATCAGTTTAGGAAATTTGCACATCCATGTCATGTGTGTTATAGAATCCTAATTTGTATTGGAGATCTAAGATCCATTACCATCTCTTGATAATTGTGTGGCACCAGTACATTGCTTTGCCAAATGCCAAAAAAGGGCGTTGCCTAACAGAAGGGGATTTTTTTTATCCATTTTAGATTAATCTCTGCACTCGCACGTACATTGCGTCGTGGTTGAGATATGTTATGTTCTCATGTTGTCTGAGCAATGTTTTGTACACCAATTCAATCACCAGCTTGTGCAAAACTGCAGGCAAGACCAATCTTTTGAAGATTCTTGCGGGGAAAACATATGGTTGGAGGAAGGGATGTTGTTCGTGTTCTCAATGGTTCTGCTTTTCATGACACACAGTTTGTATGCAGTGATGACCTTTCCTACTTGGGTGGTTCTTGGAGTCGGACTATTAGTTCAGCTGTAAGTTCCCTCTCTGTTTACTTGCTATAAGAATTAGAAATTTTCTTCTTGCTTGGTTTCGATTTCTTCATGATTAACTTTTGCATAGTCGGACATTTTTTCTTTGCAAATAGGCTTTCACCCCAAAGTTTCATCGGAGCTATTTCATAATGTCTCTAATGCTAGCTGAACATATATAGTCGCCTTTGTCCATGTTGTTTCAATATATGCAGATTTTCTCGGTGTTTGACTCAAGATTGTAGCTAGAGTGTTTTTTTTTGTTGCCATCCAAAAGACAAATCCATCCTCACACCCACCCACACAAAAAAACTATTTCCCTACTTCATTAGTTAGTAGATGCACACATAAGTCTGCACATTGGCAATTCTTTGTATGCTGTGCTTGGTCTGTCAGAGAAATTTATCTTACATGCAAGTAACTTTCTCAGGGTGATGTTCCCATGCAAGGCGACTTCTCTGCTGAGCACATGATTCTTGGAGGTATTCTACACACAATAATGCTCATCATATCTCATTATTGGATTCTTATAGGATGAAAGCAATAATGTGTCCAGATACTCCTTTGTCCTTTAATTTAATTATCCCTTGATGCTTCAAGCATTTCTTGCAATTAACTTCCTGCTGGCATTTCTTTTGTTTAAATAAATGTTGAGTTGCAACCTTGAGTTAGGCAATTGAGACTGGTAGTCAACGATATTGGAGTTCCGTTCTGATTATTAGTAGGAGTACATGACTATGTTTTAAGCACGAGGAATGTGATTTCTGAGGAACTATGCTTATCTTGTTTGCAAGACTTATGATATTTTGGTACAAAGAGAGAGCATCAGGTACTTGTTTTTGGCTGATATTGCCACTGAATTTATGCGATTGGTTGTTCCGTCCTCGACTACACCTGTTCGCCCAGGTGATGCGATTGATTGTCCTTCTCATGCCATTATCTCCTCTGTTTCTCTTTCCTTGCAGCTAGGACAAGCTGGATTAATTGGAGCTATTCTCCGCACAACAAAAGGTAATGCATCCTATTGCCATCTTCTTCTTCAAATATTCAGTGGAAAGATGTTTTTTAGGTTCTACACTTTGTATGTTATAATTTTGGTGCAGGTCAAATTTCAGATTGCCAGCCAATTGATGATTTTTTTGACAATTCTACCTGTGTGCTACATCTTATCTGTTACAACAACATTTGTTGAAGGATAATAAGAGCTTTATATTTCTTTTGGGTTAATATGTAGCTTTGTTACAAATAAAATCTTTGGTATTGTTAGTAAGGCCACATGTAATGAGTTAGTGTGTAATTTTTCGCCAGCTTAACTCATCTACTCTGCCAGTTACAGTGTTGGCTAATGAGGAATTTTCTTTCAAAAAAGTTTATAGCGCTTCATCCAGCCAGCAAGAAAGAATGGAAGGAAATCCTACTGCGTACAAATGAAAAAAAACCCACAGTGGTGGCTGTTATGGTTGGTAGCCACGTATATAGTGGATTTTGCCAAGGAATAGTTGTACTGATGCATCTTATCAACCTCACCGCGCTCTGTGTTGTTCATTTGCTTTTGTTGATAGTGGTTCTTTTTCTTTATTTGGTGCAGAAGTGGGCTGTAAAATTGCAAGCAGGTCGGGGCTTGCGATTGGCCTATGTGGTGGTTGAATCTGCTGGCATAGAGGGATAAGCATGGTAAGTTACTGCTGCTGCTCCGATTTGGCACTGGCTACTACCAATTTGTCTCTCACATGCATTTCAGCTATGGTATTTTTTACTTCTTCATTACCAACAATTTCAGTTAGCACAGGAAGCACAAAATAGGTTCTCCAAAAAGTCAGGTGAGGGATGTGAGTGCTAAACATGATATCCAATTTGTAACTATATTTAGAAGCGTTTTACTTTTCTCCACTTTTCAATACCCAAGCATGCCCACTAAATGTTCACCAAAATGTTAGAACCATGGAGTTATTTGGTTTATTTCTTTCTAGGTTCTTTTCATGCAAAAACACAAGTATTGATGAAAAAAGAGAAGCCAATATTGGTTTATATTATTTTTCGTGTTCATATCTTCATGAAGTTTGTTGACTTTCCTTATGCGACATTAGGTTTTTGCATCTTTTTGTAATGAAAGCTTTGTTTAGATCTTTCATCTCTTTATGTTGTGTTATGGGATGATATAACATAGAAATAAGAGAAATCAATATGGAACTCACCAGGAAGGATCTAATTTACCTTTACCCATTGCGATCAAAGGAGCTTCGCAAAATAAAAAAAGATATCGAGAGCCATCCAGATAGGTTGAATCTTCTTTGATGCTTTATTATTCTTTTGCATGCTATGTAGGATATGAATATTTCTCTCTAAACATTTCGAAAAGATTCTATCTTGGCTTCTTCAGTTGATGGTGCTCTAGGCCTTTGTATTTTCGTGTCTTTTCGCTTCGTTTAGCCTGAGCATGTCTAATGTGATTTTTACCATGGCTTTTAGCCAATGCCATCCACAGGTTAGCTCTTCCACATGCAAACATGGACTAACATTTGTAATTTATCTGATGTATACATGACTTTCTAATTTCTTGCTCCACAGTACAACCAAAAGGTGTATGTGTTACACTTGATGTACACCAACAAGTAAATTCAGATTTATCATTCCCTGTTCCATTAAAGCTAATCTATTACATTCCTGAAATCTCATTCTCACGCATGCCATGTTGGTTACCCAGATGGCGTTGTGTGCATTGGCAAATACTTTTCGGCATTGCAAGAAAAAGGTGACCACTCTAAGAGAGGTAATATTTACTCATTGACATTCTGAAATAACACACTCGATCATCTCATCTTGTAACTTCAAATTTCCAACCTGACTATATGAATCCCTTGTAGCTCAGCAAATCGTACATAGAAATTTGTAGATCAACCCAAGTCCCAGCAGTTAAGATGCTTGAATTTTTGAACGTGTGCATGGTTTTGAGCGATCAGGTCTGTAAACACCCATGGTTCACTGTGCATCAATACTGCTCGAATACAAGGAAACCAAACTATTTGCCAGTGTTTAATGTAGTCTGGATTGCAGGGATTCGTGAAGATAGGGCAATCCAAGGAAGATAAGCTTAGGAGAGCAACGCTTCAGATATCACTTTTGTATTTAAGGCGTGGACGGAGGTTCTTACTCCTAATTGTAACAATATGTCAGGTGTTCTGTTTCAGGTACTTATTGGTTTCATTCATGATGCAGGTAACTGATTTTTTTTCAGAAGTGCCTGAAACAACCAAAATTTTAGTGATAACACCATGCTGCCTTGCTGCGTGTATACATTATCTCTTTGTATTGAAAAACCATCAACTACCAATGAATCAAACCAAGAATGCCCAAAAGCTCAGGTGAATTTCAAACTGAACTCACATCATACTAGCCCAGCTCATGTGAGCAAGCAAAATACATTTTCTGTGCTCTTCCTCCTGCATTTAGCTAATTACAGTTCCCCGCTTTTCCCCTTTAGATTCCTGACAGTTCAGTGCTTTTTTGCTATCTCAGGTGCTTGCCTTCTATTGTATCAAGCCGTGGTAAATTTTCAGCCAATCCTCACTGCTATTTACCAGGATCATTGATTTATGAAGAAACTGTTTCTTAGTGCCAAAAGTGTACATGCAATGAGTACTCTAGTTCTCACACAAGTCTTCCAAAAGATAGTTGATTGTACTGCTGATTTTTAATTTTGTTTCTTCCATAGCAATTGATCATGTAGTTAGCCATTGATGTACCGATAATTTATATTGGAGCATTTTTTATTTGTTGCCAAAGCAGTTGTACACCAATGATATTTTACTCATGCTACCTTTTTTTCGAGAGGCCAATTTCATCTCAAAATAAGGCGTCACATAGTTTTTTTTAGTGCTGTGCTGCTTCTTTTTTCTTGGAATTTATTATTACTGTGTAGGCTAACACTTGATAATATTAATTTCTTTTAGAACTCACTTAAAGTCTCCATGGCTTTAATTGGTGGTTGGGTGGTGTTTTTTATGGATAACTTGTATATTTTTATTCCATGACTATAAATGAGTGGCAGTTCTATTTTCTATAAAAGTAACATATATGAATTGTTGACAGGGTAAGAAAAGGTGATGTGATTGTCATGTATAAAAATTAATAGGCATTTTATTGAGGTGCACAAATTCTTGTTTATTGAGATGCATATGTATTTCAGTTCTATCTATACTGCCTACTAAAAGGCCCTTTTTTCTTTCCTTCCTTCAACCCACAAAAATATACACAGGTCACTCAGTTTTGTCTGATCAAATGCATTTAACAGTTCATATTAGATTCAACAGCTCATATTAGTTTGATGGTATGTCCCATAATCCGACGACTATCCTTATTTGATAGATAATCACCTACCGAAGCACGCGATGAGCCGACGGCCCACTCGACCACGCGCACGCGCACTAAGGTTGGGCCGAATTTAGCCCGATTCCAGATATTTTGTAGAAAAACCCTCGGATTTATTTAATAATACACATGAATTTCTATATGTACTAAAATCTTACGCAGAACCCCCTACTATCATCAGAATTCACAAAAAACATATTTTCCAGTAGAATAGAGCCTCGGGAATTCAAATTTCGGATCTATTCTTACATTTATAGCATGCCTGTACATATGTGGAAACGTGCGTTGTACGTGCTCGGTTACTAGTAATAGTAAGATAACAATATGTTGCGAATCATAGAAGGCAGATAGGGAAGGGGGGAACAAGCTCGATGCACTAGGGTTTGTTGCAATTTTTGACAGATCAGTTGCTACTAGCTAGTAATAAAACCGAGAAGAGAGCTTAATTAGCACGAGAAACATGGTGATGTGGCTAGGGTAAGCTTGAGAAATCCCTTTTTTCGAGAAAAACATATATTACTTTTTTGAACAATGTTTTAAGTTTAATGTTTAATCTTAAACTTTAATATCGGTTAGAAGACATCTCTCAACTCTCAAAACTATTTACTCTCCTCTTCCTCCTCCCTCTAACCAAACCAGGGTGATTTTAGCTGACGTGGCCCATTGGGATGTCTTCTAATCTATATTGGAGTTTATGTTGAATGTTAAACTTGGATTATAGTTTAGGAGTTTTTCTCTTTTCTTTTTCTCCCATTGATCGAGCAAGAGTGTGCTTTGGAAAAGAGTGAGGTCGGCGACCCCATTGTCTGGCTCACATGATGGCCGCATGAGTTTCCTCGCCAAACTCGGCACGGGGAACATGACTCTCCGTCACGCCTGATCTGATCGCGTGCGCTGTACATAGTACAGCACCACCACCTAGCTAGCATGCATCCATGAACCGGAAAAAAGCAAAAATGGCCCCCCGTCGCACGCAAAAGCAAAAGTGTCTCCGCAACGCGCCGCGCAGTCGACACGTGGCGAAATCGCGCCGGGGACCCGCGATGGAGTCTGGTCGCGCCCCGGGCCCGCGAAAGAACCGCGTCGCGCCCCAGGCCCGCGATGCGGCCCGCTCCAGGCCCGCGACGGGCTAACGCCATCAACGGTGGCGTTTAAGTCCACGAGCTAACGCCAATGGCAGTGGCGTTCGCCCTGGTTGATGTGGCAAAGTTCCGAAATTCCAAAATATACGTGTTATTTCTCGATTTTTTAAAATCATGTATAAGTTCCAAAAAAATCTTAAAAAATTCATACCGGTTTATAATGGAATGAAGTATACACACGTAAATTTTCGTTGCACATGCACTGTAGCATAGTTTAATTTTTTCCCTATTCGTATTTGTTTTTTTTACACAGGTCACAAAAATGCATATTATTTTACGAAAATTTACGTGTGTATACTTCATTCCATTATAAACCGGTATGAATTTTTTAAGATTTTTTTGGAACTTATACATGATTTTAAAAAATCGAGAAATAACACGTATATTTTGGAATTCGGAACTTTGCCACGTCACCACTGCTATTGGCGTTAGCTCGCGGACTTAAACACCACCGTTGATGGCGTTAGCCCGTCGCGGGCCTGGAGCGCGATGCGGGCCGCATCGCGGGCCTGGGGGCGCGGCGCGGTTCTTTCGCGGGCCCGGGGCGCGACCAGACTCCATCGCGGGTCCCCGGCGCGATTTCGCCACGTGTCGACTGCGCGGCGCGTCGCGGAGACACTTTTGCTTTTGCGTGCGACGGGGGGCCATTTTTGCCATTGCAACTCGGCCGGGGGCTATTTTTGCTTTTTTTCCTCCATGAACCATCCAATGCATCCTTGGACCTCCACCATTTCAGGTGCTTCTTTCTCTTGTCTCCTAAGGGTACTCCTAGTTCTCAGCTCACTACCTCGCATGCGCATTGGCCATTGGGGTGTCCTGGCATGACATGATGGAGCGAGCACCCATGTGAGCCTTTTTTCTCTGGTTTCGTGTCTCGGTGTCAAGTGCATGATCCTAGCAAATCCCAACAAAAAAGATCTTAATAAGATTGTTGCGGCTGGCGATCGCTTTGAGATTTCAGCGTGCAATGTAGTCTGATAGTTAAGAGAGATAGAGAGAATACCGTATTGACGTGCTGATCTCGATCAGACGTCGGTTCTCAGTTTATATATTGTGCTGCATCGGCTATAACGAATACAATACACCAATATCACATACTGGCTAAAGAGCTCGCGCCATAGCATGACACGGCCCGTAACTACCACCACGTCTTATGGCTAATAATTTGTTTTTAAGATGAATCGAGAAATATAAAATGCAAATTTTTTGCAGTAGATACTCCAGTTAAAAATAATTATATATGTTGTGCTAAACTGATTCTTTTCTTTGACTAGTAAGCGTGCACGTGCAACGCACGTCTCAATCAATACATATAAAATTTACATGAGTACAAAATAGAGTATGATAATATTGCTTAATATTATAATTAAATATTATAAATCAATATTTATTTAAAATACGTCCAAAAAACAGCTATTAAGAATAAGTCAGAACTAATTATCTGAGGCGGTTGTGTGCATTTTTGTTCTTGCTTACTTTACACAGCTTATGTACTTCATCACATAAAGGGCAGACTGGTTATGCTTTGATGTTTGAACCTTCAAATATAATCATGTTTTGGATTAGTCATCCAGCTTTAGATGTAACAGCTAGTTGAATTTGTTAAGTACGAATATCCTTTGAAATGACCTAATGAATCGTCAGCTACAAATAGCCTCTTAGTTATCCTTCTTGATTCAATCATCACCTGTGTTCTAACTTTTGGTGGTCCTTTATTAAATTTTTTCAGCAGTTCCTACAGGTGTAGCCTAGTTAAACAAAATGAAACAATACCCTTAGCAAGACCAACCAGAGTTAACAACAAGTGAAACATTTCTAGAAGCGACCATGACCGGAGAACATAGTATATATTGCAAAGAACCTTTTATTCCATTGATAGTAGGGCATTTACATAATATACTCTTCAAAAGAACTTCAAAGGCTGCTGCTTAATTACATATAGAGAATCTTGTAATGGTCGAAAAGCTTGAGGGTAACTCCACAGCCAAAATGTATGGAATACAGTTAATTACATAATTAGTGCATTTTCGCCAATAAAAATAGTAATGGCCTACTTGCGCGATGACGACAAAAGGCAGAGGCAGGGAAGAGCTTGGTGACAATACTGACAGCATGGAGCCTCTACATCTCGGACCTCAGTAAATCTCAAAAAGCAGAACGAAATCTCACGATCTCACATCTCAATGCTACCGACACCTCCGGAGGACACGAAATAATGATCTAGCAGACGAAAGGATAATAGGACAATATGCTAACTTCTAGACTAAATAACAAAGCTTCAATGACTGCAAACAAAATACAAAAAGCACCAATTAACTGATTTCATAAAATGCATTCTAGGCAAAAGCTTTTCCAGCAGAATGAGTTGTGTAAACATAAACTAAAAATCTAAAAGTAACAACCTTCATTCTTTAAAGCCTAATTGTAGCAGTAGTGACTGCAATATTATATCATGAGTAGCAACAGCATGGCACGCAATTTCTTTGTTCATGTCATTGTAGTTTCTTGCCATCTACACTCCATATACATAAGTCAGAAAAGAACCAGAATCCAAATTTGGAAATGTCTATGAAGTAAAATTGTATTAAAATAAAAGAGTAGTGTTCCCTTTCCTGCCGGCAGAGTGCGTTTTGCCCACCCTTCGTCCAACCTTCCTGTTTTGCAACCTTCCTACCAATAAATACTTACCAAATATGTGTTTACCAAATACCTTCCCTTAAAAGAACAAAAAAGGACATTTTCCACGAAGTCCCTACCTTAAAAAAATTACATGGAGAAACAATCTAAGGTGTACAATTTTCATGTAGATAGAACAGTAAAAAAGTGTAAGCAAATGCACTGCAAGCTTAAATCGCGCGAGCAAATACGACGTTATCCAATAACACGACAACATTCAACTAAAACTCATGTTTCCATCCTATGTCCACATTTCGAAAGTTTATTTACTACAAATAACCCTAAAAGAGATAAAAACCATTATCACCAAAAGTACATTTTCGCAAGAGCAAGCCAAGATACACCAAAAGATTAGCCATCAGCTAGCGCAAATCACTGAGCTTCAAGTGAAGCTCTTAATCACTATCTGTGCTTGAGCCGTCTGAACCAGGCAGTTCGATACAAGTACTATTACCACCACCGTACGCATGGCTTGATGGATGAACTACTGGCCGGTAGTCTTCGCAGCCATAGCAATGTCCTAAAAATAGAAAAAGGGTTAGCCAAATACTAACATGAGGAAACAATGAGATTAACAAAATTGCACCTGACGTAAACCTTAAGGTTACATCCATTAATCTGGAGATATAATGTGTAGGGTGTCTACAGTTGGAACAAAGTAGATTTGCATTCCAAATGTACCACACTTTAAGCATTTGCAGGTTGTTCAAGTATGACAAGCGACACTGTTTACTCTATGCACCAAGAAGGGCATGGAAAATCATCAGTTTTGCAGAATATCTTTCTTTCTACAGATTTCTCGCATGGATAACTTCTTTGTTCGTTACTGGCACCAATGTTGCTTGTTATGAAGTGGGTTTAAACAACGATGCAATCTGGGAAAAGGTTCTCTTGGAGTAAGAATTGCAGATATATTAAACAGGGAAGAACAAAGAAGAAACAACAGGAACCGTCAAGAAAACAATAACAGGAGCTAGCTAATAAATGAACCCCTCATACCTGCATCATCTTCCCCAACTATACAGCACAACAGTATATCATTCTCACTCTGAACCCAGCCGTTAACTTCGGAGAAGAAAAGCTTCACACTGCCATCAGCAGAATGATGACCCTCAGGCTTGGCTGTGAAGTTATAATGATAGCAGGCCCCTCCAAACTCAAAAAACAGACACGTTTCTCGTACCTCCACCAGCTCAAACTGAAATCAAAATGCAAGAATGCAGTTAACATCTAACACTGGATTATCAAGTCCCAATCGGGGAGAGAGAGAGAGAGAGAGAGAGAGAGAGAGAGACCTGGGTGTTGTTTGCTCTGTTATATTTACGTAAGGCTACCTCAGCGTGGCGTTGTGAGACCCTTTGTCTCTGCGCAATTCTTTTTTCTCGGAGTGCATTCCTTACCTCTGGAGGTTTCTTTTTCCTCATTACAACTGGGGGTTCAGAATCTAAACTGGAGCTGCTGTCTCTCTCAAAAAAACTGGAGCTGCTGTGACTTTCTACCCCAGGCCGGGGGAAAGAGAACTGAAATCTCCAAGCATGTTGCTCCATGTTGATATCTTCAGGAGTACTCCTTTCCTTGGAAGCCCAACCAGCTCGATTCCTAAACCGTTACCAGATTATTATGTCATAAAAAAATGATCCAAGTCCCATATACCATGCCCTACTGCACAAAAAATTACGAGTATCGTTTACCCATTTGTTTTTCTTTTATGACAAAGTCTTGGTGTGTCTCAGAGTGCATGCACAGTTCATGAAACCGGTTACAGGAGATTAAAAACTTGTCGGAGTTTATTTGAAACTAAAATTTGACATTGTTAGTTAAACAGCTGCCAGCTGTGGATGCAGATCTAAACAGCTGCTGTGCTATGGCAGGAACAGTGAGGACACTTAATGAGAGCAAAACATGAGGGATTGTGCTATTTTTTTGGGAACGGATAGCATTGCTACGTTTTCCAGTACAATTCTTAGCCCATCATCAATGCAGCTTGTAAAATCATGAAGATTGGTTTTTAAAAGAAAAAAATTCGGCTAACCATAAGGGAACGGGAGGATTTGTGTAATTAATTTTTCAGGAA
Organism: Stipa capillata; assembly: GCA_019208055.1. Taxonomy (NCBI): domain Eukaryota; kingdom Viridiplantae; phylum Streptophyta; class Magnoliopsida; order Poales; family Poaceae; genus Stipa; species Stipa capillata. The sequence goes on along the minus strand of JAGXJF010003150.1, from coordinate 206,187 downwards.
AAAAAGAGTTGATATAAACAAAAACTGGGCGACTTAATACTGCGAACAAGAGGATTTGTGTTATCGATCCCGCAATCACATTTCAATACTTGAATGCTCAATGCAGACGCACAATGGTGCTGAACAGAGAGCAAAAAAACTCTTTACCTGATTCGTGAGGCTGCAAAGTGAGAAGGATGACGTTGCTTTGGCTCCTTTGGCAAGACCTGCAGATTCTCTTTATCGAATATATTCTGCTTCTCCTTATACCTGAACCAGAACTTATGCTATTTAGAATTACAGTAAAAGGAAGCCAGGAATTACATAATCTATTATAATTCTAATTTCGGCAACACGTATGAATGTGTTCTTTTTTAAGAGCCATAGGAATTTGTTCACGACTTCACGGATACACGTGGTGATAAGTTAGGCGTCGCACTGCAGTTCAAAACAGATATACGTAGTCTAGCATAGTTTAGAAACGAATCGCATTGAATTAGAGCAAATTCATATAGCAGAGCAGCTAGACGGAGCAGGAGACATCGCCGGACATGACGTACTGTGACGGCGTCTGCAGGTGCGGTAGCTGCTCCGATCCTGGCGTGATCTTAGGCGACTGGCGAAGGGAATCCAGGAAGCGCCTTGGGGGGACGGCGACGGGGCGGTTCAGGATCCGCAGGATGCGGTGGTAGATGCCTGTCTCTCCATGCGAGCCGCCCCCACACACCTTGGCCGAATCCGCGGCGGCGCACTCGTCCAGATCTTGAAATTGGTGTACTTGAAATTGAAACTGCAGCATCAGACAAAGGATTATGGATGTACTTCTCCATTTCAAATGAACTATTTCTATCACCACTCAAGAAATAAAAATAAATGCTGAAAAACAAAGAAGCAGACTCACCATTTCTCAACTGTGCTTGCTGCTCCATTGCTTGCAGCCTGATTTTCAACTGATTGTTCTGAGTTGAAAGCACAGCATGGCCCCCTCTGCAAAATATATACTGCATCAGTAACTAAGATTGTCCAGACTTAAAAGCCCAAATCGAAATGCTCACCACCTTCAGAGAACAAACCTGAATCATTGTCAGTTGTGCTGTTAATGTTGTACTCTCCATCTGCAGCACCTGAACCTTGCGCTCAAGCTCCGATATGTACCACCCCTCTCATCTCTCAACCAAACACGCTGCTTGGCAAAGTGTAATTTAGTATCAGCTTCATGATCTTGCCGATGGGCACAAATTGGAGATGAACTCTTCCATATAATAGCCAAGTGTAATTCAGTATCGGCTTCATGATCTTGCCGATAGGCACAAATTGAAGATGAACTATTCTACTACGAAAATAGCTTACATGTCAAATAGACAACAGGTTGAAACAGGCTGAGAACTGCAAGCCTACCACGGTCCTTTCCAGTTAAAGAAAACGACCCGATCCATTATTCCATTGAAAGGCTGGACATGAGGGTAACAGGGATTGACAGAAACCAAGAATCAGCCTTTCTTTCAATCTCATCCATCATTGACCTGCCTACCTAGTTACTACTGAGTTACATGAACAATTTTAGCTCTGAAAATTAATACCGTCACACAGTTAAGGTTAAATAAATAATTTTAGCTTTAGCCGATAAATATGTGCAGCAAATGGAGTACTCATTCTTCAGGCCCATCCAAATCCCCAATGACCTATAACAACATTGAAAACTATACCTGAAATGACTTTTTTTCTTGAGAAAACGTAAAGATAAGCATAATTCCTCAGAAATCATATTCCTCGTGCTTAAAACATAGTCATGTACTCCTACTAATAATCAAACATAACTCCAATATCGTTGACTACCAGTCTCAATTGCCTAACTCAGGGTTGCAACTTCAGGATGCTTTCCAAGATAGCTAGACCATTCTAATAGAATCTAGAGTTCATGCATTGACACAATCATAGCATAAATGAAACATATACTGCAAGTGTTTTATGTGGCGACCCATTTTCCTAATACTAAACTAATGTATACTAATCTGCCATTGACCAAACATTACCCCAAGATTTCATTTATCGGTGCATTGGTTATGTTGGAACTCAGGCAATTAATCCTAACCTCGAATTGGAAACTGTGCCGCTCCATTGGTGGAGACCTGGGGCTCGTCGAAGGGGAGGAAGCCGCCGGGGCAACCTGCTCGACGGCGGAAAAGATGGCTGGGCTTGGGGAAGGAGAGCCGGCGAGCGGCGACGCCAGCGGTGGCCGTTGGACGCAGGAACGGAGCAACCGAGGGCGGCGGCATCAGCAAAGGAGGGGCTGGCTCTGCTCCGTTCCGGTGGGCTCGATGGCGGCGGCGTCCGACGGCGAAGGTCCAGAGGCGGGGCAGGCTCCGGGAAGTCGGCGGTGGCGAGTTCGGTGGGGACTCACCTGAGGAGGGAGGAGGCGGGGCCTGGGGAGCCGGACTCGAGGAAGGCGCCAACGGAGGAGTTGGCGTGGGCGGGGAGGTCGAGGCGGGCGGCGCACCCGTGAGGACGACCGGGGATGAGGCGGCGGCCGGGCTTGGGGTGGTGGCGACCGGCTCGACGGAGGGAGGAGGAAGGGGGCAGCAGCGACGTGGGGAAGACCGGCGGCGTTTGGGGGATCGGCCGGCGGCGGGCTCACCTGGCGCGATGGGCGGAGGCGAGCTCGGAGAGGCGGCAATGGCGGCGGCAAGGGGGGAGGTGGTGCGCGGGCAAGTGGAGCAGAAGGGCGACGGCCGGCCGCCGGAGGCGAGGGCGGGCGGCGCGACCTAGGGGAGTAACGGGAGGAGCAGGGGAGGGTGACGCGGCGAGTAACGGGAGGAGCAGGGGAGGGTGACGCGGCGGGGGTGAGGGGTGAGGAGGGAGCAGCTACGCGGTGGTGGCCATGCCAGGGAGCCGCGTCGCGGGGAGACGCGCAAGGAAGGGCGACGCGGGAGAGAGCGGCGGCTCAGGTGGGAGGGAGGCGCGGGGGTGAAGATGGGATAAGGTGCTAGGGCTCGGGTGCGACGGATCAGAGCGAGAAATTGCGGAACAGCAGAAACGACGGAGGCGAAACATGTAAAGATCGGAGGCGAAACACGCAGACGATCTCGTCCGTCCGATCGTGGAGATCAAACGGCTCACGTTGACCTGTGTACACAAAACGGGGTGACTGTAGCAAAAATAAAACTCGTCCTTTTAATAGTAGTGGAGATGGAGATGGAGATAAATGATAAATGATAAATGATAAATGAAACACCTTAACGATTTCTTCCAATACATACACAGATTTGCAAAAATATCAACGTTCAATATCAATTTCTAAACATGCAATGTATAAGTAGAATTCGGACGAAACTCAGACCAGCAGCTTCCCTCGCCTCGCCTCCCTCCGCGCCGCCTCCCTCCGCCTCGGCCTCCCTACGCCGCCGCCGCCTCCCTCCGCGCCGCCTCCCCTCCGGCTGCCTCCTTCGCCGCCGCTTCCCTCCGCGTCGCCTCCCTCCCTCCGCCTCGTCCCCTCCGCTGCAGACGCCGCTGCCAGCGCTGGCGACGGATCCGCCGTGATTGGTTATCAGTTGCTTTGGTTTCTGCCGACCCCGAGGACAAGATCCTCGACGCCATCCAGACTTGCCCCGTCGACTGCATCTCGTACGGACCAAAGCATGGCTCGAACCAAGCAGCCCAAAATCTTTAGCACATAAACCCTAAACCCTGCCACATACCCTCGTTCCCGAATCCGCCGCGTCGTCCCGGAGGCTCTCGCCGCCAAAACCCCTTCCCTTCTCCGCCTCGGCGCCTCCTCCTCCTACCGAAGCACATCTGCTACGGCACTCGGTTCAATCGCGATTGAGGGTTCAATTGCATCCCCATGCCACCTGTTAGGTCCGCCCCTGATGCGGCGGGGACCGAGGGGGACCTGGAGGCGCTGCCGGCACCGACGCTCCGGTCTCTGGCAGCGCCGGTCAGCAAGCCAGTCGACAAGTTCGCGCTCCTCCCTGCCTTCCTCAAGGTACCATCAGGAACTGGATTTTGTGTTGATTAGCTGTCTGTGTCCATGGAATTTACTTTAGACTATCCACGATGATGTAGTTTAGCAACCCAGGACGTCTTTTCCTGTTACCCGCTTGATTCACTGTACGCCCAATTCAATAACAAGTTTGTGTTATTCTTGTTATTTCACGCAGCAGGTCAGTTTTGTTCTCAATTGTTCAATTAGGTAATGGCAAGACCGCACTTGTCATGTTAATCTGTTATTGGAATCCTCAATTTAATGTAGAATCTCGATAATGCCTCACACAGCCTATCTTTGCCTGAATGCTCTTTGGTCTGTTCTGCCTTAGTACTAATCTGTGATTCAATTCATTCCGACTGAGCAACACTTCAGAGGTTTGAATTTCTCATTATTGTGTTCCGATTGATCCATGTGGTCATTCCCTTTTGGAAGGTGTGCCAACTACTCATTTTATTTGAGCATCTTGTTGATTAATTTGCTTTTACCCCTCGTGTTTCTTTGGTGAAATCACCAGGTTAGAGGCCTTGTGAAGGAGCACATTGACTCGTTTAACTACTTCATCACCAAGGGAATCAAGAACATTGTCCAGGCAAACAATCGAATTGAAGCGCGCAGTGACCCATCCATTTATCTTAGGCATGATGCTATTCAATTATACAACAACGGTTTCGTTTGTGTGTTTTTAAGTGTTCTCTTATATGTATTCTTTTGTTTCCCTTGATGTAGATACAAAGATATACACATTGGTGTGCCCTCGGTACAAGTGGATTTCAGAGTTGAGACTATCACGCCTCACTTTTGCCGCCTTACTGATCGCACGTAAGCTTGACATTGCCTCACTTTCATCTATCTGATGTAACTTTGTGCCAATAATTAACCTAGCATGACATGAATCTATCAATGAGCTGGTGATATATGAAGAATATAGATTTGTTTAGCTTAAAAAAACAGCAGGACTACTTCAAATAGTGGCTGATTGGGTGAAACAGACAGCCCAAGCTAGTATCTTTATTCGTCACGATCCTAGACCACACAAATGTTGGAGAAATAGCTAGATACTTAGAATAAGCAAGGACTGCAAGGAAGAGAGAATGTTTGCCTTTGCAATTGTAGAATTGTACCATGAACATCACTATAAATGTTTCTTTTCTGCCTACATAATTGAGTTTTTGAGTATGCATGATCAGGAACAACCTAGCCTTCTCTGTGATGTGGCCTTTTTTCATGAGGTAGAATTTTATGTTGGAAAAATACGAACTTCAATGCTCAATATTTCATAGGACAGACCAATTGCAAAATGTGCTTTTAAATAGCTGATTCATCAAACACCTAGCTTGACCATCTTGGTGGTACCACAGTAGTGTTGAATTTTCCGTGCATTCCTTTTGCCTATCACAAGTTTCCTGTTACCATTATCAGTTATCATGCTTGCTCAACATGTTCTTTTCTTCCTTCAGCTATTCTGCTCCTGTGATAGTTGATATTGAGTACACCGTAGGGAAGACTCATGTGCTGCATAGGAAGGTAACCCATCTAACGTCTGGTTGAAACACCCCCTCCTTCCACCCACAAAAAAATATTTTCTTATTCTGTATGCATATGTGACATGCCAGCTCTATTCTGAACTCTGAAGTACATGTTACATGCTTGGTGGGAAAGAAGCTTAGCCTCCTCTTGTCTTTTTTTTCTTTCTCTCCAGCCAAATTTCATCATTGGGTACATGCCTATTATGCTTAGAAGTTATGCCTGTGTTCTGAATGGAAAGGATGAAGCTGAACTAGCAAGATATGGTTAGCCTTTTTATGGTCCTCACAGTTTACTAAAATAAATAAATTTCTTAGACAGAAATACCATTCTATCTTTCTGGTTATTTTGATGGTTTCAGTATTGTGCCTGTAGGTGAGTGCCCTCTTGATCCTGGTGGTTACTTCGTTGTGAAAGGAACTGAGAAGGTAATTAAAAGCATTGATGCAATTTTCTCCTATTGGATGCTAAACATAATAGTGCTAATGTTAAGTGCTCATTTTTGGCACACAAGTTCCTAATGTCCTTTTGTGTTTATTAATGATCTTGCAATACACTTTTATTTTCAGGTCATCCTAATACAAGAGCAGCTGTCAAAGAATCGTATTATTATCGACACTGATAGTAAAGGAAGGTATTATGCCTACTATTTTGAAATTTTTATCAGTATCCAGCAGATTCTTGTATTTTGAGGGTTTGACAACTGCTAAAAAAATGACATGATTTTGTCAATTACTTGTCTTTATGGCTACCTTGACAGACAGACAGCTGTTATAAATAGATAGGCTACACACTCATAGGAGCTTTGCTGTTAAGACTAAAAAGAGAGAAGAGAACCTATGGTAAAAGAAGAAGGATATCGACAATAACTTCACAATGTACATGTTCTGCAATGATGAAGCTGGGAGTGAAAGGTTTTATCCTTTGCTGACTATAGATGCTGTAACTGTAAGACAGTATGTCAATGGCTTATGGTGTTACATATAATTTTATGCTTTCTCAGCGCGACCTAGTGCAACTGCCTTAGCGTGTGATATACCTTGTTTGTCCCGAATCACCCTTCAAGAAGCCAAGCATCTATGATGGTTATACAGTTTTTGCATACTGGTTGACTATGTTCTCATTTATCAAATATTAACTTATGCATGTTTTGTCGAGGCTTTCCACCGTTTTATGGCTTGATGTGCTGGGAAAGTGGGATACTTGTATGATTTAATCCATGTTGGTGTAGTTTAGGTAACACTGATTAAGTAGCTTATAGCTAGAAACCATTTGACAAAGTATATACATGACTAAAGCATTTCTGGAATTCTGCTTGATAAGAACGAAAACCCGACCAAGGGATTGTCTTTTCACATGATTGTCTTGACTCAGGTTACTAGAGTCAGGGAAGCAGTTCATATCTGATTCCAACCATCATGGCTAAAACCATTAGCCTTTGAGTTCCTTCTTCCCCTCATTACTGAAGTTGCTTCTTTTTTTATGCTTGTGTGCATGTCAATCAATTTCTGGTTCCCTGTGTGAGATGCACTACAATTCAATTGTTGTGAACTTTGATTCACAAACCGGATAGCTACCGTGCTGAAGATAGCCAGACGGCGTGGCTGCAGTGGATTGGCTAGACATAGGCTAGATGAGAGAATATCTTGGAGAGAATAGACTGATTGTTCTTTCTTGCTCAAAAGTAGATACATCGCATCCTTATATAGTGGATGCTTAGGCTCTTCACCTTTCCTAACATAATATGAACTCCTAACGAATAAGACTCTTTTAATCTAGACTTCCTAATACAATACTATTTCCTAAAATACTCGTAATCTTTCTTTGTTTGGACTCCCCGACGCTAGTCCACAACATCAATACATGCTGCTTGGAATCTTATGCTGACTGACCTTTATTTTCTTTCAATTAGGGTAATTGCATCTGTTACCAGCAGCACACATGAAGTAAAAAGCAAGACAGTGATTTTTATGGAGAAAGAGAAGATTTATCTGCAGCTGAATCAATTCACTAAGCCGGTATGCATTTGGTACCCTGTTGAAAGTTCCTTCCATTCATAATATGATACCTATCTTCTTAACCCTTGTTTAACAATACAGGATCCACACATTTAATGCGTTCTTCAACTTCTATGTTAATTCTTTTTGAATCCTTATGGTCATGATTTGGTGGTTGATACTATGGTTCACTGATGGATTTAGCATTCTTTTTGTTTGATTATAGCCATGGCGAAAGCAATAGATATAGATATGGGATTGCAATGGGTTTTCTGGAAAGGGACAACTAGATATATAGCTCCTAAGAGGGATCAGCACCTCTTGACTCTTAGTGCTGAAATCTCCTTGGATTGTTTGCTTACGTACGTTCGTACAATATATCCTGATCAGTGCGCAGTGTACTCAGCTGTTATTCCCAAATTTAGGTGATTACTTACCTCCTTTAATAGGGATAGCATGAACTAAGTAGCCTTCTTTTCCTGGGCTTCACACTTGATGTATCCTTAATATCTGTGAACAAAGCCTTCAATTCCTATATTATATGGAAGGAATAAGATAATGTTCCATGATTCAATTTCTGATCTTTGAACTTTACAGATTCCTATAATAGTGGTTATGAAAGCTATGGGACTGGAAAGTGACCAAGAGGTTGTACAAATGGTTGGAAGAGATCCAAGATATGGTGACCTCCTATTTTTATCTATTCAGGTAACTTGTTTGTTTTTCTTTTGTTGATTTACTTTTTCTTTGGCTATACTATAATGGAGATCGGACTGTATATCTATTTGATTGTTTAAACTTGTGTCAAGTGTTAAATCTTTCAGGCTATTTAAATGTTTTCTGCTTTATTAGGAATGTGCCTCAGAGAGAATATATACACAACAGCAAGCTTTGCAGTACATGGATGACAAGGTGAAACTTCAAACTGATGAGCATAACTTAACATCATCGTTCAATTAAACTTTTCGTCGTAGTTTGAGTTATGCCAAACAATTAGCAGAATTTTTAAATAGCGATGAAGTGCATTCTAAGCTTTGCAAGAGTAGATCCCTTTGCTACTGAGTCAGGCATTTCCTCCAGTGTCCACTGAAGGAGTGTTAGGCATTTGACTGGAGATGTCTTCACTACTCTCCTGATAGCAGTCTCTGACACTCCTAGATTTCTTTACTACTTTTCCAATAGCAGTCTCTGTCACTTCTGTGTTCTAGTTTTCTGGTGGGACTTCTTATTGTTCTTTGGAAATAACATCAGTTTTATTACAATGAAAATAATTTAGTTGCCCTTTTCTTATTACTATTACTAAGGTGTTTGGTGATTAGAGAACTAGTGGAAACTAAAAACTACCAGGACCTGTACCATCCATTGACTCTTTTCTGAAGGAATATTTGTTGATGGTTTTTCATTTTGTTGAAACATGAAGCTGATGGTCTATCTAGTGAAAACTACATGATCTGTTTTAGTTGCATGTATGTATCGAACGTGGCGTCTTTGCTGAGCTTATACTGTACGCTATCTTTGCAGGTGATGTATCCTGGTGCAGGAAATCTGAAGGTAATTATTAACTGCAGCTCATATGTTGCTTTCTTATAAAAATTGTTGGTGATCCAAATATACTGCAATTACAGAATGCCAGATTTCTATTCTTAAACTGATTATTAGGGACTAGCGACAAAACTTTGAATTTGCATTCTTGTTAGTTGTTACACATTAAACTTCATCTGCTACATGTGTCAAATTATGCTATGGCATAGTGATTTCTCTTTCTCTATTTGTCACTTTCAGGAAGGCCGGTCAAAATCAATCCTCCGTGATGTTTTTGTTGCGCATGTGCCGGTGAGATAAATGTTTTACCTAGGTTTTGCAGCCATAATCTTCTTTTTTCTCACACGCAAGTCAATCTCTCTTGTAGGTTAACAATGGGAACTTCCGAGCAAAGTGCATATACACTGCCGTAATGTTAAGGCGCATGTTGGATGCAATCTTGAATTCTGACACCTTTGATGACAAGGCAAGTCCAGAGCTGGCTGCTCTATCACTTTAGTGAATGACTCCTAAAATATACCAAAGTAAAAAAAAAGGCCTTCGCCAATGCTTTTTAAGAAATGAAAATGAAAATCCATGTGAATTACTGCTTGGGCCTAAAGAAGAATGAACTTGAAATTTTTATTTACACCATCTTTGACTTATTACAAGATTTTTCACACAGCGTTTATGGAGCTATATGTTTCTTTTGCGATGTGAGTAGCATATTTTCCTTTCAGGATACACTTGTGTACTTATCACAGTCAGTTAGACTAGTTTGATCTTAGAAAACCAAGGATTAACTTGTCCTATTTATTTCTTGGACCTTATTCAGTTTTGATTTTCAGTCTGTTTTTATGCATAACCATAAGCGCACACATGTAATCTGAAAAGAAAGCAAGTGGTTTTTTCACATGCCCACAACAGGTAAACTTATGTTAGGAAGTCTGACCAAATTCGGCTAGTGCTTGGTGTTAAGATTATGCAACTTGGATCTATTGCACAGCCCAATAGGCATATATATAGTACAAGATGGCTTGGAATACAAGGCAAGTATAGAGTCCAATGCCAATATAAATACAACAGGTAACCAATCCTACTATATCTCTAACACCCCCCCTCAAACTCAGGGTGGATCAACTACACTGAGTTTGGAGAGGTAGAAGCTGTGCTGAACACGAGTCTGTGCCTTCGTGAAGAAATCAGCCAACTGAAGCTCGGAAGGCACATACTGAAGAGCAACAACCTGATCCTGTACCTGTGACCGCATATAAGAAGCATCAACACCAATATGCTTGGTGAGCTCATGCTTTACTGGGTCTCTAGCAATACTGATGGCACCAGTACTGTCAGACAACAGAGGAGTCGGTGTAGTAAGAGAAACACCAAAATCCTCAAGTAGCCACCGTAACCACGTAACCTCCGCTGTCAAAAATGCCATAGCTCGCAACTCAGCCTCTGCACTCGAACGGGAAACTGCAGTCTATTTCTTCGTCTTCCAAGCAATAAGAGAACCACCAAGGAAAACACAGTAAGCAGAAAGAGAGCGACGATCAGAGGGATCGCTAGCCCAAGTAGCATCCGAATATGCCTGAAGCTGTAACGAACTGGAGCGTGGAAAGAAAAGACGGCGGGAGATAGTCCCACGAAGATATCGTAGAACCCGAAGAAGGTGACTGTAGTGAACCTGAGTAGGAGAAGAGACGAACTGACTCAGAATGTGAACTGGATAGGATATATCTGGACGAGTGACAACAAGATAGACAAGACTCCCGACAAGGTGACGATAGCGAGTCGGATCAGAAAGAGGCTCACCATCAGAGGCACGAAGATGAACATTGAGCTCCATCGGAGTCTCAATGGTGCGCTGATCAGTAAGGGAAGCCCGATCAAGAAGATCGTGGATATATTTCTCTTGGGATATATAGAAACCATCAGAAGTAGATGTAACCTCAATCCCAAGGAAGTAGCGAAGAGGACCAAGATCAGACATAAGAAACTGATCACTAGGACGAGCCTTGACAGAGGCAATGTACTCAGAATCATCTCCGGTGATGATCATATCATCCACATACAAAAGAAGAAGAGTCCGACCACGAGACGAAGTGTGGACAAACAGCGCAGGATCATGAGCACTAGCTGAGAAACCAGCAGCAGTGACCACAGAGGCAAAGCGCTCGAACCAAGCACGAGGGGCTTGCTTAAGGCCATAAAGAGAGCGACGAAGGCGACAAACCACGCCCTCAGGAATAGAATACCCAGGCGGGGGTGCATGTAGACCTCCTCACGCAACTCACCATTAAGAAAGGCATTCTTGACATCAAGCTGAGAGATAGACCAGTGGCGAGCAGAGGCCACGGCAAGAAGAGTGCGAACAGTGGTCATGTGCGCGACAGGAGCAAATGTCTCGTCATAGTCACGGCCATGCTCCTGCTGAAAGCCACGCGCCACAAGACGAGCCTTGTAGCGCTCAAGAGAACCATCGGAGCGGGTCTTAACTTTATAGATCCACTTACAGGTGATGGGACGAACACGTGGAGGAAGAGAGACAAGATCCCACGTGCCAGTGCGCTCAAGGGCAGCAAACTCCTCGGCCATCGCATGCTGCCATTCGGAATGAACAACAGCATCGCGGTAAGAAGTAGGCTCAGCAAGAGTAGCACCAACAAATCCAAAGCGGTCTGGAGGCGGAGGCCGATGTAGCCGGTGGACGAACAGCAAGCACGGAGGGAAGTGGCAGTCCAACTGGTGTAGCCGGTGGACGAACAGCAAGCACGGAGGGAAGTGGCAGTCCAACTGGATTTCCTTCGTCGTCCTGGTTGTGCCTCCAGACCGCTTTGGATTTGTTGGTGCTACTCTTGCTGAGCCTACTTCTTACCGCGATGCTGTTGTTCATTCCGAATGGCAGCATGCGATGGCCGAGGAGCTTGCTGCCCTTGAGCGCACCGGCACGTGGGATCTTGTCTCTCTTCCTCCACGTGTTCGTCCCATCACCTGTAAGTGGATCTATAAAGTTAAGACCCGCTCCGATGGTTCTCTTGAGCGCTACAAGGCTCGTCTTGTGGCGCGTGGCTTTCAGCAGGAGCATGGCCGTGACTATGACGAGACATTTGCTCCTGTCGCGCACATGACCACTGTTCGCACTCTTCTTGCCGTGGCCTCTGCTCGCCACTGGTCTATCTCTCAGCTTGATGTCAAGAATGCCTTTCTTAATGGTGAGTTGCGTGAGGAGGTCTACATGCACCCCCGCCTGGGTATTCTATTCCTGAGGGCGTGGTTTGTCGCCTTCGTCGCTCTCTTTATGGCCTTAAGCAAGCCCCTCGTGCTTGGTTCGAGCGCTTTGCCTCTGTGGTCACTGCTGCTGGTTTCTCAGCTAGTGCTCATGATCCTGCGCTGTTTGTCCACACTTCGTCTCGTGGTCGGACTCTTCTTCTTTTGTATGTGGATGATATGATCATCACCGGAGATGATTCTGAGTACATTGCCTCTGTCAAGGCTCGTCCTAGTGATCAGTTTCTTATGTCTGATCTTGGTCCTCTTCGCTACTTCCTTGGGATTGAGGTTACATCTACTTCTGATGGTTTCTATATATCCCAAGAGAAATATATCCACGATCTTCTTGATCGGGCTTCCCTTACTGATCAGCGCACCATTGAGACTCCGATGGAGCTCAATGTTCATCTTCGTGCCTCTGATGGTGAGCCTCTTTCTGATCCGACTCGCTATCGTCACCTTGTCGGGAGTCTTGTCTATCTTGTTGTCACTCGTCCAGATATATCCTATCCAGTTCACATTCTGAGTCAGTTCGTCTCTTCTCCTACTCAGGTTCACTACAGTCACCTTCTTCGGGTTCTACGATATCTTCGTGGGATTATCTCCCGCCGTCTTTTCTTTCCACGCTCCAGTTCGTTACAGCTTCAGGCATATTCGGATGCTACTTGGGCTAGCGATCCCTCTGATCGTCGCTCTCTTTCTGCTTACTGTGTTTTCCTTGGTGGTTCTCTTATTGCTTGGAAGACGAAGAAATAGACTGCAGTTTCTCGTTCGAGTGCAGAGGCTGAGTTGCGAGCTATGGCATTTTTGACAGCGGAGGTTACGTGGTTACGGTGGCTACTTGAGGATTTTGGTGTTTCTCTTACTACACCGACTCCTCTGTTGTCTGACAGTACTGGTGCCATCAGTATTGCTAGAGACCCAGTGAAGCATGAGCTCACCAAGCATATTGGTGTTGATGCTTCTTATATGCGGTCACAGGTACAGGATCAGGTTGTTGCTCTTCAGTATGTGCCTTCCGAGCTTCAGTTGGCTAATTTCTTCACGAAGACACAGACTCGTGTTCAGCACAGCTTCTACCTCTCCAAACTCAGTGTAGTTGATCCACCCTGAGTTTGAGGGGGGGTGTTAGAGATATAGTAGGATTGGTTACCTGTTGTATTCGTATTAGCATTGGACTCTATACTTGCCTTGTATTCCAAGCCATCTTGTACTATATATATGCCTATTGGGCTGTGCCATAGATCCAAGTTGCATAATCTTAACAGATGCAACCAAACATCACCGGAATATTCATGTTGATTTGAGTGTTTTGCATGATTGCACCTAGCTATTAGTCTGCCTTAGATATGACTCTTCCATAATTAACTATTGAAAATTTCAAATCCAATGTGGTGCTTGTTAAGGGTATTATGGTCTTTTCCTATTCATCTAGGGTTCGGGTGTATCCTTGTAATATATATTTGCCCCTTTGGGCTGTGCAATACAACAAGCTCTGTTGACAGCAGTGCTTAGGTTGGATTAGCCAAACAATAAAGAAAACAAATCCTATTCATCTAGGGTTCGGGTGTATCCTTGTAATATATATTGGCCCCTTTGGGCTGTGCAATACAACAAGCTCTGTTGACAGCAGTGCTTAAGTTGGATTAGCCAAACGATAAAGAAAACAATCTAAATTGTAATTTCAACAACCACAGGAGCTGCAGCAGGATCAGCAGGAGCATCTATAATTTAGGTTGTTGGATAAACACCAGTACTAAGATTCTCCTGGCAAATCCAATTTATGTTGAGATCAACATCAACTATAGCTGCATATACTCTACCAGTTAACATCAGCCTGGGGAAGGATCATAACGTATTGATAATCTACGAACCAAACATGTCTTTTTCTTACAGAGAACCAAACATGACCAATTCTTACTAAACTCTATTTTATAGTTTACCGTGCATAGCGCCTGGCTGATCCTTACTAAACATGACTGCAGAGTGACCTTGCTTGGTATTGGGGTCTCTACAATAGAGCACTGTCAAGTTGCACACTCTGATGGCCGTATATCGGGATTTGGGACAACACATTGCATGTTAACACTGTTTTTGCCTCTATCCACTGTTCAGCCAATCCCTTCATTTTGTGTTACCTTTGTATTTATCCTTCTTTGGCACTCGCTGTTCAGTCTGCATCCACAGGACTAAATATATCACTGAAATGTAATGGAGTTTAAATGTTATAAAATCCCAGGGAAGTTGCTAATCTAATATATTGGTCAATAGACTAATAGAGAACTTTGACACTCTAAAGGTAGTATGTTCCATTTGATGATTTGGATGTAGTCTGTTAGATTATTCTGGTCAATATTAGGCAGAAGCAAGTAGCAATATTCTTCATTTTGGGACTTAGCCGACGCATTTAGGTTACTGAATCTAGTATCAGCATAGGTAGGTACACAGAAAGGGGGTGCTCCAGCAGACACAACTGTCTTTCGCCATTTATTTAGACATGTGTGGATCATCTGGTACACCAAACTTAATTATTTACCACCCTGTTCACATTCTCGTTGAATTTATTACAGGATTATGTAGGAAACAAGAGGCTGGAGCTGTCTGGTCAACTAGTATCTCTTCTTTTTGAGGTATTTATTTTCTCTTATCATTTCATTAGATGGTATGCATTATGTGTCACGTCTCTTACAGTGCTTCTTTGTGAAGGATTTGTTCAAAACGATGAATTCATATGCTATAGACCGTATGAACAAAAGCACTGACATGACCCGCTCTAGTCCTTTGGATTTTAGCCAGGTAATGAAAGTCAGGTGCTTATTTATGGTGATCATTTGATCCTCCCTTTTGTGTTTTACTGCAATAATGTCGCTGTAGCATCACACTTTGACAGTGCACCCAATTCTTGTTGCACTATCTTCTTTGAATTGTTGTGTCTATGTAATCCGATTTTGTATAGTTGCAAATCACACCTTTTGTTGCAAACTGTTTCACAAAACCACTCTTTGGACTTGTCACGGAATTGACTATTGTAGCCCACCCGTCAGCGAGAGCTCCACTCTTGACCGCGTTTGACGACGTGCAGGAGGGTTTGTGTATGGCAGTTGGGCCAGCTTGCCAGACCAACGAGAGAACTAAGCAGTGTGGTTTTGTGAAGCGGTTTGCAACAAAAGGTGTGGTGTGGTCGTGAAACTAGTTTATAGAAATGTAGTTCCTTGATATTTTTGCAACAAAAGGTATAGTTTGGAGAAATTTACTCAAATATTTTGGGATCCTCGGATGTGCCATCTTAGATATATAACTTCCTTTGTGCAGTTGATACTGCAGCAGGATATCATAACCTCTGGTTTGGAGAGGGCTATTTCCACAGGAAATTGGGACATTAAACGATTTAGGATGCATAGAAAAGGTGTATCACAGGTATCTACTTGTTCAGACCTCAGATTTTCGATTCCCCTTCTCTGTTCTACAGATTTTGAGGTGCTTTAGTCTTTCTTTTACTTCTATGCAGGTTCTTTCTAGGTTATCATACATGGCATCTTTAGGCTACATGACACGTATAACACCACAATTTGAAAAGACCCGGAAAACAAGTGGGCCACGTGCTTTACAGCCTAGTCAGGTGAGGACAAAGTGTAGTACTGTTCGTATTTCATAAAGATATAGGAATATATGTGAAGACCAGAAACCTAAAAGCTTCTTGCTTCTATTTTATGTAATAAATTTATTAATTTTTCTGTAACAGTGGGGTATGCTTTGCCCAGCTGATACACCAGAAGGGGAATCTTGTGGATTGATAAAAAATTTAGCTTTGTTGACTCATGTTACAACAGATCAAGAGGAGGGCCCACTGACGAATCTGGTTTGTTCTCCTAATTCAGCTATATTTTATTTCTTTGGCTTTAATGCTTTGTGGCTTTGTGCCTGTGCATGTGTGAGCATGTTCATGTGTGTGTTGAGCTATTGACGAGCCCATAGTCAACCTCTTGGTTGGTTGGTGGAGCTGTGGGAGTACGTGGTCACCTTTATACACACTGCGTGCTCGGGGGGAAAGTGTGTGCCTGCTACGTGAGGTTGCGATTTATTCCCGGCTCCCACAATTCTATGTGCTCCTGTCCATTTGTATTGGAGCATGTGCGTCCAGCGTTGCAACATAAAAAACAATGTTATTGTCTTCTTGAGTCCAATTTTCTCTCTCTCCTTTTCTTTTCCTTTCTTTTCCTTATGCTCTCCCGTTCGTGAACTTGTGATTTAGAATAGCAGATCTTGCTTCAATCCTCTTATGTTTTGTAATAAATCCAGTACTTTTTATCTTTAATCTTCTAAAGTCTTATCCAGTGCAGTTTATGTTTTACCATTCTAAACCTGGTCGCAGTACAATCATAGAAGATGCTGCAATATTTTCTTGCTCATAATTAGACAAATAAGAAATTCTATTGTTTTCAACTGGCGGCTCTGTTTGAGATTACGGTGGCTTTTCAGAATTTTTTTTATTTTACATATAATAACTACTTGAAAGAATCTTCTTGTTGGAGCTATAACAACAAAATTGGATAGGAATAAGTTCCTCTAGTTAACTAGATTCTACAGCGCAGCAAAACAAAACAACCACGAATTGGTCGTTAATCACCTAAATACTTTCAGTGTGCTATCCTATCCATAAGTTGGTTGTGGTTGTGGTGCAAGCTGATGCAATATTTTCTCTATTTA
The DNA here is from genome assembly GCA_019208055.1 of Stipa capillata. Lineage (NCBI taxonomy): Eukaryota > Viridiplantae > Streptophyta > Magnoliopsida > Poales > Poaceae > Stipa > Stipa capillata. The sequence continues at coordinate 189,201 of JAGXJF010003150.1, read as the reverse complement.
TTTTCACTTGCTTTCTTTACACACATTGATATATAATTAAGGGCAACAATTTATGAGCAATGTTATATCTTTTATGTTTTGTTCATTCTTTACTGTAGTGCTATAGTCTAGGCGTGGAAGATTTATCACTTCTGTCCGGAGAAGAAATTCATGCACCAGGTTCATTTTTGGTCATGTTCAATGGACTAATACTGGGGAAACACAGGCAGCCTCAGGTCTAATTCCTTGTCAACTTAACATATGTCTTAAATGATTTGCCTTTTTTTATTCTTATTAAGTGATCTGTGATGCTTTACAGAGATTTGCTAATTCCATGCGACAATTGCGTCAATCAGGGAAAATTGGAGAGTTTGTAAGCATTTTTGTAAATGAGAAACAGGTATTGTTTCTTTTCTTGATTATTACTAGCTTAGAATGAATCTTTTCGTCATGCTAATGAATATTGTGGTCCTAACAGTTGATAATCAATAAAAATGTATTTTGAGAACCTCAAATTCCACGTTGGATGGTATTATTCAAAATTTTGTTAGTCAAAGCCTGTTAATGCTTGACTTATGCACCAAGTAATGAATCGGTATTGCAAGCTTAGTTTCAATACCAGAAGGATTTGAGGCCAAACAAGAGTTAATACCCTTAAGATATATGATTGCTAAATGCGAGCAAGTAGCAACTTGATAATAATGTTGCCACTTGCGAAATGTGGAGTAAATCAGTTTGTGTTGGTGATAGCTTCCATTTGTACTCTTTTGATGGTGATACCGTGATAGATGCGTGTGACATCAATATATTATGAAAATTTGCACAACTTCCATTGGTGTTCCTGTTATCATTTTGTACTGCAGTGATATGACACCCCCATTAACACCTTCATACGCCCATTCCATATTTTCATGTTCAATATTCCTTTGACATCTTTGACACCTGTTGCTGAGTAAACCTTTTTCCTCTAGAAGGAAAAAAAAACTTTTACCTGCCTGTTGCACTATCTGGCATCACGGATGCCTTCCTTGATATTGTAATTTTTTTAGGAAAATGGCAGGAACTCTGCCTTTGCTTTAAGAAGGTGAATAAAAACGTCATACAATCCACCGCCGCTGAAACAGACGAGAGTGACAAACAAGCCCCGCTTTCCCGATGAGGGCAAGCAACTAACCCCTAACAAAATATTGCACAACTCGTATTCACCGTGGCCACCATCATCTCCCATTGCTGGCGCCCTCTAGTTGATGTCCTCCTGCACAAATAAGGCTAGCTCTAATGATTCCAGCTCTGTGCCCTGCAAAATTCTTCTATTTCTCTCCTTCCAGATATTCCACATGACGCATAGTAGAATGCCACTGCATCGAGTCCTTTGGTCCTTCTCCACTTGGGCAAGAGGATCTTGTAATTTAGGTTGCTCTCATGAAGCAAACTGACAAACAGCGATTACATGTTCAGTCTCATGATTTAGATATCTCAGTCAATAAGTATTGTTCTCTTTCTAAGGATGCACCTTATGAAATTGCGAAGAGCATAAAGAACACACCTTGCGGCCTACGCGCACGCACGTGTGTGTAGTATCTTGTTTGCAGGTTAATTTTGATCTGCATCCACTTTTCTTTTTAAGAATGTGTTGGAGATACTAACGCTGTTTCTATCATTTACAGCACTGCATTCACATTGCCTCTGATGGTGGCCGTGTTTGTCGCCCACTTATAATTGCTGACAAGGGCAGGTCAAGGGTCAAAGAGTATCATATGAAAGAACTGAGGGTTAGTAATTTGTATGCCGTAATTTCTTGACCTACTTTCATTTGTTTGATCTTTATCTCACAATTGATTTTACCTTCTAGGATGGTATTCGTTCATTCGATGATTTTCTGCGTGATGGGTTGATTGAGTATCTCGACGTCAATGAAGAGAACAATGCATTGGTATATCATGATTCTTTTGTATTTTCGTGTATTATTTATTTATATTGTGATAATGTGTTTAAGATGATTCAAACAGATTGCATTGTATGAGCATGTGGATCAAGATGATGTTCAAAGAAGCAGCATCACACACATTGAAATAGAGCCACTGACCATATTAGGAGTTGTGGCTGGGCTTATTCCTTATCCACACCATAACCAGTCTCCACGTAACACTTATCAGGCAAGGATGCAGATTTGTGCTATACATCTTGATGATTTTTGGAATAATCTTTTTGACATTTTTTCATCTGCAGTGTGCAATGGGTAAGCAAGCAATGGGGAATATTGCGTATAATCAGGTAAGAAGCAGCTTGAGTTTTTTTTTCCCAGTTAAATGCTGCATTTTCTTTTTGTTTGCACTCACATGAAAGCTACATACAGTGGTCTGGTTAGAACCGCCAACCAGTGCATGCATTCATATCATTCAAAAGCATCTAACCACATGCCTGGATAAAATTAGTTCCGTTTGCATCATATTTGACTTTATGATGTCGTGATACCCTGGTTCTTCCTTGTTCCGTGCTTCTTTTCCTATTGGCGTGGAATAATGTTTCTTTGGAATTCCCTGTAGTTGTTCCGAGCAGATTCTCTACTCTATTTACTAGTGTACGCGCAACGTCCCCTGCTTACAACAAAAACAATCGAGTTGGTTCGTTCCCCTATCCCCGTACAAACACACACACAGAGTCTTGTATTTCATGTGACTAGTACTTCATTGCAAATCTTTTCAGGTGGGATATGATAAGCTTGGGGCTGGGCAGAATGCGACCGTTGCTGTCATGAGTTATAGTGGATATGATATTGAAGATGCAATTGTAATGAACAAATCATCTCTTGATCGAGGTTTTGGTCGTTGCATAGCAATGAAAAAGTATGTTTCATTTACTCTGACTGAAGTGATTGGGAAGCATGTCCTTAATGATGTTGTTTTGGTTTTTATAGTTGTATGTTTGGTTGTACAGGTACACTGTAACAACGGAGAAGTATGGAGATGGTGTGTCAGACAGGATTGCTAAACCCCAAAGAGATAAGGATGGTGTTTTGATAAAGCAGAATATGCGGGTATAAAAATGACTGATACTTGTTATTTATCTGAACTATTATAAAATCCTTCATTTTTCAAAGTACAATGGCTCATTAGCCAAATTTAAACTCGGCAATACTAAAGCTCGCTTTGAAACACAAGAGAAAAATAAGGAAATTTTGTAGGCAGTGAAGGTCCAATTCATACCTACTGAGCTATTTGGATTTTTGCAAAAAGAAGTAAAGCAAAAGTCCACATGAAGAGCTCATCCATCCACATTTTAAGAAATATAGAAAGATTGAATTTGTTGTGTATCAACCCCATCTGTCTTAATTTTAATATATACATACATTTTTATTGAATTTCGATTTCATATGAACTGTCATCGAAATGACATTGTTGGTGTATTACAGCCTTGACAATTTTGACTTTTGAGTATCAAAAGTTTGAGTTTTGTTTGAGCTCCTTGTTTTGGAATAACTGCAAAGAGAACGGTACAACAGAGCCACAGTGGTGGCCACAGTTTATTGTTTGTTTAGTGCGTGTTATGGGTGGTAGGACCAAAAGGGTTACACCAGTCCCAAAGGACCCAAACTGGCTAGATTTATTTGTATCTTCTAGTGTGTCTATTTAGTAAACAATTTCTAATAGCTCATAAAAACAAGGAAACCTTTTTGACAGGCATTGGATGAAGATGGATTTGTTGCACCAGGTCAAATAATCCGCAATCATGATATCTATGTGAACAAGCAAACCCCTAAAATTATCGCGAGATCTACTACTACACCGTTAACAGACAGGTGAGTATTATTATGTTTATGTGATTCATTTTGTTATGTTCCATCTTCTATTTTTGGCTCATGTCGAAGAATGTTATATGTGCTTTGTTGCTTAAAATTACTTATCCAGGGACTATAAGGACTCACCTGCTGTTTACAAAGGTGTTGATGGTGAGACTACTGTTGTAGATCGTGTAATGCTTTGTTCGGATACAAATGACAAATTGACCATTAAGTGTATTATCCGTCACACTAGGAGGCCAGAGGTATGGCTTATTCAGTGAATTCAATTGATTTCATCTGCAGAAAGATGAATGTAAAATTTGGTGTTATGTTTGTGACTCAGGTTGGTGACAAATTTAGTAGCAGACATGGACAAAAAGGTGTTTGTGGTACCATTGTTCAGCAGGAAGACTTCCCCTTCTCTGAGAGAGGAATATGCCCTGATTTAATTATGAATCCCCATGGATTTCCAAGGTTTTATGTTGGCTTTGGTTATATTCAATAATTCTTTCCTATTTGTGTTGATTTCCTTAACCTAGGATTTTATATGATCTATCTATGTTTAGTTGCTTCTATCTTTAACGTGTCTTTGAATAGATTGGCTGTTTTTCTGGAACTGGAACCACCTAACTGGGAAATATTAATTCATGTCTTATACTCTTATTCAACTCTTGTCGAATTTAATGTGAAAATTGATCGCTTTTGTCGAGTCTTGGTTCGGGCGTATCCATTTCAGAAGTCAAATTTAAATGATTTTTAATTGCTATCCCTCCAATTCACAAAAACATGTCCTTTTGGACATAGGTGTAGTCAACCTTTTGAAACTTTGACTACCGATATCATTTTACATATTTAGATTGGATACTTGAAAATTACTTTTGTAGATTTGTCTTTAAAAGTATTTCATAAATTATAATTTCATGGGGTCTTATAAATATATTACAATAGAAATTAGTGGTGAAAGTTACATGTTTTTGTGAACTGGAGGGAGTAATATTTTACTCTGGGTATTATGGTTAGATAAAGTTCTTAGAAATAAGTGAACTGGATTACTATCATAACTTATGAGTTGTTAATGTGACACCTATAAAATATTGAATAATTATCCCATCTTCTGAGTTGTGGTTGTGACACTTATGATACAATATATATCTCTCCAAAAGGATTATTCCAGTATTCCATTTCATTATACCGGCCCTAGACTGTTATGTACTGGTCATGTGCATGCTAAATAGCAATTACAGGGTTAAATTCTGACAGCTTGATGGTGTTTTGTTAGCTATAGTTGTTTTGCTGCGTTTCTCCAGCCTGACTGACTCTTATTATGCTCACCAGTCGTATGACAATAGGTAAAATGATTGAACTTCTTGGTGGAAAGGCTGGTGTTTCTTGCGGTCGGTTTCATTATGGCAGTGCATTTGGTGAACCAAGTGGTAATGCGGACAAAGTTGAAGACATAAGGTATGCTTATATCATGTAGCACCATTGTTTGTTACAATAATTTATATATATATAAAGTTTACAATAATTTGTGAACATTGTTTTTCTTCGGATACCAGCCATACTCTTGTCAAGCACGGCTTCAGCTATAATGGAAAAGATTTCTTGTACTCAGGTGCGTTTTTAATATCAAGTTACTTTATTATCTTTCTTGTTCCATATTTTGCCATTTCTACCCATTCCCCACTTGTTGCGTGAGTATATTGCATGGTGATAGAAATGTATTTAAATTGCATACAATATAAATACATGTACCATTATCACTCTTAACAACATAGGAACTTAAGAAATTTAGATATGATATGGAATCTTGCAACCTAACTATTTTGTGGTAACTCAAATTTATGTAGTACTACATATGTCCTTCTAAATTTTGATCATGCAAGTTTGGTATTCTCTTATTTGTGAGATGTTCTTCCTGCATGGTGCGGGTATTCACCCACCTGGCCCTGCCAGGGTCTCGAGAGCTGACTTTTTTCCATTTCAGGCATTTTAGGCCATCCTCTTCAGGCATATATTTTCATGGGGCCAATCTACTACCAGAAACTGAAGCACATGGTAGACGTACTTTTGTCTGTTCCGTTCTTTTTTGCTTGGCTTAACTGAGGCTTTGTTTTCTATTGCTGCTATTTGTTCAGCATGCTTTATGATGTAGTCATATCAAAGGATTGATGATGAAAAATATACATTATACTTGTTTGAACCGGTCATTTTTTCCCCACCGGGGTGTGCACACTGGCTTAATATCATAGTTCATAGTGTAACATGTTGGGTAGCAACATTCTGGCGCAACTTGGTCAGAACACTGCCTGATACAGTAATTGGATTTTAAGGTGTTAGCAGGCCTGACCAATGCTTGTTCAAACTTTAAACTGTACATAAAATTCCTAATATGTTTTGGCAAGTACATACTTTTTTCCTTGTGGGTTTGTTCAAATTAATGGGCTCCTATGACTGTCCTATCAGCTTGCTTGAGATTTCATTGTAGTTTGTTGTATAATATGTAAATATTTGCTTATATATGGATTCTCCAGGTTCTTGATAAGATGCATGCTCGAGCTAGTGGGCCACGAGTACTACTGACCAGGCAACCTACTGAAGGGAGAAGTCGTGATGGAGGTTTACAGCTTCTGTTAAATGACTATGAAACCTAGTACCTTTTCTTGTTGACTATCTTGTTCCTCGTCTTAATATGTTCTTTCATAGGCCTGCGTCTTGGTGAGATGGAGCGTGATTGTTTAATTGCGTATGGTGCTAGCATGCTAATCTTTGAACGTCTACTACTATCCAGTGATCCCTATCAAGTTCAGGTAATCTCTGAAGTAGTTTGTGATTCTTTCAGTTGGCTGGAATCATGCAAGGAGCATAACTGTGCATGTTGTTGTAGCATCAGTAGTGCTATGAAACCAGCCAGCCCTCGTCACTCAATTCATGCTCATAGTTGAATGATTAAACCGCTCTAGTAACTATCTAATACATCTATTTGGACTGTGAAGAGCTAACTTGGCCAGTTGTTAACTCTCATATGTTTGTGCCATGGCCCATGGTAGACCATGGCCCATGGTAGAGTTCTTTGTTGATGTCATTAGTTGACTTAGCCAGAATCAATCAGAAATATATGTATGTCATTATGTCCTTTTATTTCCTGATAATTCGTGGTGGCCTCACCTTATTTGTGGTTCATGTTCTCCAGGTTTGCAGAAAATGTGGTTTGTTAGGCTACTACAATTATAAACTGAAGACTTCCTTCTGTTCAATGTGCAAAAATGGAGAAAACATGGCCAAGATGAGGATGCCATATGCTTGCAAGCTTTTGTTTCAGGTACTGCAGAAGGTGGCAGTGGAAATGGGTCCTTTAGCCATGCAACTTAATTGTTTTGCTGATATTCTGATTTTGAAGAATTACAATGCTCACCTAGTTAAGGGGTTGAGGCTCAAGTGCTTGCCTAATATTTATTGCTCAGATACTCTCAAGTAGTTTTGGGTTTGCCTATTGTTTGTTCAAGTGTATCCTGTATATCTGAAAAAACATATTTATGAATCTCATCCCTGTCATATTGCTGCCTCTGCAATTCTTATTCTAGGACTAAGAAACAATGACATGCTTAAAATATTCTACCCCCTCTTCTCCAGACTCTAGGGATGCTGCAATGCGTAGAGCAAGTATCACCCGCTAGAATTTTGGTTTATTTGGATAAGGGTATAATGGTTCTGTGATTGGTGCTCATAGATATGTGATATGCTGAGTTTGAGGTGCATGATCCTAATTACCCCGTTATATCTCTAAATATGAGCCATGATGAACTTTGTAGGAATATTGTGTGCTTCATATTGGCAGTCCCTGCACAATACAGCTAACTTGGTTTCATTGTATTATTTGGTGTTCTTTCAGGAACTGCAGGCGATGAACGTTGTCCCACGCTTAAAGTTAACTGAAGGATAACTTAAAACTTGATGAAGCAAGCACTGTTGATCTGATCTTAGGGTTGTAGGAGCCTCTGAGGTGAATCGATCTCCATTTTCTTGGCAGATTCCTGCAGCGTAGAAGCTTTCGCAGCAACACGGCTGCCTTGGTATGCTGTAACCTGTGGACTACAACAGCATCGCTATGCAGCGATAGTTACAAGGATGAATGGCTGAATGTGTTTTATGTTTTTTAGATCTATCTCGGGCTCTTGGCATAGTCCCTGTATAGAATAGAGATGTGAGGGTAGGTTTTTCGTAGTTGTCTCGATATAAAGAGGGAGAAATGGTAAAACGAGCCATAAGTGTTCTCTTTTTCTTTTTGAAAGATAGGATAGTTGATGCATGTTATATGGTGCTTTTTTGAGCGTGCACCAAGAGTATGTTCTGTGTTTGAATTTTGCAGCTGACAAAGCGGAGAGCGATGAGAGGTGTTTGATTCCTGAACACTAAAGAGTACATGTATTAGTTATGAGGGAGATTGGAGGAGCTCTGTGATTTGGCCAAGCAAGCAGTTGTCGACCCGCGGCCTGGTATGAGGCACTTTGAATTTTCAGAGTTAGCCTGCAGTGGAACATATGATTTAATATTTGATATGCTGTTTTTATACGTCGAGGAGAAAAATGGAAACGGACAACCTATCTCAAGTTTTGTGCTCCCATGTCTTTATTTTTTTTTGACCAGATTTGGGCATGTCAAACATTGTACGCCCACCAAACAACGGAAAAAAGGAGCTAAAGACGGACGGACCCCGTGCGTCCAAATTCCGGTTCCCCAAAATATCCTCACCGCCGAATATTCGTTCCATCCCAACCCAACCCGCTGTTCCGGCCGAGAGCCAATTCTCAGCCAAGCCAGGCCAAAGGCGCCGCCCCGAATGGCTCCGCCCACCGCCGGCGAGCCCTCCGCGGCGGAGCATCCCCACAGGGATGTCTCCAAGCGCCGCCGCTCCTCGTGCGCCGGCGCCGGCGCCGGCGCCGGCGCTCGCCTCCTCTCCTTGGGGGTCCGGGCCGCCGTGATGGCTGCTGCGCTCGCGCTCTTTCTCCTCTTCGCTGCCGCCGCCGCCATCCTCCTGATCTCGCTCTTCGTCGCCGCGCGCGCCTTCCGCCACCACCACCACAACGGTAGCCGCTACCGTGTCCCGCCTGACACCACGCCTTCTTCACCCCCGCCGCTGCCTCCCTCCCTCGGCCTCTCGCCCGCCGATCTCCGCCTCCTCCCCTGCTTCGCATCCTCCTCCTCGACGCGGCTCTGCGCCGTCTGCCTCGAGGCCGCGCGGGCCGGCGAGAGGTGGCGGGCGCTGCCCGCCTGCGGCCACGCGTTCCACGCCGCATGCGTTGACCGGTGGCTCGCCAGGTCGCCCGCCTGCCCCGTCTGCCGCGCCGCCGTCGCCGTCTCCGTGAGGTGATTGCGCAATCCTCGGCATGAGACGGCATCAAGGCGCTGCCTTTGCACCGCCGCCGATGTGGTGGCTCCGCGCCCGCGACGGCTGTAAGGTTTGGTTCCTGTCAGGTGTTCGACCAAAAGTCCTCCCATCTTGGCTCTTGCTGTGTAGTGCTGTAGACTTTGAATGAATCTTTCTGCTGTTGTAAAGAGAGAAGCAGGGAGAGGATGCATAAAATTTCTCCTTCCAGAGAACTTTGCAATGTAAACTTTGTTTCCAGTATCGTGCAGTTGGTGCATGTTGCTTGTGGTGCAACTTGTGAATTGTGATGCATATGAGCATTGGTGTGCGGGAATATGCGGAGTAATGATGATGAATATTAGCTAACAACGTAATAAGCTTCCATGTGATGCTTTTCTGGTGCAATTATAGGATACTGATGTCAAGAACTCAAGATGAATGAGTTGCTGAAAACTTCTGCTTATGGAGTCGATTTTGCTTATGGGGATAATTTGGCATGCAGCTTAGCTTAGATAACTTTTCTAGGTTGCTGAAATTATGAAATTCGGCCCTTCCATACTCACACAAGGAGCAAGATCACTTTTTTCATGCATTGAAAGTTCTCGTATCTTGAACATGATATCGGTTAGTATTTCTGAATTCTCAATAGAGATGAACTCGTTGAAACCACCTTGCTGAGCCTTTATAGATTCCAGCTGTTCTGTTTTTCCTGGACCAATAAATTGAATGTTTAGTTGCACTACTTCTGACTATTATTGGAAACTCTTTTATTTGAATGCAGATGTTAGGAACTTGAAACTTGACATCATTTACACTCATTTATGCATCTAGTTCTGGTATGGAACCATGCTTATGATAAAAATGGGCATAATTTATGTTTGTCATGATACCTTCCATCCACTGTGCATTGATACTCTGACGTTTCACACTTTCAGTACCTGAATTATTCATCATTTATCACATATATTTTTTATGCTGAGCTATACCGGGAAAGTCTAATATGAACCTATGTCTATATGCACCCTTTTGTGAGTTTGTACACTTAAATATTTTGAAAATTTCTCAAAAAATTCAGGGTACTACAAAATGTTAACTTAGATACATGTACAGAGATTTAAGAAAATATATGACCATATGTATATTGTACAAGGAAAAAGGTAAAAAACATCTCTTTGTTATATAACTTAATATCTCTTAATTTTTGGTACAGTACACATATAATTAGTACTATGAATTTTTTGAAATATACAAGTCTACAAACTCACGAAGGGATTCACAAAAAATCTGCTTCGGAGCTATACCACATTGATGCTAGTTCTCAAACAGGAGTAATGCTTCTTCTCTGCTCGTTTGGTTACTTGAACTCAATCATTTAATATTCAGGCACAAGTACTAGGCTAAAGCCTTATTAGTGATGAGTGATGGCCACTAACATAAAGGTTGATTTACATCAGTGCCATGCCGATGTAACAAGTGTGCTTTCAGCTTCAGAACTGGTGAGAACTGGTGGCCACTAACCTAGGGCTCCAATTTACGTAACAATGAGAACTGGTGATTTAAGGACGATGTTGCCATCCGTACCCGTATGCTGCAACCTTGGTACACACCACAAACGAGCCGTCAGCACCTCGACGTTCAATTCCAGAGAGAAAAAAGTTATAATTTGAAACTCCGGCCTTTCAACCTGAAAAAAGAACTCATTCAACCCAAACAGATAGGAAGGGTTCAACACAAGCATGCAATTTCCAAAATACAAACTTTCAATCGAAGAAAAGTAAAGGGAAAAGATCCATTTTACAACTATAACTGTAGTCCCGGTCCGTTTTTCAACCTGCGACTCTGAAAAGGTTTGAAACTCTAAAACTAGCCATGAAAGGCCATGTTTCAGCTAACATGTCTGCAATGTCACTCCTACATCATCCATCTTCTTCTTCCTCTCACGCTCATTTTTTCAGGGAAAGCCTCAAAAGGATATAGAGCTCCTGCAATTCATATAGAACAAGAGAATTGACCCAATTTATGAGAAAAGTTAGGCCAAAAACCTTACAATACTCAGTTGATTAGAGGAAAATCAAGCGAAAACCCCCACAAAGGACAACCACCTAACTAAACCAGGTTTAGAACGCCGTGAGACGAAGCAGATGGCAAGCTGACAAGAGTCAGGGTCTCCAAGATGACACCTCCAAGGAGGGAACGATGTTTTCACCCGAGAGCACAAGACCAAGTAATGAGCTCCCCGATGACGCCTCCAGGGGGAACGACACTAGAAGGCACTATTGGGGCCACCGCCTTGACATCCTCCCGAACCGCTGCCCTCCTGTGCAGCCCATCGCCACCGCCTCCTGGGACCGCCGCCCCGACATCTACCACCCGCTCATAGGGCACGGCGCTGCACGGGCCGGACATCCCGCTGCCCTAGCTGTGCAGGTGCAACGTCTGCAGCCCACGGTCGCCACACCATTTTCCGGGGCCACCACAACAGCATCTACAAACCTCGCACACCGCACAGAGCAAGAATGCCACCAACCAGACTGTTGCCCGGTAGCTCCCACTGCGCAAGACGTTGCTCTCGGTCGCTTCGCCTCCTCTCGAGGTTGCCATCAAGGCTTCCACCATCCTCGCCGAGCAAGGCCGGCACCCAAAAACGCCTCACCACTTGGTTGCCCCGGGCCACTGCCCCGTCGTCCACCGCTGCGAGGGGCACACCACGACCACCATCGCACCGACACTGATACCAATAGGAGCGCGCTGTCGCCGCTCAGGTCGCCGATCCAAGGCGTCAACGCCAGCTCCTCACTCGCTTGGCAAAGAGCCGCATATCCAAGCACCCAAGTCGCCACCTCTTGCCACCAAAGCCTCCTGCCCAGCCCTTTGCCTCACCGGACACGGTCGTTGCACCAGCCCACGTTGATGGTGTCCAGATCCCTTCTCATTTCACGCCGTTCCTCGCCTCATGCCATTTCACACCCTCACTCTCTACACATAGCTCATCCTCACCTAGTTCCGCCGTTGGCCATGCCTTGCCTCTCCCCCTTCCCATCCACACCCATGGCCTACCGGATCGAGTTTGGCCTTCCTTTTTTGGTGACGCTACCACAAAGTTACCATCATCCCGATCAGCTTTTGGTCAATCTTCTCGCGTCATAATGTTTCTACCGCACCCCCATGGCTTCTCTCATTACGGTAGGGAATACATTGCTAACATGGATGTCACGTTTGCATACACCCGAGGACGTCACATAAATTTGAACCACGTGCACATTGGAGTTACGTTAGCCAAAACAATCATATTTGAGGCCAAGGAGGTGTCTCGCACCGGTTTTTAAGAGTTTACAAAGCGAAAAGTGAACCGTTTGGAGCTACGGGTTGTAACTCAAGCCCAATTCATATTTGGAGGTTCAAAAAGGGGATTTTCCAAACAAAAAACGCCTTTCAACTCAAAACAACTCCAAAACATTGAACAACAACAACAGAAAATCAGATTAAGAAGAGTGATTGAACAAAACAAAATTCAGACAAGCTTGGATCTGACGACGTACGGTACAGTACTGCTCAATTTGAAAATTTTGAATCAGTGCGTGCCGTTTGATCTTCTTCACTTCTCTGCCCCAACGTATATTAACCTATCTCCCCCAGATCTCCGTCCGCCGCACACGCTCTCCACCGCTCCTCCGCTCCCCTCCCAAATTTCAAATTCGCGCACGCTCACTTCCCATTCCATTCCATCCGCCTCCTCGCCGAAACCCTAACTGCCGCCGCCATGGGGGGCTCGCACAGCCGAGAGGACCTCGAGCTCTCCGACTCCGACGACGACGGCTCCGCCTCCCGCGCCTCCGACGCCTCCTCCGACTTCTCCACCACGCCCCCCGCCTCCGCCTCCCACGCGGCTCGAGCGGCGGCGGCGGCGGCGGCGACCCCCGCGTCCATCGACGCCGTCGACCACCACCTCCGCAACCTCCACCTCAAGTACTCCGAGCCCATCTCCCCGAACTCTAGTCCAAACCCCAACCCCAGCGCGGCCGCCGCGGCGCTCAACGCGGTCAAGCTCTACCTCCACATCGGCGGCTCCACGCCTTCAGCCCGTTGGATCGTCTCCGACCGCCTCGCGGCCGCCTCTTTGCTGCGGTCCGGCGACGCCTCCGACCCCGACGACGACGACGAGCCCACCGGGCCGTGGTGCCTCGTCGTGGGCTCCAAGATCCGGGCCAGGGTCGGGCCCGAGCTGCAGCTGAAGACTTTCCCCGCGCAGCGCCGCGCCGACTTCGTCGCCGACGGGGTCTGGGCGCTCAAGTTCCTCCACGCCGACGGCTACGCCGATTTCAACGCCAAGTACCAGAGCTGCCTCTTCGAGAACAGCTACGGCGTGGCCGCCACGGAGGAGGGCCGCGCCAAGGTGTTCGGGAAGGAGTTCGCGGCGTGGGCGCGCCCGGCGTGCGAGGATGAGTCCATATGGGAGGATGCGACCGATGCGTTCTCGCCGGGCCCCAAGAGCAGCCCGATGCCAGCACGGATCCCGATGATGAAGCCTCTGATGGAGGATTTCAGGGAATTCGAGGAGCCTGTGGAGGAGGGTGGTGGTGGCATACAGAGCCTTGCGCTGGGCGCGCTGGATAACAGTTTCCTCGTTGGTGATTCCGGTATTCAGGTGGTGAAGAATTTCGAGCATGGGATACACGGGAAGGGTGTTTCAGTGAAGATTTCTGGAGGGGGGACAAACTTTTCGACGCCAAAGAAAGCGCTTCTGATGCGTGCTGAGACAAATATGCTCTTGATGAGCCCAGCAACTGATGGGAAGCCGCATGCTAAGGGGGTGCATCAACTTGACATTGAGACTGGGAAGGTGGTCTCACAATGGAAGTTTGGGAAGGATGGAGCGGACATTAACATGAGGGATATCACGAACGACAGCAAGGGAGCACAGATGGACCCGTCGGAGTCCACCTTCTTGGGACTAGATGACAACCGGTTGTGCCGGTGGGATATGAGGGACCGGCATGGGATTGTGCAGAACTTGGCAAGTGCAATGGAGTCACCAGTACTGCAATGGACCCAGGGGCATCAGTTCTCCAGGGGAACAAACTTTCAGTGCTTTGCATCAACTGGTGATGGCTCAATTGTAGTTGGATCATTGGATGGGAAAATCCGTTTGTACTCGAAGAGCTCTATGAGGATGGCGAAGACAGCCTTCCCAGGGCTGGGTTCGCCAATCACTCATGTGGATGTGACATACGATGGGAAGTGGATACTGGGGACAACTGATACATACCTTATTCTTATATGCACCATTTTCATTGACAAGGATGGGAAGGAGAAGACTGGATTTGGTGGAAGGATGGGCAACAGGATTGCTGCTCCGAGATTGCTCAAGCTCAACCCACTAGACGCTCATTTAGCAGGGGACAACAACAAGTTCCATGAGGGCAGGTTTTCATGGGTCAGTATACCTTGCCACTTCACCTATTATGAATATCTGTTTGAATTTAATTACCGGTGAACTGTATAAATGCCATATTGCATTTAATTGGAACTACTCATATGACCAGAACTGATTTTTGTTATCTGCATATTCGGTAACCACCAATTTATGAGGTCTGCCCCCACATCTTGTGGGCGTACTGATCGTTTGGAAGTTTTTCAGTCACACAGGGTGCTTTCTTGGCCTTTCCTCATTATTTCTTCCTTCATGTTTACTTATTTTTGACTTTTAGGTCATGTCTAGTACTCTCTCTGTCCAGAAATGTAAGGTGTATTTTGATTCGTTAAGACAACTCTTTGACCAATGATTACTCTATTAATATATGATTTACGTGACATAAAATTATTATTATTAAATTCATATTCAAAAGTACTTGTTTATGATTATGATTTTGCATCATATAAACCGCATATTATTAGAGTAATCATTAGTCAAAGTCTTGTCTTAGCGAATCAAAATACGCCTTATATTTCTGGACTATGATTTTACAATTGTGCATCGCATTTATTTGTTGATATTGGCTATGAATGTGCGTGCTTTGACTATCGAGTATCGAGCACTCAATCTAGTAATTTGTGCAGGTCACGGAGAATGGGAAGCAGGAGAGACACCTCGTCAGCACCGTGGGAAAGTACAGCGTGGTGTGGAATTTCCTGCAGGTGAAGGACAGCTACCACGAGTGCTACCAGCACCAGGAGGGGCTCAAGAGCTGCTACTGCTACAAGGTGATCCCCAAGGACGAGTCCATCGTCGCCAGCCGCTTCATGCACGAGAAGTACGCCGTGAGCGACTCCCCCGAGGCGCCGCTGGTCGTCGCAACGCCCATGAAGGTCACCTCCTTCAGCATATCAAGCAAGCGCTAGCTCCGTGCTGCTGCCTCTCTCGTCTGCTCCGTGTTGTGATGTAACTCAATCACGGATTTTTAACTTTCAAGTGTGATGATGACTACATAGTCATGGACTGCTATTCTGTTACAAGATCGAGAATTCATGTATTGCTTTTTTTAACTTTGAAGCGTGATGATGACTAACTAGTCATGGTCTGTTCTCTGTTAGAAGATCGAGAATTCTGTGTACTTCTGGTGAAAAATCTCGAGGCAGTGTTCACTCCTACTGTATTGCCTTTTACTCTGCAAATTTGAAACTTCGGTTAAGATGGCTTTTGCAGTTGTTTATCAATGTTAGAACAGGTCTTCTACAAATACATACATACATGGCGCTTGTTAAAGCTAACAACTGAACTGCAATCAGTAACAGGGCAAAGTGTGCCACACTGCCACACCATAATGCACATGACAAGCTTTCAATTTTTGTTACTAATCTGTATCAGGTACAAAATCCTTCCAGGTTTACCAACGCAATTTTTCAGAAGGAATATAAGTGAACTGTCCTCAACAATATATAAATCCTAAAGGAATTGCTTTGCGGTATCAGGACAAGAAAACCGGTGTCTCCATGATTCTGACACCATCCTGTCGTCCTGCAGCCCAGCTGTAGAAAGAACAGAACAATGAAGCAAGATGTTAGAACTGATCATGCTGTCCTTCGAACATAAGGCATTTATCTGGAGCACACGAAATAATAGGCCAGTACGTTTGACACGTCAGTATCAGGACATAAGTTTTTTTTATCATGCAACAGTGATGCCAAGATTGTGGTCGCACGCACATGGATCACTATTTCACTAAGCAATATTTGTATCTGATTGTAAACTGCATATGGCACTAAACACACAATGCATCAAATGATCAGATAAAGAAATTGGAGGGGGGAGGGGTATGGTGAATCATTAATCCTTCAGAAGGACCACAGGCATTCCATCTCCTGAACTGATAAAGCACCCATGTTCCTAATTTTAGATCAAGGAAACAAGAGCCTTAACTTGATATCGTCCCTCTAACAGTAGCAGGCGTACTGCAACGAAATTAAATGATAGCTGAGATTACTGGAACGGTCAATAACCAGAATGTATCATCCAAATCTTGGCCTTAACTGGCTGGTCTACGTGCTGGTTAAGGGTTCAAATCTAGAATTCAAGGTTTAGAATTTTAAACCCTAGAAAATGGAGTTAACTAATTTACAGGTTATCAGAACAAGAAGTATAAGGCATATCTCAGTCCTATAACATCAGACCTTTTAGCTTGTTCAAAAAGGTGTAGTTGACAAGTCAGTTATCACATGTTTTCCGAATCCTGAACCAGAGCAGTCATAAAGTAGTAAAACACAAGTATAAGGAGGTCAGCATTATTTTGATCTAGCAGATAGATGTTGTGTGACCACATGAATCCTTGTAGACATTAGCATATGGTTATCTAGAAAGGACCTGGTGCATAGATGTACACTTAAACTTGCAAAGAAAAATAAGCCTAACATATCACAACGCCATGGTGGGGCCTGCCTTGCAGTTACACAGGGTAGAATAGGTCGCTGAACTCCAATGCTTCTCACTTCCATCCAACAAGCTGTCATCGGTGCTTGACAAGGAGTACAATAGTCTTTTGGATGGCTTGTTGTTGTTTTGTTTGTCTGTACAGTAGGGGTGCATGAGTCTTTGTCAAATCTGTTATCCCCCTCTACTGCAGTTACACAGGGTAGAATAGGTCGCTGAACTCCAATGCTTCTCACTTCCATCCAACAAGCTGTCATCGGTGCTTGACAAGGAGTACAATAGTCTTTTGGATGGCTTGTTGTTGTTTTGTTTGTCTGTACAGTAGGGGTGCATGAGTCTTTGTCAATCTGTTATCCCCCTCTACTGTATTCTATGGGTTGAATTTGATCTGTAAGCTGGTGTTCCCAGCGTACACTCTTAATTCTAGCTTTCTATAAAGTTGGGTAGACCTTTTCTCGAAAAAAGAACAGGTCACTGAATAAAACTTAATTGAGACGATTAAACAACTTCTACAAGACCACAAATGAATGAGATCCTGGAGAAAAGTTCATGAAGTTTGATGCCAGCTAAAGCAGATCAAACCATCTTCTGGAGAATACCAGCTTAGAAGTGTGAGCAATTCTAAACTTGCAATGTGAAAAAAATACACAGCCAAAAATAGCGTCGCACAAAAGATTACGTTTGAGATGGCCGAGAGTGGGATGTACAGGACAGAAGGAAATCACTATTGTGTATAAAGGGTGAAATAGAAGTATATACACATTAAACTTGCACTGGCTGCTCAAATGGCGTAATTAGGTGAGCATATCTCAAGAATAATTGCCGATTACTCTAACTACAAACAAATCACCGCTGAATAAATCACAGTACCGGACAGACATGATAAGGACAAGCAGAATCGAAATAAATTTTTCGGAGTACACAATTCGATCTCACAGATCTACGACGCCCTACCACACAGGACGACTCCACGGAGGCGAATTGCACGCATCACATCCACGAACACACGTATCCGCACAACGGATACGCAGAATTAGACATGAGGCGGCCAGATCCCAGATCGGAGAGAGACGCGGGCGGCGCGAGCACATACCTGCAAAGACCAAATCAGCCGGACCCGACGATGATGTTGTTGATGGGGATGAAGATGAGCTTGACGAAGAACCCGACGAATCCCATCACGACGAACCCGATCGCCGTCCGCATCGCCACCTTGGTAAACTCTGCACAGAACAAAAAGCTTCAGATCTGGGAAGAACCAAGACCAACACCTCGCAGGCGGATCCGATGAACCGGAGAGCGGAGATCGCCTGCGGCCCGCGACCTACCCTTGCGGTCGGGCTTGTGGCAACGCTTGACGAGGCGGACGCTGTCCTTGGCGAACTCCCGCAGCGGGTCGACCACCGAGTCCACGGCGTCCATGGCTGCTGCGCGGCGAGAGGAGAGATCTCGCCGGAGGGGTGGGAGCAGGAGCTGACGGCGAGGTGGAGGTGGGTTTGCGTGCGCGTGTTTGGCGTGGTGGATGGACGACGCGTCCTCATGAAACAAATCTCCTAATAAATGGGCTTTCTGAGCTTTGGGCCTATACTCTATGGGCCGCGTTGGGCTGGGTCCAATATGCTATGCATAGTTGGGCTTCACTGGAAATCTTAAGCCCGTTTTGATTGTCTTCAGAATTCCTGCTAGAACTGAAATGTTTTATGAGAAATTTATGAACACTATTTTTTCCAAATAGACCAGTGATACTGTTTTTTTTACTTTAAAATATTCCTTGAACTTTTCTGAAAAGAGAATACCTTGACTTGGAAGGGTACATACAGTTCATTAGGCCTAACAATGTCCCTTATTACTCTTTCGGCTGTTGGCACCAAATCTTGCTTCCCTGGTGCAGAAAGTCAGACCCGAGAAGCAACCTTTGTGCTTAATTAATAATTAGAATAGTCTTCACCTGTCAGATGAGATGATACCAAAGTAAGCTTACAAAGGTCGGCTCAATCCTACTTGTGCAGGTGGTGGTGCCACTAGCAACGGCTAAACTGATGCGAATAATCTACGAAAGGACAGCCCGACCCGACCTGACCATATGGGTAAAATCATGTATATCCATTTGCAGATCGCTAGCCTAGAGTTCAGGTCAGTAGCCTACTCTTTTATTTCTTATTAAATGACGGTTGTTGTTACTGAACGCTTATTAGTTATTACTAGTACCCGTCTCAAAATATAGGTTCAAATTTAAACTTTGGCTGTAAAAATTTTATAAAATATTTTATTAATAGTTATAAAATAATAATTTTAAATATAAATCTAATTGTATCAATTTTGCGTAACATAACACATATATTATTAGATTATTCATTAGTCAAAACATGAAACTACATAATCAAAATATGATCTACATTTTGAAACGAAAAAAGCTATCTGTTTGCATTATGGACAAGACAATTTGGCTAGTGCGCTATTCTAAGGCTTACCCACATGTCACGGGATTAAATCCCAAAAGGTCCAGACAAATATCATATTACCCGTCGGTTGGTGTGAATCGAACTCTTTTATCACAGCTAAAGAACCGAGGTGCATGCTGCCACACTGAATTTTTTTAGGATCTGCAAATAATCTCGCAGCAGCAGCATCAGATTCAGATCCTGGTTCCTACGCACCAAGTTATACCTAACTCTCCTCGCAAAAAAAGTTATACCTAACTCAATAGCTGGCTTGCTAGCCTAGCGAGAAGGCGCACAACTGAACAAGAACAGGTGCCGACGTGAACAGGTGCCGACGTTGCAAAGATAGGCACCTCTACTGCTGCAGCTGGCAATGGACGTATCTTGAGGTAGCTGCACTTTGCAGCAACAGTACTTTCCACAGCACCTGAGCATATACAGCACAGTACACTCCTAGCTAGCTACGGGACATCAAAGTTGCTACCTACGGTTTCCAACCTGCTGCTGCATGTCGAGAGCAGATTCAGCTGCATTTTCATTAACAAGATCATCGTGACCTCTACGTACTGTCGTAGTATAACAATCTGATGAATCCTCTCGCGTGTCCGTGTCATGATTCCATGTTTTCCTTGGGCTTTAGTTAGCGATAAAAAGTCCCGTCTAGAACGTGGAAATTTGACACGAGTTTCACAGAATTTACTCGATTCCTATAAGATGTTACTAGTCTATATATTATTCTATGTGTCACTCAGTGCTCCATCGTGCCAATATATGTGTCCTACATCCATTGAGCGTTAAGTCCATTGCTACAGTGCGTGTCTCGTCGGCTAGCTAAAGGCTGCTTAATAAGCACCAAATCTCTAACACTTTTCCCTTGTCTCTTGTTCTTCTTTTGGGCCTTGAGCTTATCCAGGAACTAGCCTCTGCCCTGTGGGGCATACCGTCAGGTGGCCGGCACACTCATGGCCGTGGGTCATGCATCGCTTTGTCGCGAGCTAACCAAGCTCTTCGATCTACTTTGTACTTTCCACTCGACGTAGTTTGCTTCGATCCGCATATTTGTTCCCAATGGTTAATCATGGCATATTGCATGCATGCCATATAATGCTTATGTTTTACAATATATCTGTTATCTTAATATCCATTACCAATCTCCATCGGTCTTTGCTGCAGCTCTAGAAATTGAACTCGAGGTCAGATACTCTGGAACATGGCCAAAGCAGAATATGTATGGTATCTTAAAATCGAGCATTTAAAATGTAACCCAATCCAATCGGAGCGCGACACTGCAGCTTGGTGGCTCGCACCGAAACGTACAGTCCCAGCATGCATGTGAGCCCAAACCACGTAATCAAAAGGACGTCAAATCAAGCCTGCGAATTTCACGGCAGCGCACTCAATTATGCAGGGAGACCATTGTGTTTGATTTGCCCTTAGCTAATAAAGCCATTAGAGAAAGGACATAAGCAGAGGGCCGACTTGACTGTGATTGCCCAACCAATTGGATCACCCCGCAATGGACTTGAATCGATCAGGAAAGGTGGCAAATATGCACTGGAGCAGATAGATTCTTGCAATTTTTGTTTTTTAAGGACATCTGCAAACAATGTGCAATTTTTTTGATCCATTCTTACTGCATCAAACTCACTAAGTAATCTCTTTTTTGTTTAGATGTGAGGAATAAAACTACTCCCACACACTTTTGAAATTAAGGTGAGACTCAAACTTGGATAGATGCATTCACAGCCTTGTGCGCCCCCCGCTACACTCTAGATTTAATTTATACATGAATTGAAAGTCTAGGACATAATTATTGTAATCATATTTGTGTGATCTATATTATCATGAAAAGCATTAACAAACGAAATATCATGCTCTGTGCGATTTCTCTTTCACCACTTACAAAGAAAGATAACGCCCAAGTTCAATACCTTTCACGTCCTCTATTATGATTATGATTTTTTCTACCCTTGAGGGAAAGTAAAGTACATTTCCAATTTAGAAGGCTGTAGTGAGGATGAATTCCACTGCAGACACTCCGTGGTTTTTGGTTACCAGTATCGTGTCTACATTGAATTCTTTTTTCCGTGGTTTGTAGCCACTTCAGTCACCCTGAATTATTTTTTTTCTTTTAAGGAAATACAGCAGGAAAGGATCCTGCTCGAGTTATTGATTGAATAATCAGCTCGTCTTTCCTTTGTTTTGATCACAATGGTGTGCTGATCTATTCGTGCATCTTCAAACAAGGCGTGCTTAAAAGCAGAGAAAAGCGAGAGCAACCTTCTTGCATGTGATGTGTTCAAGTTGTCATCGTCAACAATGCCCAAACGCATTTCTACTTCTTAAAAGCTCTAAAACGTTAAAAAAAAACAAATGGTTGCTGCCTTTCTCTAAAAAACGATAGCTCATTGCCTTTTGAAAAGAAAAAAAGTAATGGAGTCTAGAGAGGGAGGAGGGGTGAAGCAACACACTGGAGCACCATCGTTTTCAATTTTTAAAATATTAAAGTACTATCTATTGAGTTAGATTCTTTAGCATTTTGTAGACTTAAGAGTTCAAATTAACTAGAAAGACCTTTTGTGTAGTTTTCATCCTTCGACGTGCTATAAAATACCCCTAAAATAGAAACTCTAGCGATGCAAAAGTGGATGTTGCGAAAGTGCTCAATTATTGTTGTGAGTCGTGCGGTTGCCCATTAGCCTGTATGCATTTAGCAGAGCAAAATTATGTAGATTTCAAAGAGAGATCGGACAAAATATGTACATTTCGACGGGAGATTTTTTATTTCTCATTGTACATAGTCTATTTAGTTTTTATGTTCAAAATTATGTTTGATCCGAGTTACCATTTTCCGAATTAGAACGATCCTGTCAGACAACGGTACAAAATATATACAGCACAATGGAGAAGAACTGCTCTTGCGAAGAGTGGTGGGCAAATTTACTTAGTCTCGTTAGAGAAATATATGTTCCATCGGGTTTCCTTTTTTCATGGGATGATATGTTCTAATTCCGAGTAAACTTAAGAGAGCATTATAGGTCATGAACCGTAGCACGGCTTAGCGGTATGACACAATGTCTCTAGCGAATTACTAAAGTCAAATGTTACCGAGCATTGCGTGACTTGTGTGGAAATTTCACAATGATTTTCGGAGTTTGGACACGGGGCCTACGGGTTTAACTAACTTTTTCCCACCATCTAAAAAAAAACAATGTTCAGCCTTTTTTTTGGTTCCTTCTAGACATCAGTCAATCGAAACGTCGGTCATTGGATCTCTATCGACAGTCAAAAAAGAAATTATACTGAATTTAAGACCTGGTCCAAAAACAAATAACAAATAACGAGACCAATCTTAGTCAACTGAGATTTAAAAGAACTAGCAATTCAGTTTTTCTTTTCCTTTTTCTAAGTCCATTCCACTCAGGAAATCTGCAAATGGCACCGTAATGCAGGATCCACTTATTAAGTGGTCATGCACGCATGTCGATTACGAATAAGAACGTGACTTTGTTCTCATGTAACACCCGTGATCCAAAGAAGAGCTAACAGCCCGTCCTTGGAGTTGATACGTATTCGTAACACCACATTTACATTTTCGTTTTCACATTGTATAAAAAAAGTTAACCTATAAATATAACTCAAATTAAATAGATAATATGGTATCAAAATAGAGAACATTAAAATATTATCCCTTATAGAGCTACCGTCCTCGGCAGGAACAATCCCCAGAACATACCGCCACTACACGATTCATGTCGTGAGCCACTACAAGGCCACACGCACATACAGCCCGCACAGTAAGAGTTGATGCTTGATACTATTTATAACACATATGACCTAAATAAAAACTAACAGCCTAGTCCATCATGGAGGACACATATTTGTAGCATTCTATTTGTATTTTTATCTTTGTTTCGTAAAAATATACAAGTGTTATTTAAGTTACAGAAAATGTGGTACTAAAGACGGAAGTGATACATTAAATGATACATTAAGCTTGTGATCTCCAGCAAGTGTTGTTATATTGCCTTCTAGGTGGGAGTGGATAAGAAGAGATGGAACAAAAATATCTATGGACGTTTCAAAGGCTCATCAGAAGTACTACTCGAGTGTGCTGCAACTTTCTTCACTGCATTATGATTTATCACCTATATAAGTAGGTGGCCATGACAAGTACACCCATTGCCACATGGAACACTAGTTTACATCTCTCTCTCTCTCTGATAGCAACAAACACAAGAACAAGAGACACTGAGCTGAGACTGCCATCAGCAGTTCAGCACTGATTAAGCCGCTAACCCATGAGGCCAGGAGGCGAGTACCCCATGGCTCACGGCCCCGCGGCGGTGTCAGCGCCGCCGCACTCGCCGTGGCAGACGCCGGTGCCGTACCTCTTCGGCGGGCTCGCGGCGATGCTGGGGCTCATAGCGCTCTCACTCCTCGCCCTGGCATGCTCCTACTGGAAGCTCTCCGGCGGCCTCGCCAGCCCGGACGGCAACCAAGACGGCGCGGAGGGCGAGAAGGACTCGATCGCCGGGGATGCCAGGCCGGGCCGGGAGTGGCAGGTCCACGTGGTGGTCATCATGGCCGGCGACGAGCGGCCGACGTTCCTGGCCACGCCAGCGTCGAGCCGAGCCGCGGATGGCGGCGCCGAGCCCGCTGCCGACGTGGCCGCAAGCTGCACCGGCGACATCTCGGAGGAGGCGAAGACGGTTGAGCACGAGGCCAGCGCGCAGCCTGTCGGCTCCGAAGACGACGCGCGGAGACGAACTGACCAAACTAGTGCTAGTTCTGTAATTAGCTAGCGAGACATGATTACATGCATGGTAGGCTTTTTCTATATTCCTGTTTTTATTTATATATTAAATTTCTCTCTGTTCTGGGTTTTAACTCGATTAGGAATTGTAAATTGTTATACTGAGATGATTAGTCAACTTGTTGATTCATTTCGATTGGGAACTGGAGTGGTGGTTATAGCTAAACGACAGAAACGAAAATGGATTGCAGTTACGAAAGGATCTCTAGGACATTTTGATTGCCTTTTTATCCCACATGACTAGAACCATAGAAAGGATTAAAATCAACTTTCATTTCATCTATGTATAAATTGTGGCACCAAAATAGTAGAAAGCCCACAGATTATTTCTGAAGATTCTAACTTTTCCCTGTGCCGTGCATGAATGGAAGAACCTGTACTTAAACAAACCTGTTAATTTGCAAGTAACTGAGGATGCATACATGAACTTATGCAAGATCTCCTTCAAAGTAAATACCTTCGGAAGACCCCCAAGCTGAGATCATAGGCAAGGCCCGGGATTTCCATTTTTAGACAAGCCTGAGCAAAACTAAACATTTGTTCTTTTCATTTGACAAGTTTAAGATTAAATGTGGCGAGGAAGTTGATTTTGGGATGACCTTTGGTTGGATGGTCAAGCCTTTAAACACTGGTATCCTTCTCTCTATAATGTCACCTACAGAAGACATACACTACTAGAGAAATCATTTGTACCGTGCGGGACGGTTTTCCGAACCGTCTGTACGAAACAGTCTGTACAAATCAGGCAAAAACCGTCTGTACAAATCGAGTAGCTGGAACCGTCTATACTAATCGATTAGCACCCGTCTGTGATGTCGTGTTATAAAAAAATATAACACATCGCGCCATGTGCCCCTAGTCTTCAGCCGTAAGCAAGGGAGTTGCCAGCTGAACTAGGCTGAGTACGCGATACAGACGAGACGGCTTTCCTCTTAACTAATCCCTACGACTAAGCGGGACGCTTCTAGTACAGGCGGTTCTAAATTTGGAACTGTCTGTGCTATTTGTACAGACGGTTTTCAAATTGGAGCCGTCTGTGCTGTAGTTCCAAGTGCTAGTTTGAGTCCAGATCCAACCCTAACTTGAGAGGTTTTAGTAAAACAGCCATAACTTTCTCATACAAAGTCCGTTTTGGGTCTACGACCACTCAAATCGAAGCTAACGACGAGGCACATCCAAAAAATACACGTGTATACACCTATACCCATCTTGACCTTCAAAATTCCGCTTCTAGGTGGGACTTTTTGGCTCCGGAAGTTTTTCTGTTACTTTTTTGATCTTGCGGAGGGCATATCTCCTCCACCCGGATTTCGAATTGGGTGATTCTTGTTTCCTTGGTTAGCTTGAGTCGAGGACTTGCTTTCCACCTTGATCCCAGCTTCTGCCGAGCACTTTTGTCGAGGTGCCGTTTTCAAAATCTTCGATTTTAGATCAGGATTCCCACTAGTCATTTCGTCGACTTTCTCGAAATTGGCTCAAAATTTCTGAAAACATAGAGTTTGGCCTCCCGCTCACAGCCGTGAAAACCGTTCGACAATCGGAACTGTCAAACTCCCTCCCCGACACTGCCACTTTCCTGTCGCGGCAAGAAAATCTAGAGTTTTTGCTGCCGCGGCAGCAGAGTATCAACCAGTCTTGCTTCATCTATTTATACAGACGGTTCCAAACTTAGAACCGTCTCTACTAGAGCCGTCTGTACTGTTTACAGATTTGTACAGACAGTTCCAAACTTAGAACCGTCTGTAATATTCGATTTGTACAGATGGTTCCAGTTTGGACCCATCTGTACTGTTTACAGATTTGTACAGACGGTTCCAAACTTAGAACCGTCTGTACTGTTTGATTTGTACAGAAGGTTCCAGTTTGGACCCGTCTGTGCTATTTGTACAGACGGTTCTAGTTTGGAACCGTCTGTACTGTAGCGTCCCGCTTGTTGGGAACCGTTCGTACTCATTTTCTCAAACGGTTTTCTTTTGGAACCGTCTGCGATACTATTTGTACAGACGGCTTTAAAAAACCGTCTGTACAGGGGCGTCCCGTTAAATGAATTCTATAGTAGTGATACCACGGTTGCTGAGGTGATGAGCACTATCTCATTGAATTTGTCATTCCGAAGGATTATTTTAGGGCCTAGATTGATTGAGTGGAATGACCTCATTCAATGGGTTGAAGGGTAACCCTGAGTGAAGACGGATGTTTTCTCATGTGACCTTATTTCAAATTGACAGTTCTTGGTACAATTATAATATGGTGTTCTCGTGCGACCGACCACCCTTAGTACTAATCACCGCTTTGGCAAATGCGCATATGGCGGTTAAAGCTTCCTCTGAAGATAATTTTTTTTATACCAACCTTCGGTGGGGGTGGGACTTTACTAAGGATAATTTGGTAAAACGGAATTGGCAAGGTTTTAAGAAATATTATTTTTGTGATGAAGATGAAACAATTCAACATCTTTTTCTTGATTGACAATTTACCAGATTTACATGGAGATCGGTATTTTTGGTCTTTAACCTTCCACCACTTTGTAGTATACCAAATTTGTTCAAAAATTGGTTAAGGGTTTGAGGGGGGCTAAGTGAGCCCATCTTCTAGTGGGGGCAAGTGCAATATGTTGGTTTATATGGTCATATATGAATGATATTGTATTTGACAAGAAAATAACTTTTAATCCTTTATGGACTACTTACTTGTCTATCAGTTGGTTACAATCATGATCTATGCTGTAGCAACCGGAGCACAGGAAGGATGTGATAGCGCGTGGCGATAGATTAGCAGTGATTGTGTAATAATAAATTATGTAGTGTTTGATGTCCTCATTTTAGAACGGTACCATGTAATCGGTTCATAAGTGTCGTTGAACACAAACTTTGACTCTGTAAACTTTTTGTTGTTGTGTGTATTTTTCCAATACAGAGCCTGGGAGATCAGTAAAAGAAAAAATTATCTAAAAAAACGTATGCAGTAGGTACGTGCTACACACGAGTAGCTAAAACATGGGTAGGTTAATTATCGATAGATCGATGGATAAGATAAAGACAGCATGATGGCCGTGCTGAC
The DNA here is from genome assembly GCA_019208055.1 of Stipa capillata. Classification (NCBI taxonomy): domain Eukaryota; kingdom Viridiplantae; phylum Streptophyta; class Magnoliopsida; order Poales; family Poaceae; genus Stipa; species Stipa capillata. The sequence goes on along the minus strand of JAGXJF010003150.1, from coordinate 161,892 downwards.
CTGAAGCCCATGGAACAGTGACCTCTGTGAGCCGTCAGGTCTTGTTTCGTTTGTCCGCATCGATCGATCGCCTCATGCATGTGAGCATGTCAGCATGTGGGCAGCCAGTCAAATTACATATCCGAGCATGTACGAAACTCGTGTGTTTATGGTCATATTACGGAATAATCGGTTGAAGATTGGAGATACATACTAATTAAGCAAACGGTTTTTATGTAGCCGATTTGTCTTTTGCATATATTAGAAAGGGCATAGAGTTTGTTCTTGCAAACCTTCATGGCATATATCAAGAATTTTTGGAAACCCTACGTGTGGTTTTCATGGAATTACAAAGGGGTGGTTTTGATCTGTACTTGGACCAGCAGAAATTCAATGCATTTAGATCTGTTTCTGTACTGAAACATGTAACTAACCACCGGTCGTTCATATGAAATGACCGATAGACTGTACCGAAAGAAAGGCACAATAAAAGATGATGGAATTGTTCATCTTGCTCTTGGAAAAGCTTAAGAAAGAAAGGCACAATAAAAGATGATGGAATTGTTCATCTTGCTCTTGGAAAGGCTTAAGAAGACAAAAGTGAATTACATAAGCCCATATATAGGGCTGTATCTTGGGCCCGGCCCATCGAGTCACAGATCGAGCCGACTTGCACCTATACTGCAATTCCTTCATGCCTATGAGGTCACCGAATGATAAACCAAAACAGGCCAGAAGGCTTTTATCAATTGTCATGCACCATCTCTCTCTCAAAAAAGAGAGTCAATTATCGTCATAAGTTAATTCGCTATGTCCAACCTCATCTCAGCTTGAATAACACAACAAGATCGTAATTGTATTATGCCTGGTTTTACAAATGATCGATCGATGGCGAGCATTGTTCACAAAAGGTACATGATCTGCAGTCCAAACGTTTGTGCTTATACTTCACATGCTCTCCATGCATGCATGTTACTCCATGTTAACAAGTTCAAGGAAATTACGTGTCGATTCGGTTCCAACAAGAAGATCAAACACGGTGTGATAGATGATACCCAACAAATCTTGACGCAAAGGCAAAGTGTTTTGCAGCATAACTTGCCAGGTTGACAAGCAGTAGTCCACGGAATTGGACCGGCCGGAGGGCAGCTCACCTAGCTAGCTAAAGCTGTACTTGCTTTGCTTTAATTTCCATGTCAGGCATCGATCGGGGCAGGTATATATATGTCGGTGTGCATGCATGCATGTGTCACGTGCAAATTAAAATAATAATTATGTGCCACGTACGTGCAGGAAAAAAAGAGATTAATGGCATCCGTCCATCCATCACCAGGTGTGTGTCAGTGTGTATCTCTCCTCAGAGCAATGGGAGAGGAGTTCGTCTGCGTCACTGACTAGCCATTGGATTAGACGTTCGACGATTGAGATTTATCGCTGCTGCGAGAATAGAGAAGCTGCATGTCCATTGCAACTTATATTTTGACCCACAAACTGCAACAGATCTGACGGAGCTTTTATTTTTCTCTAATTAAGGAGCCTAGCCCCCAATTTCATTTCCACGGAACTGATAAACAAGATCTCCAACATCCGTTCAAAAAGTAACAAAGCTCCAGCCTTTAGCACAACTACACTAACCTCTGCTGTTCAGGCATACAACTCGACGAGCAGCTTACAAGGCATATTTGAAGAACTTCCTATTACGTTCCAGACAAACAACACAACAGAAGACAACAGCACTTGGCTTGACCAAGAAACACAATGCTGACTTCAGTATCCATTCGACGAACCAGCGGTCCTCACCCTCGTCTCCGGCCAAAGACTTCAGCAGCCACTTGCAGCAACATACGAACCCCTCTGCATTGTTATCCTTGCAACTTTTGTTTCTAAAGACCAGCCCAGGACGACAACCAGTGAGAATTTGATAAATAACAAAAGATGGATCTTAGGGAAACAACTCTTAAAGCAAGCATTATTTCGCAATTTCCACAAATATCAAATTAAAGCAGCTATATCTGAAGCCACTAACATTGTGTTGCTACATGAAAACTTAACACCCAAGTGCATATCTCCTCCATAGACTTAGTAAAAGCTACACTAACTATACTCCAAGCATACCTAGCCACCCGACATTGGAAAAATAAATGATCCACTGTCTCATTTTCAGTACAAAACATACAATGACACACCTTCCCATCCCCTCTTCTTCATATTATCATTCCTAAAAGCCAATCATAAAAACATTTTTACTTCGAGAGGTACCTTGATATACCAGAATTTCCAATAATGCACTTGACTAGTTTTGAGAGCAATATACATAGTGTGAACCGAAAAAACATCATTTTTTCTCTAACATCCATACATATTTATAATTTTCACTATCAAGAGTACAACAAGCACGCTCATCCTGAAGCTGCCACCATACTAAGGCAGTCTCCCCCTATAAAACTCTTCTGAACCATATGCATCCCCATCCCTCAGTCAGCACTCTAGTCATAGATATATCTCTACTAAAAGTAAGATTATAAAACTTATTACATAGTAATTTCTTCCCTGTAACAGACTATAAAACTTATTGTAATAATTTTTCAATCAATTTAGAAATAGACTATCTCTGTAACGGATTTGTGAAACGTGTTCGCGATTTAGGAGAATCTCAAAAATTGAAGCAAGACGGTCTTAATTTTTCATCACTGAAACGACGACAAGACGCAGAACAAACGATTTATCGATCCAAAACTAGAACTAGCTGTTCTAGCAAACACGTTACATTGTAGGCTTGTTGCCTTAGTTTCATCAAGCTAGCTTAAAAAGGGAAGTAGACTAGTAACTAGAACTAGAGCTATATATATATATATTCTAGTTCTAGCAAACATGCATGCAATGGTGCGTACACGCCAGCCAGCCCGATGAACAGGCAGCTCGAAAAAACATTACATGCAGTTATACTACAAAGGAGACGCGCAGCTCGCAAACGCATACACGCCGGCGCGTGCGGTTGCCGGATTAATCAGGCACGGGCGCCGGAGAAGGAACGCGAAGCGCGCGCGCGGGTCAAAAGGACGGCACGACGCCATAGCCGGCGAAGTCGAGCACGTAGGGCCGCGGCGTGGCCGAGGCCGAAGGCGGCGCGTTGGCGTCGGCGTCGGCGTCGTCGGTGCGCTTGGCGAAGCGGCCCTTGACACGCGGCCGCGTCTCGGCGTAGGCCTTCCGGGACGCGTACCGGATGGTCTTCTCGAACCGCCGGTTCTTGCGCTTCTCGCGGTACCGCATCAGGCGCGCCTCCCTCCCTTCCCCTGTCACCGCCGCCGCCGTCATACAGGCCACCGCGCCGGCATCCACAGACGAGACCTGCTTAATTACAAAACCAGATTACTACTACTAATACTAATTTGGATGCGTGGATCGTTAATTAACATGCTAGCTAGGCTCTTACACTGTGGCTAGGAGTGGCGGCGTACGGCAGGTATGCTGCCTTGGACTGCGCGAAGTCGAGCTCGATGATGCCGCCGCCGCGGCCACAGATCGCGTCCGGCACCAACCCCACCTCCGACGACGAGCCCTGCTCGATCGAAAGCGAAGAAGGAAAGATTAGCAAGATGCATGTATATATACACACGAACACGATCGATCGACGAAGGTTACAAGATGGTTGAAGCAAAGCAAGCGAGCGCTTACACTGCGCCCGAGCGACGCCGCCGTGTAGGAGCTGTACGACGGCTTGGCGACGGCGGCTACGACGCCACCGAAGTCCAGCTCCACCGCGCCGCCGTTGCCGCCGCTTGGTCCGTTGTTGGGGACAACGCTGTCGGCATGCGGGAAGCGCGGGAGCTCGGAGGCGCCGAAGAAAGGGTCTATGACGTCGGCGAACAGGAAGTCCAGCTTCATGTCCTTGCCGCCGGCGCCCACAGCGTCGTGAAGGCTCACCGCGGCGTCCTTCTCTCCGTCGGCCGCGCCGAACACCAGCGCCTCCTGATGATCCGCAGGGGAGGAGGAGGAGGAGGACCCGATGGGATGCACGGGGACGCGCTCGTGGCGCCGCGCCAGCGGGTTGGCGTCGTGGATGTCGGCATCGCAGGCGGCGCAGAGCGCGGCTGCGTCGGCCCTGCAGGTTACCGCGGCCGGCGCGAGCTCGCACACCTCGCAGACCCACACCCTCTCGTGCCCCGCCCGCGCGTGCCCCTCGTCGCACCCCGCGCACAGGTACGCCCCCCCGCCCGCGCACGTCTGACAGTGCACCGCCGCCGGCGACCCGCCGCACGACCCGCACCTCCTACCCCCCACCCCCCAGTACCTCCCCAGCCCCACCTCCATCACCACCACCACCAAGATCGATCGAAGCAGAAGCAATCAAGCAGCAGCAGCAGTTCTTGAAACTACCCCGAAGCAAAGTAAGTAGAAGCTGAGGCCATCAGTTGCTTTATACTTGGGTACCGCGCAGGCGACGCAAGCCTCGCTCTGGTTGGTGGGACAGCGCGTCAGGAGCGTGGGGGGCGGCGACGGTGACGTGGCGGGAGCGGGCACACGTGGAGGGCTCCGAGCCAAGCAAAAACCGGGGAAATGTGGATCTCGTGGATCTTTGGGAGGTGGGGTGGGGGCCCACGTGTCGATTCTGGCCCATGTGAAGGGTGGGGCCCGCGCACGAGAGTGGCGGCAAGACGCGACAATAACGATCGTTCTGATGCTGCCGATTTTTATGATCGGCCACGGGATTAGACCAAGTTGTGGATAAACGATAAAATGGTGATCAGAGCATAATGGTACGACTCACTGATGGTGTGCATAAGTAGCATCTCTTATCAGAAGAGAACCAAGAGAAAATTTCCAGGATTTTCCTAGACGTTTGAAAAAGCTGTGTGATTTGGATTTTGGAGTTTACGAGACGAGATTGAAAACAACCAATTAAAACCTAAAACTAAATCATTCACGTACGCTGCTTCTATCAACTTGTTGATGTCTCAACAAAACAATCCACGATAAGATCCTGCCAAGAGATATTACGAAAGCGGCAATTCATAGACACGTCACCGTTACTAATTTCCCGAAGCTGGAAGCGACAAAGATTAGCTTTATGGGGCGTGCGTTCACCGTCAAAAGATCAAGTAGCACAGCACTGATTAACTGCCTTTCGTGTTCATCATAAACCTGTGACCGCTGTCAATCGACATTGATCCACCTTAGCTTAATTAGCTTCCTCACTTCCCAGCCAACTAAATGCACGGCACGAAAGTCAGAAATGCCCTTCGGAAAAGTTCGCCGGGTCCCCGGATATCTCTAGCTCTTCCTGATCTCAACAGTTTCATCTACAGATCTAATCACATACGTAGACTCGGATATCATTGTCGCAACTAACAAAGATCTGCTCGGAACACGAGATTTACGTAGGAATTAACTTGCGAACTTTCTGGAAGGGATGTCGGGATTTGCTGAAGGGACGATCAATGGACACTGTGTGGCGCGTACGTACAGCACCCCAAGACATCGCAGTCGCGTGTCGATCGAACGACGAGACTCGAGATCGAGCGCGATGTGTTCAAGGGAATTGTAAGTGTCGTCAACCTCCCTCGCTTCACGAAAAATCGCCCAGAGCTTGCCCCTAAAGACAAAGTCTCGCTTGAAAAACGAACGGAAAATGGTTGTGATGTGGAGTATACACGAGTGTGCCACTGTTACACGACTTGCCGCGCGTGGTCGCCGCGGAGCTCCGACGCGGCCGTGGCGGCCGGTGGCGCGCGTCGACGGGGAAAGCGGCCGAACCCGGGCGATTTGGCGTGCCGAAGAATATTCGAATACGCATATCGGTCCGCGTTGACTCGAGAGCTATGTCGCGCTCGACGTGGACGTGACCTGCCGCCGAGGCAATATTGCGGGGCAGATCGGTCATTTGGGCCGTGGCGCGGGTGACGAACCGGCTGCCGTCATATATCGTGGTGGAAGATAGGGATAGGGGTACAGCGCGGCGATCCGGTGCGGGCACGGCAGGTCATGCGGCCGGCCATGTGGCCGCGCGCCGCGCGCCTCGTCCGTCACCGGTTGAAACCAAACCGAGCATCGTTGTTCAGCTAGGTTAATTAGCAGGGTGGCGCGTACGTACTCGTACTCGTACTCGCTGTTTGCACGAGAGAATCGAGTTCCGTATATTGTTTTTCTTTCCAAAAGCGAATCGATTTTCTTATCGAAAGTTGAGCAAGACAAAGGTGTGTTTTCTATCTAGCTAGCTGGCTTCTGACCAACACGTACATGTTTCAGGTTCACGTGATTTCCCGTTGTGCATGCAAGACACGAACTGCTAATTAGATCTGCTAGGACTCGAGAACTCCCCTCTACAAAAAGGAAAAAGAAGTCAGACAAGAACTGTGTAGACGTGTAGTTGATCGAGATGCTAGCTACCCTGCCCATCCCCATCAACGTGAGCGCCGTTCCATTCATCTTTCCGAAGTTACGAGACCTTGGATACATATGTCCTCGATCTGCGTGAACACAAGATATGGGCGTGAAGAATATATGACAGGATGAGGTCGGGCCGGTGCATATATATCATATCCTATCGACATTCCGGTTGAGTTGAGCTTGAGACAGCATGGCTGCTGCATGGGGCTTACTCAGAGTTGGCGGCCGGGGCCCGAACAACCCGAGGATCGAGACCATGATTGGCCGCGCCGCCCGCCAACCTTCCCAACATGGGGGCCGGGCCCCGCCTCACCAAGCTAGCTAGCTCCTCCTGCCGTCTCATCACGCGCGCGCGGAGTCGCGGTTGTGCAGCTGATCCGGATGCATGCGCTGTGCGTGCCGCGCCGTGGATGTGAAGTCCCCGTGATCCGGTGCAGTACTTTCCAGCGGCCGGCGCGCGAGTGTTCCGGACACTTCCGCGTGCGTGCATTGACCCGATGCTTCGACGCGAGATGATCCGGCGTGCCGCCTTATATTACCCTTCTCGACAAAGTCAAACCATGTGCTCCGAGATTCGTGCGGCTCTTTCTGTCCTTCGGTGATCTCCAAGATTCGTGCGCCGTGCTGTAGCTCCGAGGTTTAAAGTATGTGCGTCGGGTTTTTCCTCCGGCTTTGCTAAGCTTTAATTACTGTACCTTTCCCGTGCACGCATGATCTTTTCTCGAGCCTACATAGTACGTGTACTGCGTGCCATTTTATATCCCTCGAGTTCCGACGTGTACGGACTGGTATGCCCAGACTGCCAGCCAACACTTGAAACGGCCAGGCGCGACCGCTGTCGGCTGGAGACGGGAGTACGTACGTCCTGAGTGATCTCGGATTAATAAGTACTCCCTCCGTCCCTTATTATAGGGCGTATTCCCCCCGCACGCGGATACCAACGCAGTGTCGCGTTGCCCCGCATGCCCCTGCCTCCCCCCTATTTCCCCCTCGTCTCCTTGCCCCGCCTCCTCTGCCGCTCCGCCTCGTCGCCCCGCCCGCCCCGCCTCCTCGCCCCACGCGTCGCCCCCGCCTCCTCGCCCCGCCCCGCCCCGCCTCCTCGCCCCGCCTTCTCGCCCCACGCCTCCCCCCGCCTTCTCTGCCGCTCCGCCTCCTCGTCCCCTCCGCCCCGCCTCCCCTTCTTCCTCCGCCGCGCCTCCGCCCCGCCTCCTCGCCCCCTCCGCCCCGCCTCCCCTTCTTCCTCCGCCGCGCCTCCTCCGCCTCCTCGCCCCCTCCGCCCCGCCTCCCCTTCTTCCTCCGCCGCGGCTTCGCCTCCTCGTCGCTGCCGCCCTACCACCGGTGAAGGCCACGAACTCGGCGGCGGCGGGGTTAAAGGACCCGAACTTGGGGTCGTCTCCACCGCGGAGAAGCTCCGCGCGAGGAACGAGAACGACCCCCCATCGCAGCCGCCCGCGGGCTCGCCCGCGTCGTCCTCCTCACTCGCCCTCGCCGCCGTGTGGGTCACGTTCTCGAGCGCGGCCACGCGCGCGCGCCGCCGCTTCGGCTCTGGCCGCTCTTCTTCGCCGTCTGTCGGCACGCCGCGCTTCTCTGCCCCCTCTGTCCCGCACCTCCTCTCTCCCTCGGTTCGGTCGCTTCGGTCGCTTGCGTTGGAGGGGTAAAAAGGGAAGAAAGACACCCGAAAGTTGCAATGCGCCTTACATTTGGGGACATCCCGATTTTTGTATCGCGCCTTATAAAACGGGACGGAGGGAGTACTATAAAAAAGGGCGCAAAGGAGCTATGCCACGTCGGATTATTTTTTCTTCGCTGTTAGCAGCGGCTCCGCGGGCTCTGTAAAGTCTATTTAAACTTTAAAAAACTCGATCCAAGTTCTATAAGACCCATTTGCAACCCATGTGATCTATTTCTATTTTTATCTCCCGCTCCCTCCTCATGCCCCATCACCATCCCCCTCTTCTTATCGCTTTTTACCTCCTAGCTCCTCTTCCATCGAACGTCGAGCCTCCATCGCCAGCCACCATGTTCCCACCTTCTTCCTCTCTTGCGACCCCTCCTCCTTCCCATTGCCTCCCTCACCTACTTCCTCCCCAGTCGTCCTTGCCAACGCCGCCTCCTCCCCTAGCTGCCCTCACCCCCGCCGCCTCATCCCTTTGTAGTCGTCGCCCCCACCCCATTGCTCATCACCCTCGTCGCCTGTTGAGCCACAACGATAGCCAATGGAGAGGGGTGTGCCGCCTCTAGCCGCAGGTGGAAGAGGGCGGCAGTAGTCAACTCAGGGGCGCAATGGTAGGGAGGTGGAGCAGCTTCGCTGGAGGAGGGACAGAGGTAGTGGCGGTTTGTGCTAAGGATTGGAGTCGGAGGAGAGGTACGAGGCGAATGAAGGTGCGGTGGCTAGCGAAGGGGCGCTGCTACTGGCCGAGGTGTCTAGCTGATTCGCTATTGGTCACGCAGCAACGACTAGGGTTGAAAACAGAATGAAAATTTTCCATCCATTTTCGGCAAAAAAAAACAGAAACAGAAGCTCTTACACTGAAACGGAGACAGAATTTCTCAATACGAAAATGAAAACGAAAATTTTATGCGGAAACGAAAACGGAAATGGGACGGCTATTTAGTCGGAAATGGAAATTCCATATAAGAAAAACAGAATATTTTCGAATAAGCCCATGTAAAAGTTCTGGTTCATCTAGTTATCCAGCTCATCCAGCCCATCCGGATCCTCTATCCCTAACCGGCTAACCCTTCCTACTCCCGTACAAATATAATTGGTTACGTAATATATATTCCTTGTGTCATGTTATTATTTTGTGGTTAATTGGTTACGTAGTATATATTATTTGTGTCATGTTTTTGTTGTGTTTTTCTGCACGGTTCAAGGGGTTCTTGTGTTCCAACAAATATTCATTATCGTTTTTGTTGTCGACCATATTCATCTCGTATTCGTTTTCGGTACTTCCCGTTTCCGTTTCTGGAGTTTCCGTATTCATTTCCATTCCGATAAAAGAGTGCGGAAATGGAAATAGTAAGGCATTTTTTCGATCATTTCCGTATTGTTTTTAACCCTAGCAACGGCCGGGGGGGGGGCGCATCGCGGTAGAGGCGGCTCAAGAGGCGAAGGCAACAACGTGGAGGTGGTGGCGTGCACAGCGAGGAGGGCACAATGGGATTCGCTAGCTATGCCCCCCTCTCTCACCCCCCAGCTCTGCTAGCTATGGTCTACCTCTGCCCTATCGTCAGGCGCTGCCCCATGCCCTGCCGCTAGGAGCCCCCACTCTTCAATCCCTCTTTGTTCTCCTCCCAGATAGTAGGTTCCCCATCTCCACATCCTTCCTTTGATCCCTCCTCCCCATCCATGAGATCCTATGACTGCTCCTGAATTAACTAATCTGTTCCCGCATAGCCACAACCCTAGCCGCCGCTTCTCCTCACCTCGTTCCTCATGTTGGTACTGTTAAGCTCCGCTGGCGGAACTAGGATGTCGGCTCCTTCGCTCTGTCACAAGAAATCCGGAGGTGCTCAGAGCTAGTGCCTACTTCTACTAACCCTAGCGTCGACGAGGCACAGCCACATCAAGAAGCTCTGGTCAACAAGGAGGATTGCGTCATCGTCACCTCCTTCCTCAAACCGGTCCACATCCATCTAATCCTTGGCATCTTTAGGTCGCCGATCCAGCTCTCCCTGCCCATGCTGACCAACACGCCACAACTCAGTACTGTGTTCGCTGATGGCTTGGTGATGATGCCATGTGTCCTCGAGGAAGAGGGCCCGATTCATAAGCTGTAGGTACTAAATGCTATCTTTATCTCCGTTTGACAACCAAAGATGACTTCTTTTCAACTTCCGATTACTTGGGTTGGGGACTATGTAGCAGTTATGCCTGATTAACCATGAGTTCTATTGTAATCATCCAAGATTTTTGCTCTAGTCACTTCATTTAATTTCTAAGTCCCTACGTTCAACACGGCAGCAACCATTAGACCTCGCCGAAAAAGTTCTAGGCATTGTCAATGGTGCTGATCCAAAATCTTTGATCAAATTTCAAAATTCTGCACTGGTTATATAGTAGTCCAAGGCCATGTTCTTTTTAACTGACACAAGAAGGCTATTATATATTGCATAGTTCTCAACTGTATGCTCTAGAGAAAGAAGAAATCTAATATTATGGTTTGTTTGTTGTCAACCCTTTACTTTTGTCAGATGATATTAAGCCTTGTATCTGTGCATCTGCATCAAATGTGGACATTGGAAATTACTATCCTAAGCCGTTGGGCTATTTGGACAGTAGGAATTAATGCCTTTTCTAGCACATCTCCAAGCACCGAAAAGTGGTAAGAAGTTTGTTTGTCTATTATGCAAAACAGAAGAACACAAACTAAAATTTAAAATTGGCTACATACATTTAGATAGTTTGTGCCCTTGAGGCCTATAATTTTTTTCCTTTTGCTTATCTATTATATAATAGTTAATTGTTTATTTTGCATCCCTTTTTATTAATTATAAACGAGTAGTTGCAATAGAAACTTGCATCACTAGCACTGCTATCTTGCAGGCAATATTAATTATGGTTTTGCTACAGACGGATAAGCAAAATTGTAAAGGTGTTTTTGTCCTTCATGTAGTTGATTGCTCTGAGGATTTGATGCCATTAATTAGTTGTGTTCGAAAAAACAGAACTATTGTGCATCATTTCCAGTTTTGCTTAGACTAAGTATGAGGACATCTTCTTGATACAACAAACTACACCATGCTCTAATAATAATTTGGATAAGTGACAATGTTCCAAAAAATATTTGTGTTGCTATTAAAGTGGGCCTTGCAGGTGATCATGTGAATGTTGTTTTGTTCTTCTCTACTTGGCCAGATTCTCATGTGCTCAGTTTCCTATTTTATTGAGCTTTTGAGGCATTAAGATCTAATAAGGGATTTCAACTCCTATATTAGATTGCACTAGCTGATGGTATTTTCTTACAGATTCATTATGTTTTTTAGCAATGTGTTGTATAATCGTTATACTTGGACTAACTAGAGTTAATTTCATAATCATAATGGAACGTATGATGTATGAAATGAATATGTATTGATGTGTTTTTTGCCTGTATTAGTTAAACAAGTGTACCCATACATACACATGAATGTAATTATATTCTGGTCTGTCGTGCTGGTACACCCTCCCCCCCACAACACGCACACAATGAGTAATTCTCTCTCCTTCCCTCTCTCTCTCTCTCTCTTTGTTCTTGCTTTGATGCATGTGTTTTAGTTCTCGAGAAAAGAAATTCATGAGAACAATGTGATTGACATAAAGAGCGGATGCATTGAAGTTGTTAGTCATGTTGAAAGGACTTATTCCTCGTGCTACAACTAATATTGGAGTTTACGCATGTCTAGAAGTTCATTGTGATATTCTTTTCAGTCCTTGATCGTGATGGAAATATGCACCAACTGCTTGCTTCTTGTTTTATCTGTATGATGGGCGATTGAGAGGGGTGATTATTGGATCGAGCAAGGTCTCGTGGCAATCTTTATATTGGAGCATGTTCTCCTGTTAATCAAGTATGCTCTAAATTAGGTTTGATCTAGACTTAAGTACATTTAATGTAGTTTTATATTTTCAGTTATGCTTATATGCTCTTTTCTTAGCAATGCTTCTTGGTTTATTAATGGACAGGTTTTACAGCTGACCGTTTCTTTGTTTAAACAGGAAATTCTAAGGAGCTAGCTAAGCACTTTATTGATCCTTAGTACTGATAAAAGTTGTAAAACATCTCTAGAAATAATGGTAGATGGTAACAAAGACCGTGATATATGATGAAATACTTGAAATAGGTAGACGACGGTTATTCTTTTATATAGAAACTTTTTTAGTGATCATGTATAAGTATAAGAAAGTTGAAAGTTGTTGTGTGAAGCCTTTTGATTTCATATCATGACGTTTGATATATGGTTAACGAGAAGTACGTGTTCCAGAGACGCGCTATCGCACGCCTAGCATCTAGTCGGAAGAAAAGAAGGCACACCGTTGCGGACATGCACGCATGCATATAGCCGTACGTGTAAATTGGCTGGAAGGCCAGAGCCAGTTGTCCCGATAACCGACGCGTGCGGTGGTTCAAAGCGACTCCCACGCGCGCTCTTGCTTTTTTATAAATATTATTTTTTTTAAAAATAAATTCGAGATATATAGGTGTAGTTTCAGAAATTATAAAAATAACATCCTGTCGGTCGCCGCTCAGACGAAAATGGACTTGTCGTCCCACGGTCGGCCGACAAGGAGCTTGTCGTCCCACCATCGGCCAACAAGGGGCTTGTCGTCCAACCGTCGACTAACAAGCCCCTGTCGTCCAACGGTCAAACAATAGGCACCCTGTCGTCCCACGGTCGAACGGGACGACAGGACATTATTTCAAAAAAAAATTCTTTTTGTGAAATTGCAGAAATATTAGAAGAATTTTTTATTTGAAAAAATGGCCTGAATCAGCATTTGGGGATAGCGGTTAAGGCTAAATCCACAGTGTTAGCGGCGATTTGAATTGCCGTGCTTCTCCCGTGGAAAAAGAGGAAGAGATTCGTCAGCTGATAGAAGAAAGAAAGAAAAAAAGGTCTGACTCGTAAGTAATTAAATAGAAAAATATGTTCGTCGTGATAGAAAATAAGTTAAAAAAGCAAAGCAGAAGAAGTATGCGAGAGAAAAAGAGGAGTGGGAATCAGGAAAACATGTTTTAAAAATCTATTATCGTCAAGATTGACTCAACGATCATCGAAACCGTTGGACGACAGGCATCCTGTCAGGAGTTTTCGGTGCACTTTCGGTGGCCGGTCATACGACAGGGACGATTCAGGCCATTTTTTCAAATAAAAAATTCTTCTAATATTTCTGCAATTTCACAAAAAGAATTTTTTTTGAAATAATGTCATGTCGCTTGACCGTGGGACAACATGGTGCCTATTGTTTGACCGTTGGACGATAGGGGCTTGTTAGTCGACGGTTGGATGACAAGCCCCTTATTGTCCGATGGTGGGACGACAAGCTCCTTGTCGACCGACCGTGGGACGACAAGTCCATTTTCGTCTGAGCGGCAACCGACAGGATGTTATTTTTGTAATTTCTGAAACTACACCTATATATCTCGAATTTATTTTTTTTAAATAATATTTATAAAAAAATTCTTGAAACTAGGAGCCGACACGGCCCGGCCGCATGCCGCACCTCGATCGGGGCGCCCCCGCTGTCCATTGCGCGGCACAAGGCTGCCAGCCCACTTCCGAGCACCGGCTCTTTGGGGCTGATAGGGCCGATGGGGCCCTAGAGATTGATTTACTATGGCTCGGTGCACGATGGGCTCCGACGAACGCCTATTTCGTGCAGCATTTCCAGAGGCCAGCCGTGCAAAGTCTTCTTTTGCTCTCGTACTTCTTTTTTCTTTCTCTTTTTAAGGCAACTTTCCTCGTACTTCAATTTTTTTGAATGATCCTCATCTTTAAATTGGATCGGCAAAGAAAACAGCAGACAACACCAGTACTTCCGAACTAACATGCGGAGCCCACAATTATTTTGGGACCGCCTGCTTCTAATCGATCGTCTTTTGGTTAAAAGCCAGTAGATCCAACGGTGTTTTTTAACCGGGCCGTGCAGCAAAACAATTTTATCGAAATTGCACACATAATAAGTATATACTGGGTTTTAGCAAGGCTGCTATATTTTAGCTCCCAATCCCTTCCAGCTTCTAAGGTACTCGGCGGTGCGTTCAGTTTGGCAAGTTGAATCTTCCATTGATCTCGTAGCTCTTAATATCCCTCCATCTCAGAATGCTATTCATATTTCTGGAAACTGGTTAGTGGGGTTAAGTGGGTCTGTACGTTCATAAATTCTCGTACAATTTGAGGGTGGGCTTTGTTGGTCGATATGTCTATGTAGCACAAAACGCAGCTTGTTTTCAGCGCAAGTTCCGTGCTGATCCATCTGTTGTTTTGTTTTCGGTGTGCTATTGGATTGCATGCTGAGCTAGGATGCAAAATGCTGTTGATTGTGACCTTTTGCAGCAAGGAATCACTCTCTTAAGGCTGGTGGCTCAGGAGGTGTTCTCTAAAAGCGCTGGGTGGAGGACAGGGTCGCTGAGATTGGCCAGCGTCGCGACATCGTCTGGGGGAGCATCTGATGTTGGTTAGGCGTGGTAGTGTAGGAGTGTTGTGCCTTGGTTTGTAATGGTTCAGTCCTGGGAATTAATGTGTTGGGTGATCGGAATGGTGTTGGGTTTTGGAGACTTCGTCGTGCCTGGACATGTAGGTTACCATTAATGGAAATCGGGGAAGGCTGATGGTCTCCTTCCCTTTATCTAAAAAGAAATGTTTGTATAAACGATATTATTTTTGATAAAAAGAATTCATGTAATTCTTTATAGGTTTTATACTTATGTATCAATTGATTGCGGTCATGATCTTTACTATAGTGGTAGTAAGATCATAAGATAATGGTTGCTGGCACTAAGAAGCCAGAGTTGGTTGTCAAATTATTTATGTCCTAATTTTGGAGACATTTGTGTAAGAAGCTATGTAATATTTGTGGTTTTGAGTTGTATGTAGCTTGTCACCCTTTATTCCTGCCGTTTGGCAAATATATTTTGTAAGAACGATGTAATAATATGTGCATCTCACGATATAGAGACGGAAAGATTATCTTCCACTACCTAGAAGAAGTGACTAATCAACCAGGCCGACCGGCCAGCCGGTCGTGTACCATGTACGCCGGCGAGGCGGGCCAGACATACATGCAGGTCTCTCATTCCGCGGCGCTGCTGTGTGCGCCGTCGTCAGGAGGGCATGCAGACGGCGACCGGCAGTTGCGCTCGGAAATCACGTTCCCCCTGGCCACTTTCCCTCCAAACTCCCTAGTCCCAACAACCTTTCCTCTTTCCATATCTCCGTTCAAAGTGTATCGATCCTACCAAGGACAAGTGCAAGCAGTATCCAAAAAACCGCCATTTTGTGTGCAACCTACTGCACATTCCAGCCGCTGCTTTGCGGATATGTCTAGCTAGTAAGTAGCAAGTAGCTCATGTAGGTTTTCTACTTAATTGCTATACCATATCGGTCAGAGGAAGATCGATGGTGTTTGTGGAGAGTATCGGGAAGTACAGGGTCGGCAGGACCGTCGGCGAGGGCACGTTCGCCAAGGTCAAGCTCGCCGTCGACACCGAGACCGGCGGCAGCGTCGCCGTGAAGGTCATCGACAAGGAGACGGTGCTCAGGAACAACCTCATGTATCAAGTGAGTACGTTTGCAGGCTGCCTGATTAATCCTGCGTGTTTTTGTGAACGATGTTCTGATGTCCATGGAGCGAATTCTTGATGGTTGCTTTGCTTGAGTTCTGAAGGTGAAGAGAGAGATCAGCGCGATGAAGCTTCTCAATCACCCTAACATAGTTAAAATACATGAGGTAATTAATTAAATTGGTTTGCCATTTGGTTACTCATACGCAGAATTTCAGCACAAATTTTGTTTTCTTGTGCGTATATTTGCGCAGGTGATCGCGACGAAGACGAAGATATGTCTTGTGATGGATTATATTCCAGGAGGACAGCTCTCTGACAAGCTAGTAAGATGGATAGCTTCATGAAGTAACAGTTCTTGAGTTTTATTTCTAGCATTAAGGCAGGTGACTTTAATTTCTTATGGTTCCTAAATTTTCTGTTAAGTGTTACCTCAAGAGATTGGATGAGAGGGAAGCAAAGAAGTACTTCTACCAGTTGATTGATGCCGTGGACTATTGCCATCGAAGAGGCGTCTTCCACAGAGATCTCAAGGTCAAGATATTGTTGTTCTCCATCCCCTAATTACATGTTCAGATATGATCCATTTCATCAACTGAAGTAATTGCTTGCAATTCTTGTTTAGTAATCTCCCTTAGTAGTTATCTCATCACTGAGCAATTGTACTTCCTGATGGTGTCAACAGCCTGAAAACTTGCTGATAGATAATCAAGGTGATCTCAAGGTGTCTGATTTTGGCCTCAGTGTACTAAGGAAGGTTAGAACCCGCAAAGAATACGAACTCAATTTTTTTTTAGGTGCCAATGATTCAGATTCAACTATGAAATTTACCATTTAAATTTCCTTGATTCAGCCAGGACAGTTGCTATCCACATCTTGCGGCTCGCCAGGCTATGTAGCTCCTGAGGTATTCAAAAGCTTGCAGCATTGCAGCACAAATAATAGCTTTGGCATGGCCTAACTAGCTAAGTTGCAGCAGACATGCTGCAAAAGCTTCCCTCATTTGCATTGCCAACTTATCAATTCAGATCATCTGATAGGTGATTCTGCACAAGAGTTATGATGGGGCACCCGCGGACATCTGGTCCTGCGGCGTGATCCTATTTGAACTCCTTGCTGGTTTTCTACCATTTCAAGACTGCAGCTTGACAAACTTGTATAGAAGGGTAAACATAATCATCCGCATCTGATACCTCCTTTTACTCTGTTGTACCTTGCTTACTGGAGATTTACTAACTCACAATTCTTGTTGCTAAAGATATCTCGAGCGCAATTTGCTTTCCCACAATGGATCACGCTCCCTCAGAAGAAAATTATCTTGAGGATACTGGATCCATCTCCTATTACGGTAATCCTATGAAAAATGTTCGTCTAGTTCTGAAGAATCATTAGACAAATACATATGCTTAGTTTACTAACAAGATCATCTTTTGAATATGGTATAGAGAGCAAAGATAAGCGATATTTTCGATGACAAGTGGTTCCAAGAGGGCTACAATTCATCAGTGAGGACGATTGAGAGTGATAATAATGACGATTATGTTGATCTTGAAGAGGCCGGCACAGATAGTGATAGCAGCAACAGCACGGAGGTAAGTAGTAACACTGCTTTGGAGCACACAATCTTAGTTCTTTCCTTCACTCTGCACCAGTCATTTCCTGCCTCTAGTTGCTAGGATTTCCCTTGTGTCTAGGTAAGGGAAGCTGAAGAAGCGCCCAAGTGGTTCATCAATGCGTTCCAATTGATAGCAACGTGCAGCGATCTCAACTTGTCAGGGCTCTTCCAGGAGCAGGTGCACTGATCAGATCTCTGATCAACTTGGTTTCATATGTATTTGACCTACACCAACACAAGGTTGTAGGTTGTAACCTGAATTTTACTGACTTGACTGATGATCGGCAGAAAACAAAGCTTGGCTCCCCACATCCGGTGCAGGAAACACTGGAGATGATCAAGGTTGCTGCACAGGATGTGAGCCTGTCAGCAAGGAGAATGGGCAGCTTCATGGTGTGTAGAGCTCAGCAGCTCATCGTTTCAGTTTCATTAATGCTATTGAGAAATCCCAATTCGAGTTTTGAGTCCGACTTCTCAATTTTGGCACAGGTGAAGCTTCAGGACATCAGATTGCTATCAAGAAGCATGCTGGATCTCACTCTTTCGGCCGAGGTAAAGCATCCCATCTGAAAACTTACCTGAAAAGATGAGACTAGTTGAGTGCTTATCTGAAAAGATGAGAGACGCAGGTGATCCAGGTGACGCTGGCACACTGCGTCGTTGAAGTATCAAAGTCCACTGGCGACCTGAGAGCATATAAAGAGGTATGTTAGTGCACGTTTGGTTTCATCTTAAGAACATGATGCAGAGCTTACTGATGAGCAATGCAATGCATGATATCCACCTGCAGTTCTGCGGAAGCCTACGTAGATTGCTGAATGAGGAGCAGCAGCGTAGCAGCCCATCTGATTTGGAGGCCAGCACGTCTGAGTAGAGGATGATCGACTCGGTTAAGAGAGTGAAATAGGGTAGATCACGAGCTAGCACAACCTCGGAGAGTTTGCAGCTTGGCTGTAGGGACAGCGGGTGTTCCCCCTTGTACCGAGCACTTGGTGCTCAATGATTACAATGCAGCATGTTTAATCAATAAAATCTCTCTTTCCCCTCGCAACAAAAAGCGAGATATAATTTCGACGAGTGGAATTAGAACTTATACTTTTTCACGGCCCAACTTTTCATGAGCTTTTTAACATCACAGAAACTTTGTGCTATACATACCATTCGACTACAGAGGATCATCTTGCCCTCTACGGTTCATAGGCAATGTATCACTGCTTCCTTCCATCACGGAGCCGAAATTGATTACACCTAAATAACCCAAGAAAACATGGCAACAAATCCGAGGTATTCAGGACCAAGAATGAAGTATCCAGCTCAGTGGCCAGTGTTCACATGACATAGCCCTACTGCAATGCCTGCGCCATGGTTGCACGATGAGAGAGCTGTTGCTCATACAGGGACCTGAATATCTGATATTTTGCATTATGATATTTCTTCACCCTAGGATCCGAAGATGGATACACGACCTACAAAAAAAGAATGTTTCTGATTTAGAAACAGCAAGTGAAACCAACAGATTCAAATTAAGAATATAGCCATTTTTGGGGGGAAGAATATAGGCATGTTTGATGAGCAGCATGCAGGGCTGGCAAAAAAGCTCGTTAAAAATCAGCTCAGTAGGCTTGGTTAAAAATGCTCACATCATGCTCAAATTCTCAAAATTAAAATCAATTGATTTTAATGAAATGAAATTATGCTCTGGCTCAGCTCCGCTCGTTAGCTCAATGATAAAACTGGTTCCAAACTATTAGTAAGATAATAATAAGTCAATCTGCCTTGATTTGGAACAAAGCTCGATATAATTTGTCTTGGCTCGATATCCACCCAGCATGTATACTAGCCTGTCCAACAATACCACCCAAAAACTGAAGCCAGATACTCCCAAAGCATTTTTCTTTGAAGGAAAAGGGAACTGGGAAGTACCTTCCCTGCTGCATTCAGCGCTTTCATTGCATCACGAACGCCAGAAAACTTCTTTGCAGCAACAGCGCCCAGAACAGCAGCGCCTAAAAGCACAGACTCATTCTCTCTAGGAAGTATTATTGGACATCCTGTAAAGTACATGTTAAAATTCACAGAGCAGGGAGAGGAGCAGATGGAGAGAGCTGACTGCAGGAAGCGGAGACTTGCCGATGATATCTGCATGTTCTTGGATATATAAGGAGTTCTTTGCAAGTCCGCCACAGGCAAGAAGAGTGTCGATCTATTATACATGACGAGATATATATTCAGGCATCTAACTGTATACCAAAGTTGCTCTCCAAAGTCCTGGATAGAAAGTAAGTACCTTGTGCCCATGAGCATTGCAATGCTCCACAATATGACGAGTACCATAAGCAATGCCCTGAATTGTTGCCAGGTACAGAAGGGCTAAATGCTTCTCACTTGTATCAAGTGTCAAACCACAGATTACCCCTTTGGATTTTGGATCAGCCACAGGGGACCTAACCATTAAATTAGTTTCACATTCAAGTTAATCACATTGGAAGTGTGCCATTTGGTGCCAAGTAAAAATTAACCAAAACATTGAGGGGGAAATATAAATTGTGTGCAGCTGATAAACAGCATCTAACACCACCATTCCGGCATAAGATTTACTCTCTTAGTAACAGCTGAGATTGCTAGCTACCTCACTGATTGTGTTATGTTGCCATGTTGTTGGTTGAGTTAGAGTGGGAACAAAAGAGACATAATACAGCCCAGTTTTAACAATCTAATACAGCCCAGTTTTAACAATCTGGAGTGATATAGATTAGTTTCTATAGATGTTAGGGACAACTTAATTTTACATCACAGCTGGTTGAGATTCAGGACAGGAAAAGGAGACTGCGGTCGATCTCGTCTGAGATCTTTGTGTCACCTAGCAAAATTATGAAGAAAGGGAGATCTAGATAACCAGCACTCTTGTTTAAGCACTTAAGTTGTAATGACTTTCTTACCGATTTCCATGAAAATCTGGAAGGACATGGGTGTCTTGACTCAAGGCAGCAAGAAAGGGCATATTTTGTTCATGTGACATCGAAAGCAATATCTTGTTCATCAACTCATATATGGATACACCTGAATAATTTGAGAAGAAATTTGCACACCTTTACAGGTACAGCTTCAATGTTAATATGCTTCAACAAAAATAAAACTTACTTTGAGAAGCAGCATGGTTAGCAAGAAGGGAAGCTGCAACATGGTTTTGAACAATGTAATCAAGTAGAGCACCAGTTGCACTTTGGCCACCTTCTGTGAGCCAAAACTCAGGTACCATCGCTGAATATGGAGTCACAATATAAGCACTGACCAACATACTCCACAAAACATACTAGAGACAAAAGACAGATGCTGGAAAGAAACATATGGATATGCAAGCAACTATACCAGACCAAAATGGCCCCCAGACACCAGGGATAAACAATTTGTTCTCTGAAACAGCCATGTGGCATGTAGATGTCCCACAAACCAAGACCATGCGGCAGCATATTGCTTCTTCATCAGACACTAAAAATGAAAATGTTCCTCAAATAAATATTAAGTTTTAGAGCAGTTTCTTTAGAAAAGTAGAATCAACACTAACAGTCAGCTTTAGATTCTGCATCTGGCACACTTTCCATGACTCCAACACCACCGGCATGAGCATCAATAAGGGAAGTTCCAACAGGAGTCCCAGGAAGTAAGCCTAACTCCTGAGAAATCGATGTAACCAACATTAAAAAGGCAAATATTTAAAATTAACAGCACAGGCTATGCACCTAGATAATGGATTGCATCTTAATTCGTACATAGCACAGTTTACCATAAATCTAATTTAAACAATACCATGTCAAACCAAAAGAAAAATTGATTTGCTTGCCTTTGCAGAAGTAGGTGTCAAACCAGAACCTAGAGGATGACCTGGAAACGCAACACTGTGTCCTATTTGGATTGCATAAAAGTAGTGGTGTATTAGAAAATCAATAACCATAAATGACAAATTGATTTTAGTACCAGAAGGGGGAAAAGGAATGAGCATTCAACCTATTTTTGCACGATTCCCTTCAACAAGGTCTCCCAAGCCTATTTCTTCCCAAAATACTTCATCCCACCCACATGCTTCCATATCACGTGAATCCGATTCCCTCCACTGCTCCATGTGTGCATGTCCAAGATATGTCCATTTGCAAACAGTTGTGCATAAGCTACGGGTATCATCACCAGTCGCTCTAGAAAAGGAACCACCGAAGCAAAACATGTTATGAAAGTCAACTCATAGCTCATGGCAAAATCAGATTTAGATAGCTGGAGACTCACCTATATGCTAACCAGTCACTAAGGTCCATCCACCTACATACCATAGACCAAGACTCTTGCAGATTTTCCTTTACCCATAAAAGCTGTAAACGTTCATTACAAAATATAAAAAAGGGTCAAATCCACATATATGCATGCTGTATCAAAATAGCATCAGATTTAGTGTCTTCCCAAATATTATCCACGCTCGTCATTTTCTTAAAACCATCTCCAGCTGCATCGAGTGAACATTGTGGTGTTCGGTTTTCTAAATGTTAAGAGTTCTGACATTCCGAGACTTTCAAGCCAAACTTTCAGGATTGCAGTGTGACAACACAGTATTATCATTTTCGGGTAATCAACAAATGGTTGACGTTTCCAGCAGCATGATTATAAGTTTTTACAGATGGTGGATCGGGAAGTCAGGAGTTAGTATAATACACGATATGAATCATTTGCATGAAAAGGGAAGCGGTTACCTTTGGAGCTTGCATTTCTGGGGAGACACCCCCACCACAGTATTGCAATACTGGTGAATTGCGGGCATTAATTCGATCAGCCTGATCAACAGCCCTATGGTCCATCCACACGATGATGTTCCTTCTTGCATCACCACTCCAAGAAACCGAAATGGGAGAACCATCAGCATCAACAGCAACTGCAAGGTACAAGCAGCATCCTATGTTATCAAGCAGGTAATATCCTAGTCATCTCAGACGCCAATTCCCCATTCAGAAGTCAACTTTAGTTTTTCCTCCACATTAGAAGGCAAGCAGCTAATATGGAGATCAGGGCAAACCAAGGGAGCAAGTAGCGGCGAAGCCAATGCCGACGACATCCTCGGGGGCAACATTTGCCAGCAAACACACCGATTTTACAGCAGCACACACTGCATGCCAGATATCCGTCGATGATTGCTGGTGGTGAAAACAACCCAGAATTAGCAAGATAATAATTACTTCATGCCTCGATCATGCGATCCATTGAATGGATTAAATAGAAGTTGCCAACCTCGATGCAATTTTTCTCTTTCCATATCTGTATAACGCTGCTTGCCGACCCCAGCAACTTACCCTTCTCATCAAAGAGGCCTGAATCAACACATAACGAACTGTTCACAACACTAACCCAATTAATCAATTACCTACTGTGCCTTCAAAAAAACGAACTCCTTTCTTGAGTTTGTAATATGTCCAATCGCAAGAAACCTCTCTAAACACCTGTCCTACTTATCCTTCATCACATCCCAAAAAAAAATGGAGGGAAAAATTACAGCAAACTCAACATACTTCCTCCAGTGAAACCAACATTTAGTTCATCACTGGAATGGACAGCTAATATCTGAATCCAAAAAACTCCTCGAAAGTGGCAATCTTAACCGGAATACAACGGCTGCTATGCTACAAAAACAGCACTGCTAGCCTACTGAACTACCACTCCCGATTCAAGAGAACGGCCGGAGTCTACTAAAAACTAGCCAAGAAAATCGGAGGGGAGGGGGTTTTCAAGGAGTTAGAGGACGACGAGCCTGCGCGGGCGCTGCCAGTGCCGACGTCGACGCCGAGGAAGACGCCGCCGCGGGACATGCTGCCGGCGGCGACGGCTGGAGGCGGGGAAGAGGGGAGGGCGTCCACGTGGGCGTGGCCTGCGTCGCGTGTTTTTGGTTGGGTCGGGTTGATCTGATCCGCATGGGCTGGCCCACTGGGCAGAGCAACTGCTACTTCCTTTTTGAGATGGATTTTTTTTTCTTTTGCTAAGGTAAATCCAACGGACGAGTCCAACATGCGAGACAGCTTGGACCGTCCGATCACCATCGGTTTAAATCCCACGTCTCGTGCTTAAACTTCCTAGGTTAATGCTGTGCTTGTAAAATATACCCCCGCTAAATATCAGTCATTTCAAGTAATAAAAGTGCATCTACTTTGGTCAGACAGACTTACTAGAAATATCAAGGGCGAAGACAACGTTATCGCATTGGGTTCAGTTGGACACAACGAAAATTCTCAAATTCAACACTAATAACTGTTCATCACTAGAATTGCGCCAG
This sequence comes from Stipa capillata, assembly GCA_019208055.1. Lineage (NCBI taxonomy): Eukaryota > Viridiplantae > Streptophyta > Magnoliopsida > Poales > Poaceae > Stipa > Stipa capillata. Next base: position 138,341 of record JAGXJF010003150.1, on the reverse strand, counting down.
GTTTGACCTTTTTTGTATTATAATGGAGTAAACCCATGCTCAGATCTCCTAGCTTGGCCTGCGGAAATATGCTCCCATTAACATGTATGGTCAGGACGTTAGGGTCAATCACGAGTCGGATGATTTAGACTTATGTATAAGTCTGTTATCTAGATAAACTCTATATTCTCTCAAAGAAAAAGATAAGCTCTATATAAACTACAATGAAAATGAGCCGATCATATTTGTAACAGACGATTTATGGATTTGAGTTTATTTTTTATGGTAAAATATGCAAAATCTAAAGTACCTCTGAACTCATAGAAGAGTGAGCAACTTATATAACATAGTCCAAAACAATAATTTTATCTATTAAACAACGAAAAAATGAGTTTAAGAGTATTTTAGATTTGTACCTTTCGTTATAAACAGTTAGCTCAAATTCATAAGACGTTTTTAACAGATAATTATAAATGTATTAAATTTATTTCTGTTGTAGCGCTATAAGAAACTTATTTGAACAATCGGTTCATACACGACCTGAACCTGGGGCCGTTATCTTAACCCTGCTCCAGCGAAAAGATCACGTCGACCCACGCCACCACGCCCGCCGCCTCGTGTGGCTTTGGCTTTGGACTCGATGCGTGGGGCCGGAACCACGTCACCCTATTGGATGGCGACGTCACTGTCCTCGCGGGTCCCACAATGTGCGGCTCCCGCTTTTGGATCAGTGCGTGCTTGAACAATGCCCAATGCCTCGTGTCCGCATGTGCTTTTGGATCATAGCTTGTAGCGTTTTGGTGAGAGGACTATGTAAAATATGCTCGTGGTTGGGCTGGCTTTTGCTAATTTGCAGTTCAGGGCTTCCTATTTCCTGCTTTTAGATTACGTGTGTGACGGGATATGGTGAATTTTGACTCAAATCTAGCTGCCTTACAAAAGAAAAAGATATATATGTAGAGCTAGTCATTGACTCTTCGATCCTTCATATTATCTAAAAGTAGTATAAAAATCAACTTATATAATAAGTTATCACTTAAGTTGATTCTACACAAAGAGTTAATATTAAATATTGCAACGTGCAAAGACAATAAAGTTAATTCTGTAACTTTTATTTTTCTTAAAGCCGACTCTTCATTAAGAATTAGTTTTATTCTCCTTTTTATCTCTTCTTCACATCAGCAGTTATTTTATGAGGCAGGAGGGAGAGTTAGTTGACATCACATCTTTGTAGATACACTTAGAGTTTCTATTCATATGGATTTGGCCTTCATCATGATGTGTGAGGCACCGATGTGGAGTTCCATGGTTGACCTTAACCCTATGTAGTTCCTTTCACTTGTAGCTTTCTTTTGCATTAGCCAAGGACCTAGTTGTAATGATCTCTTATGATAAGTCATTTCAAAAAAAAATCTGGCTATGGTTTGAAGACTTTTTCCAGCGTGTTTTTTCTTTCGAGGATCTTATTGCACCTCTCCTTGTTGATAAACCAATGGTCTAGCAGAAATATTTGCTACATCTACGTAACATGTGCTGATAGACGCAATTGATGATATAAGGTATGCCCAAAACATGAGTCATTTTTTCTAGCAACATGCGTTTTGGTCTCGCCATTCCACCATTCCCTTTTTTCTGGCCTTCTCTTTTACACATCTCTCTCCCCTCCATGCCTGTTCATGTTCTCCTTCATCGTTGGAGCCAGCACAAGCCCACTGGTCCATGGATCTTGTGAGGTGCCATTATGGACCCGACGGGGCTCCAACAACGATGTCATGCCTACGCTGCCTTCCGCCAAAGACTATGGCTGATACATGGGAATCAAACCGTGCCTCATGTGAAACTCATATATTCAAATTAGACCTTTGAAGTTCAAATTTTCAACTGATGGATCTGGATAGGAAAATTAGGAATTCTAGACGGGTTATTCACAAAGAAGCATCCTACGCTGGGGTCCATCCAACATGCGTTTTGGTCCCCTCATTATACTATTTCCTTTCTTCTATCCCTCTCTTTCGCACGTCTACCTCCCTTCCATTCCCGTTCATCTTCTCCTTCACTGTCGGAGCCGGCATAAGTTTGCATTTGCTATAGTTGCTGCGCGCACCGCCTCCTACGTGGTCTGCAGATTTGGTGGGGTGCCATCGTGGAATTGATGGGGCTCCACCGACAGTGTCGTGCCTGTGCTGCCCTCCACCGGCAACTATGGCGTATGTACGGGAATCAAACCGTGCCTCGTGTGGAATTCATATGTTCCAAATAAACCCTTTAAGTACAATATTTCACCTGATGGATCTGGATAGGAAAACTAGGAAGCCCGGAGGGGTCATCTGCGAAGAAGCCGCGCTTTTCAGTGGCTGGTATCTCCGTCTCACAGAGAATCTGCCATCTCCCCGCCGACGCCGACGCATCGTTGCTTTCTCTCCCCTCCCTTCCTCGTCCTCATCGCGATCTCTTCGCCTCGTCTCCGAAATCCAGCGCGCCCAGCCCAGGTCAGGCGCCGATTGGTTCTTCTGGCGTGCGAGATCGATAAAAGGGGGAGGAATTCGGGCCGAATCTGACGCAGGTTTCGCTCAATTCGGTGCAGATTTGGTGCGGGTGTCGGCTAGGGTTGGGGACGGCGATGAAGGAGAAGCGCGGGCTCGACGCCGCCGCTAGCGACGACCGCCCGGAGGCCAAGCGGTCGCGTCCCCCGGCTCTGGCCAGGTTAGGGATTCGTGGAGTTCTAGCTACCTTTTTAAGTGCGTGGTGTGTTGTTTGTATAGCTGTGTGGATTTAGTTGCACGAATGCTATAGCCTTAGTGGAGCTACATGGGTTTGTGTGTTGGATGATCGTACAGAAGCTTTAGTTATTCAGTGGCGCCGTACTGTACTATGCAATTGGGATTTTGTAATTCTTGTTCGAATTTACTGCTGGTGATTTGGTGGTGTGTAATTTGAATATCTGTAGAGGTAATCATGTGTATGTTTTGTTGGACAAGGGGTGTCAGTTGTTATTTTTGTAGTAAATTCTTAGTCTTCTAGTTGCTGTGCTGACCAATAAAGTTCAGAATTCATTTATGATTTTAATCATGGGTGGTTTGAAGTTGTGGCATTTGGGGATTACTGATTAGTGCTAGAAATAGGATTTAAACTGGGATTGGTGTGCTTTGTTGGTAAATTGGTAGTTAGTTTTTGAGGAAAAGGATAAGATCTGTAATAAACAGCTTCGGGAGCACACTCGCGACCTTGATACAAACATCAAGGATGTACACAAAGGACTCCTACAGACCTACACCTGTCATTCAGTTTTTATTTTACGAAAAGCATTCTACATCCTCCAGCACATCCCCAAACAAAAGCAAATGCGTCAATTTTTTCTGAGCTTGTTGCCTAGCTTTCAGTCCAAGTTTACTATTCCCTCCATTTTCTTCTTTTCAAATGATGTTTTAGCCTCGCGCACATATCTTGTGGAAATACACAAGATTACAACTGTACGCATATTAAATTTGTCTTCTTTGCTATCTCACTGAACTTGTTCATGTACCAAAATCCAAGTGGCCAATTAACAAGAGTCCCTCCCCAATTAATGGCAAGAACCCATCTCTAAAACGTCATTTAGAAAAGGATGGAGGGAGTAATGTTTTGGGGTTATGTTTTTAGGCTAAACTTATGTACTCTTCCCCTGTTTATTTGGATTACCGAAGCGTAACATTTGTTTAGTATGATCATATGAACACATGTAGGGGTCTTCAGTGCATTTAGCCACATGGCACATTCTTGGTTGTGGTCTGTGCGAACATATTGTGCTCGATGTGCTACAGACAACATGGGTCATTGTAGGACAATTAGCGATAATATGGTTTTATTATCTTTTTAGTAACCAGCAAGCTTAATTTGCTTGCATATATCTGTACTCATGATTCTGTTTGGAAATGCTAGAAGAAGACTGAGGTACAGTAAACTTTTGATCTCGAGCTCTGGCCTGTTGAAGATTTGCTAACTACCATATCAAATGGTTTTAGTGAATATTTTTTGGTTAGGATTTACCTTTCAAGTCAGAACATCATTTAATCAGGACACGAATACTTATTCGTTGCACTTGTACAGTGTTATTGTTGAAGCACTAAAGGTGGATAGTCTGCAGAGGCTTTGCTCATCATTGGAACCAATTCTCCGTAGAGTGGTAAGAACAAAGCAAATATATATTAAGCAGAAATACTATCATCACATCTCTTTATGGAGCTGCTAAATGTATAATTTTTTTCATTTTTTGCTTCTTTCAGTCTATTGTAATTTTTAACATTTTGATTGTAGGTTAGTGAAGAAGTGGAGCGTGCATTAGGCAGACTTGGTCCTGCAACAATCGCTGGAAGGTACTATATCAAACCAACAAGTGAAGTCAATATATTACTTTCTTGGTTAAAAAAGAAGTTAATATGCTACTTTCACTTTAAGATGCACTGAAATGTCTGAGGTGCCATGTCTGTATTGCCATATGTACGGGTACAGATATGCCTCTGATATGTATCCAAGCTGTTCAGATTATTTTTTGACCTTTTTAATGATAAGAGCTGATACACGGTGATATGGCCCTATGAAGAGAAAGCTCATCAAACCACCTATGCTGACCCCTAACCCTACCTGGACCTAGGCTTGCGAGCAGCTAAGCCGTAGCTTCCCTCTCCCATTGACATTCCCATACGTTCCTCCCCGAGAACATATCTAGTGATACTAACACTTAAATGGTACCATGATACCAACGTAAATAAAGTAGTGCAAATAGTCATGAGAAAATCTGAAAAGAAGTTAGTTAGACAGGGTATGGTATGTTGTACGACCCTGCAAAAAAATAAACCAAAACCGAGATGTATATCAACAGAAACAAAAAAAAAGACAAATTTCTGTGAATAGTACCTCTCCTTTTTCCTTTTATTTCGGATTTCTTTTTCAACAGATTTTGTCTTTTTTTGTTTCTCGAAGTGTAGATTGAGTTTTAATTTGAAATTTTGTGACATGACAGATTGATTTAGTATTAACGTTGTAGAAAAGTTCCAGAACTTTTCATGACTATTTGTACTACTTTTTTGACATTGGTATCACGGTATTGTTTAAGCGTTGGTATCACTAGATATGATCTCGTTCCTCCCCTATTGATGACTCCATCTCTTCCTCCGGTTACCAGCTCCTCCGACGACCTCCATCTCTGCCTCCGATGTGGCAATGCAGCCCATTAGCAGCAAATCAGACCAGGAGATGAGAGGATACTGGTAGCTCGCTTCTCAAATTTGGTTTGTACGGCTCCATCTGGTGGAGAAAGTCCATCACTTGGCGGAGAGGGGAGGGACAATCTGTTTTCTTTCTTCCCATTTTAAACTTTTTTCTCTGTTTCAACCTTTAGACCACTTTTACAGTTGGTTTCTGAACTGCAACAAAGGCAGTGGGATCTTTTGTGCCTGGTAGATCTTTTATGCATAGAATTTGAAGATGTTTTATGGCTTGTGTTTTACTTGGACGTGCTATGTTGCTAGTGTCAGTTCTAAGCCAAAACGAACTATACTATGTATAAATTTAATATTTTTTATTTTTTGAATATATATAGCCATATCAGTGTTTTGGGGTGATGTCTCGGCGTGTTGCCGTATCCGTATTACATATCGATGCTTCCTAGTTCCTAGCTTTTACTTCTATCTTCTAGTTGTATATGACACAAAACAGCCTTTCCTTAGTCAATTGTGGAATACAGTGCAAGTAATGCAGGACGGTAATTCATACCAGTAACTTACTCGTGCGGTGCATTAAAGGATGTGTAATGTAATTTGGCTTCACTTACCATGCTAGGTTTTAGCAATTAAGATTAAGCGGGTTGACTTTGAAGCCTAAAAGGCAAACGTCCTTCTTTAGGAACCATGCTGATACTATAATTTATTTGCTACTGATTGGGATAATGCAGGTCTTCTCCAAAGCGAATTGAAGGTCCTGATGGAAGAAATCTGCAACTCCAGTTCAGGACAAGACTGTCCCTTCCACTTTTTACTGGAGGAAAAGTTGAAGGGGAGCAGGGAGCTGCAATTCATGTTGTTTTGCTTGATGCTGGCACTGGTTGTGTTGTATCTTCTGGACCAGAGTCATCTGCCAAACTTGATATTGTTGTTCTAGAAGGTGATTTCAACAATGAAGACGAGGAAGGCTGGACAGGGGAAGAGTTTGACAGTCATGTAGTAAAGGAGCGTGAGGGAAAGCGACCTATTATAACCGGTGATATACAAGTCACACTAAAAGAAGGTGTTGGCACAATTGGGGAGTTCACATTCACTGATAACTCTAGCTGGATAAGGAGTAGGAAATTCAGACTTGGTTTGAAGATTGCCTCAGGATTTTGTGAGGGTGTTCACATCCGTGAGGCAAAAACTGAAGCTTTCATGGTTAAGGACCATAGAGGAGAATGTAAGTCCTCTGTAATAATCATAATGTGCTTCATGTTGACATATCTCTGAACAATTTGAATTTCATTTCTTTAGTGTACAAGAAGCACTATCCACCTGCATTGAAAGATGAGGTCTGGAGGTTGGAGAAAATAGGGAAGGATGGGTCATTCCATAAGAGGCTGAACAAGTCTGGAATTTTATCAGTTGAAGATTTCCTTAGGCTTGTGGGTCGGGACCCACAGAAGTTGCGCACTGTAAGTTCGTTACTTTTTCAGGATATTCTCTTTTGTACCACTTAGAGTTCTAATTTCTATGCTGTTCTGCTGTGCTAGATCCTCGGAAGTGGTATGTCCAACAAGATGTGGGATTGCCTTGTTGAACATGCAAAAACTTGTGTTTTAAGTGGAAAATATTACATATATTATTCTGATGAGAGCAGAACTGCTGGTGCTATTTTCAATGACCTCTGTGCATTCTGTGGGTTGATTTCTGGCGAGCAGTTCTATTCATCTGAGAGTCTCGATGATAACCAAAAGGTTTGCATCATTGGCATATCTTGAAGACATTTGATATCTATGCTATCATGTTTTGTTATCTAAGATCAAACATAAATGTTGTTTCCATTCATTTTAACATGCACTCATGCAAGAGAATGCAATTAAAATTGTCCTGTTGTGGAGCTTTCAAAATGGCAATAGTATACACCCAACTTTATATTATGTCATGTTGGTCCAGATCTCTCCACACAACCCTTCTATATATTCAAGGAGGATGAGCATGGATAATTGTATCAACTATTACGTGTCTGGTACTGTGATATGTTAATTGTTTAACACACTCACTCTTCAGTATGGTATGTTAAACCATTAAGTTAAGTATAGCCAGTGTATTCAATGCATTGGCCTTATATTGACTACAGTAGTTCCTGAGATGTACTAGCCTAGGATGTTTAAGCTCTCTCCTTAATTAATTCACAGTATGGGTTTATGTTTCTTTGCTGTGATAGGCAGTAGAAGTGATTTAAAAAATAAAATAAAACCCAGACTAATTAGAATGGCATTGTTTGATACAGCTCTTTGCTGATGCACTAGTGAAGAAAGCATATGATAATTGGATGTATGTCATTGAATATGATGGTAAAGCTCCCTTGAACCCTAAACCGAAGAAAAAGGCTGCATCCACTGGTCAAGCTCAGACTCATCCTCCTCAGAGGTATCCTGTTTCATATGAGCAGGGCATTTCTTCAACGAGCATGCCAGGACCATCTCCAGCAGGTGAGCAGCAACTGAATGCTTGGATACCATTTTCTAAGTTGGTACCTTTTTGATATTTTTGTTCAAACTAGGAACATAGGATTTAATGTGATGGAAACACTAAAACACTGATTGCAGATATAAAAAATAAACAGATGAATTAGAAGGTATGAAATATGTTATGTCACTGTGGGATATCTTTGAAAACGATATGCTTCGTTTCATTCATTTCAGGGACAGCTGATTCCATAGGGTATGATGGCAACCAGTCAGCAGCACAATCAGCGCAGCTTCAAAGTACATCTGCCAATGTCGCTGTACCATATGATGACACCTTTTCATTTCTACCGCCTAGCATATTAATGGGGTCTGTCAATCAAGGAACTGCAAGTGATGCCATGGGTCTGGAACTGGGCCCATTGCAGCAAGTAATTTCTCAAGGCCAGCCAATTCAGCCAGCAAACATTGGATACGATGATTGGCATCGAAACCGTGATAGTCAGTATGCTGATGACTTCACTGAAGACATTCGCATGAAAAGCCACCAAATGCTTGAGGGCGAAGACATGCAGCAGCTGCTCAGAGTCTTCAGTATGGGTGGAGCTTCTACCAGTTTGGCAGACGATACCTTTGCCTTCCAGTCTTACATGCCATCACCAGTGACAAACTTAGGATTCGAAGGTGAGCCCAGCCGTTCATCTGGCAAAGCTGTTGTTGGGTGGCTCAAGATAAAGGCAGCTATGAGATGGGGAATTTTTGTGAGGAAGAAAGCTGCCGAAAGAAGGGCACAGATTGTTGAGCTGGAGGATTAACATCTTAGCTATGCTGTTTGCAGTTATATGTTAATGTTGAAATGTTAATATCATCAGCTGCTGTTAACTAGTTGTTTGATCTTTGGTTCTCATACTCGCCGTGGCTGCCGTTGAAACTAGTTTCCGAAATGTACAGCGAGTAGCTCTGCTATCTTGTAAAAAAATGTTGTCTTGCTTTCTTGTGTAGATTGGACATAAATGTTTGTTTAACACGTTTTTCTTTTCGCTTAACATTGTGCAGAATATTAGAAAACAATGCGAGTCAATGTGAACAGTATTATGTGTATGGCTATGTATTGCTTGTGGTCAACAAGTGTGTGGAAGGACATTTTTGCAAGGTTCAACTACTTTGTTGAAGCGATACATGACAATATGCTACTCGTTCCCTTGTCTCTTTCCACTAAAGTATTTGTTGCAATCATGTTTGTTATTTCTGCAGCCTCGTCAACTGAAAAGGCGTTTCGCTTCAAACAAAAGAAACAACTGAAAAGGCGTCTAGATCCTGTATGGCAGTGATTGTGAGCGGAAGAGCGTTAGGAGGATTCTTCTTGTCCTCTTCCCTTTATACTGTCTACTGAACCAATCGCTGCCGCTGCTATGCTTCATGGAAACCTCTAGCCAAGAAAGTAGGAGCAAACCGTCCTTCTAGTGGCAAGGGAGGAGGATGTCCTCTCCCTAGTAATTAGGTTGCCGGCGTCAACGTTAGCATCACGCACTCATCCATGCTATTTCGCAGTTAACGACAATCTTTAATCCTAGAAATAAAAAGGGCACTGGTCTATCCATTTCTTCCTCCAACCATTACTGCTAGCTAGAAAAGCCGAGCACCTAATTCATAGATCTTCTCAACGATTTTAAAATGCAAGGTTATGGAACATTAGTTTCCTTTCTTAAAAAGTTAACTGCGGAATAAGTAATTAGCCTTTTCCTGTTTGTGCCCATGCCACTGCTTCTCTGCGCTAATTAATAGCTGGAATTAAGTTCATGGCTCATACGGAGTATTTTTTTCGCGAGAAAAGTTCATAACTTAGTTTATTATTATATTTCTATGTTTTCAGACAAGCCTCGTCTTAGATTAGTTCGCCGATGTGCTAATAGCTCAAGTTTTATTGACTTGGACTTGATACTATTTTTCTGGTGTCTCACGGGTCATAAGGTATCGTTAGTAATAGAGAAGACAATATTTTCCTGTATCCTTTATATTATTCGAAGATATATTATTCAAAGATGATAATAAAGATATGCACAATATGTTGTTACGCATTAATGCTTGCGTGAATATAAAAATATGAAATTATAAAATTAAATTATAAAATGTGTAACAAAGGGATCTCATCTAATACAATGGAGGAAAAAAATAACATTTTGGGTGTGAGTCATTCCTTCACCAAGAAAAGGTGCTATGCTCTCTCTTTTCTATCTTTTCCAACTTAACTAAAATCATATGCAACATCTCTAATAGAATGCTAGCGTCAAACCATAGTAGATACCCTAAGATTCATTTTGAAACTCTAAAGTAAACGAGCTTCCAACTTCACTGGTCCTCTCTAAAATTTGCTAGAGTGACTAGCCGAATGGTTGAAATAATGTCATCCTGGCTTTTAGGACCAAGATAATTGGATCTCCACAATATGAAAAACTTATTTTATCGTTTATCAAATTTGAACACATAACTTTAATGTATGAAATTGCATCTTGACCCGTTAAGTAGGTTTTAGTGATTAATGATAAAATAATTAAAGACTAATGTGTGTATCAAGACGTTGATCATATATTAGTCCCCAAGTCAAGTTGAAACAGGCGTTAATGACCCTTAAAAAGATTGAAAAAGAGATGACATGAAATCGAGAAGGTTAAGAACATTTTCTAGTCATTTTAGTGATCTAATGATCACATTGAGTATAGGACAGTCGCACTATAAAGAGGGGAGCTAGTCAATAGCATGAAAGAAGATAACTTACTAAGTACTTAATGAAAATCCTTTTAAAAGTTTTTGAAAAACTCTTTATACCAAACTTCAGTGGGTATCGGGAATGTCTAGACCAGTCAGCCAGAATGTCCGACTGTGTGCGAGAATAGGTTCCAGCACGCTGAGTGTTGACCCGAACTCTCCGAGTGAGGTTCGTTTGGAGTATCTAGAACCTTTCAAAATTTATATCCAGTTGAGTTCCTGTTGTCCGGATTTTTCGAGTGAAGTCTCTTTGGACACTTTGATCGAAGACAGAGCTTTTGTCTAGAGATAGTTTTTCATTCAGACCTTCTAAGTGAAGGTTATCTAGACTATCTGAAGTCCACTTAGTAGCTTTGTCTAGGGTGTTTCATATTGTCCAGAACTTCTGAGTTAGGTTTGCCCAGACACTCTGAGTGGAGACAAAGCTTCTGTACCGAAGATTTGGTTTCGTCCGGACCTTCCAAGCGAAGTTCGTCCAGAACCTTTGAGTCAGGGCTTAGCCTCTGCTCAGTGCTTTTTTTCGTTCGGAACTTCATGATTTGATATCTTCGAGTAAACCAAGTTGACTCTGTTTTTGCTTGTCCGAAGTCTCCAAGTCAATTTGTGTTTTGAGACGAAGGTTTGTTTTCGTTCAGAACATTCGAGTGTCATCAGTCCGGACCCTTTGGGTCTTGGATTTTCATAAGGTTTTGAACTGTTTGGTATATCCGAGCTGCATCCTTTGAGCAGTGTTTTTTTTCCCAAACTAGCTGTGGTGTCCGAATCCTGGAACCTCTGAGCGAGATTGTCCGGAACCTCCAAGCGAGATTTTTTGTGAGTAACGGTTAAGTTTTTTAGGGCAGCCTATATAAGCCATTAACCTTTGTGGGTGGAGGGAACCCTTTTGTGTCCCAAATCCTGAGCTGCACATTTGCTCTCCTCTCTCTTGCCTTCTTGTGTGAATCTTTGATAGGGTGAAATTTTAAGGATTTGGATTGATTTTTCATTGAGCATCCAAGCTAGGGATCACTTTCGAGCCGAAACCAAATTCTTATTACTCTTGAAGGTTGTCACCTCCTAGACGGTTAGACACTTCAAGATTGTGAAGAAGCCGAGAAGTTTGTGAAGGTTGGAGTTCGCCTACCGCAAAGTGAAGTGCTACGTATAGTAGAATAACGCTTTGCACTGGCAAGCTCTTTGAGGAAAGAGCACGATTTGGTGCCAGTTTCGAACATTAGATCAAGCTTTATGAATGGATGCGTAAAGCCTCGCAAAAAGCTCGATTTTCAACAATAAATCTTGTGTCTCCCATGTGGTTATCTTCTTGCACTACTTTATACTTGTTTCCTTACTTATTTTAATCATTAGCATGCAAGGGTTTTCTTAGTGTTATAGAATTGTTTATGTAAAATTTATTTTTAATATTAATTTTTATTATCTTTTATTTATCTCATTTAGTGGATAGCCTAAATTCTCTCAATTTCTTATGGAGACAAGCTTCCAGCTTTCTGATCCTCTCTAAAATGATTTGCCGGAGTGCTTGGCATGGTTGAATAAAGCCATCCTAACTTTTAGGACCGAGATAATGGATCTTCAAAAGTACGCAAAACTTATTTTGTCCTTTATCAAATTTCAACACTATATTTAATTAATGTCTTGTGGAGACAAGCTTTCCAACTTAATTGATCCTCCCTAAAATAATTTGCCAGAATGTCTGGCCAAATGGTTGAAATAACGTCATCCTAACCTTTAGGACCGAGAAAATTTGATCTTCACAATACGAAGAACTTATCCTTTGTCAAATCCGAACACATATATTTAATATCTTGTTGAGACAAGCTTCCAATTTCATTGATTCTCTCAAAAATGATTTGTCAGATCTTAAACGTGGAATCGTTATATAGGTCTTAAATATTTTTATTAATGCTACCTTGGCTAGATTATAAACTTAAGATATTTTGGCTCTAATACCATGTTAAGTTCTATACATTAATTAGTTTATCTAAAAGCTTATACCGATAAAAAAGGAGGATGATATATTTCATCACAACACGCTAGCAAACCGGATAAAAGCTATATTGCTCAATCCTCAGTTCAAAACGAAACACAACACTCCTTTACAAGATTATTTCGTAACAAAATTTAAAATCAAGAATCGCATGTACTTGGAACAGAAATAATAATAATTATACCTGTTTCTAGTGCTTTTCTGTTTTTTGAAAAAAGAAGTCAATAAAATGAACTATTTTTTTTAACTACAACGAAGACACACAGGTCCACACATCATTATTATGCATACACACGCACATAGACGAGAGCGCTCCCTAATCATATGCTACAATTGACAACCAGTGATAAATCTGCGAATCTCACTATATTTTTACCGACCACATTATAGATGTGTAAATATAAGCATCAGGATTTAAACCCTAATAGGTAGAATGATTCCTCCACAACTCTACCTGCAATCAAGAGTTGGTTGTCTACTTTTATTTTCTATTCGATATCACAACATAACTAAAGTGGCTATCCATCGCATTCCAGTTAGTTGAAGCTTTTATGCTTGCGCATTGACTCCCAGAGCTGCATCTGCGAACGAGAATACCAGCATTACTGTACATAATTCAGATGGCTGCACCGCCTTGCACGCCATGGTCAGTCTCCATCGATCGGCACTCGGCGCAGATAAATTCAAGTGAAACATAAACATGTACTGCTATTAGCCTATGAGTCTATCAGGGGGCTTAAAAAGTGAAGTTATTAATTAGTACCTGTGATCGATGGTCGACGGCACTCGAAGGACTTCTATTCTATGCAGTGATCGATCGATTTTTCCACACAGGAACCGTTCTAGTCACCGTCCGATCATGTCTCCAGACGCACCAGATCACATCAAGATAGATACGTGAGAGCAACCGGACGTACACGCTCTCCGCTCTCCGGGACCCACGATGACGATGCAAGTACGCTTGCCGCGCGCGCGCGCCACCAATGCTATTCCGCTGTGCACGTACGTACACTTGTTCTGCGTGAGCGGACGTGACCGAGTCTATGCTCTATAAAATGGCTGCCTCCATTAGCCAAGTAGGAGAGGGAAAGAGGCCGAGCTAGCGAGCGAGCAATGGCAGCGGCGGCGGCAAAGCAGCAGCAGCCGTCCGCGACGTCGACGAGGCCGGAGACCCTCCTCCGGGCCGCGTGTGCGGCGGCGGCGGCGGCGACGGCGCTGCTCCTGGGCCTGAGCGCGCAGACCAAGACGGTGTTCTTCGTCCGGAAGAAGGCCGTGCCCAAGGACGTCGAGGCCCTCTGGTACGTACGCACGCGTGCGATACCATGTAGTTCAATATCCACAGCAGCTTCACTGCGTCCTGAAACTCACGGTCGAACGCGTACGTATCTGCAGGGTGCTGATCGTGGTGGCCGCGGCGGCGGCCGGGTACCACGCCGCCCGGCTCCTGCTCAACCTCAAGCGCCTCCACTCCGGCCGCTTCGCCGGCGGCGGAGGCGGCAGCGACGTTGACGACGACGACGCTGGCGGCAGTGGCCGGAGCTGCGGCAGGGCGTTGGCGTGGATCTCCTTCCTCCTCGACAAGGTGAGTCCTCAGAAACCGGAAAAGAAGGATCGAACAGGAGGGAAACAGGTCAGAAGCGTGTACGTATTTGCGGCCAACTGCTTTCCATTAATGCGCGTCAAATGGAATTATCGTGAGCTGGATATAGCTACCCGTCCGTCCGGTGCACACGCAACACCTTGCTGTGGCTTTTAGCCACAGGTAACATAGGGCGGCTAGCTAGCAATTTAGCAACGGTCCGGTCGATCAAAGCATTCTTCTTTTCCTTTTTCCTTTGCGATTGTAAGGAAGATGCACGTGTGTATACACATCTATACACACGTAAATCATCCTAGTCATTCAATCTGATGTAAAGGCTTAAGAATTAAGTTAAAATCCTAAAAATTATATAGTATTTGCACATTTATTTCCCTAATAGCACCCTACTAATTGTCCATTACATCATCTTTATTCAAATTTCCATAGCTACTCACATGCACAACGACAAATGCCAAAAAAGAGATCTAAGAAGCAAGTTTCATATTTAGTGATTATGTTATAGGAATGTAGTTTATATATTGGATAAAACTTATATTGTACGTGTATGATTGCTAGTGCGCTTAGGTGTCTCGGTCGTGATAGATAGTAGTTATCTTTTTCTTCAGTAATTAATTAATTCACGTCAGCACATAAGTAGAAGTTAAGTACAAGTATGTTTTTTCTTTTCTAAGCTTTAGCACTAGATCGAGTTAAAGAGCAGGGTTCCATGGCCGACAACGATTCAATCAGCAATGCATTTTAAGCCTGACTACTCTTTAAGCTTCATCTCGACCAGCCAGCATGTCCGATCGAGCTAGGCCGGCCCTGTCAATAGGAAATTAATGGCAGAAATATGTCGCGAATGCGTGCGTACGTGGGTGGTGTTCGGTGCTGCACGTTGCGGTTCCATATTAACTCGTGCGGTTGCAACCGCGACGGATCGGTTGCGTTGCAAGCCGGCGTTCTCGTGTGACAGGAATGGCATGCAGCGCCGGGTGTCAAACCTGTTCCAAACCTTCCTGTCTTGATGCCTGATGGCCCGTGCCAACGAAACCAAATTAAAGCACGCATTAACACTCGTCAATTAGCTAAGAGCTCATTATGGCGCCCGAGCACCATTACTACGTAATCCTGAAACCATCTAAACACTCGTCAATTAGCTAGAAAGTATTTTGGCACCTGAGTACCACTATTACAAAATTGATTAACATAAAGAGTTCATAAACCGCATCACAAGCGGTCTCCTCAACCGTCTATAGATAAAGATTTGTGATGTGGGCAAAAAAGAGTGCTGAGAGCTTGGAACATGAAGGCCACGACGATGCCGGTGTAGAGTAGGTGGTGGTGACGTGGACGATGCACGTGCAGGAGTGTACGGGGATTTAGAGATAGAGAATGTGAGAGGGAGGAGGAGTCGAAGGTGTGTGTGAGGAGGGAGGCAACGCGAAGGCTGGCAGGGGAAGAGAGTTAGGCTTATGTACTGGTAATCATTGGGTCTAATGGGCTGGTCTAGTTTCCAGACGGTTTTTGCAAATAAAAGTCGTCTCAGATTAGCCTAATTCTAGATGGTTTGGTTTTTTGTGAACCGTCTAGAATGAAGTGTCTAATATAGGTGTTTTTGTAGTAGTGATTAATACGCGAATGACTAAACAAACAACAATGAAGGATGAAACAAGAAGGGGAAAAAAGGTGAATTTTTTTCCACATCTTTGTTTCTTCCTTTGCAAGCCGTGACATTAAATCCCACCAAATCTTCCATCTTCTCCCTCAAATCACACTTGCATGTCTTCTTCCCCGAGCCAAGAAAAATAAAAGCAAAGAAAGTATCAACTTACGGGCAGGATGAAGCACAAAATTCCTCAACAGTAGTGTAGATTTGCCCAACCCATCTTGAGATCCAGCGTGTAGAGGTGGCACACAACTGCATCGATGGCGTCCTGGTCAGAGCACCTACCACGACATAGACGTCAACAAAGTGGTACGACCCGGTGCCTGAACGGCGCGCCTCGGCCTTAGTAGCGGTGGCCCTACGGGTGGCGATGAGAAGGCAGCGGCGCTGTGGTCCTTGAGCACCCTGACAGTGGTCCAGCCTACGGCGGTGGGCACGGGGTCGAGGACGGTCCAAACTAGCAGGGGTGGGCGCAGGGTCAGGGGACAGTCTGGGTAAGTAGCTGAGGTGGGGAAGTGGTGGCAAGGCAGGGGAGAGAGCCTTGACGGAGGAGGAGGGAGATGGATCGCCGGGCCGGCGAGGAGGGAGGTGGAGGGGGCCGTCAACCGGCAAGCAGATCTAGACTCGTGAGAAGTGATAAGGGAAATGAGAGCGAGGTCTAGAGATTAGGGTTATGTGTCGCCCCCAATGGGAAAAAGAAGGGTAGTGGGTTTCAGTATAGTGAGATAAATTAAGTGATTGGTTTAATTGGGCTAGGTGGTGCCATCTTTCGAGGCAGTTTGCATACGGTTGAAAAATAAACCAACTATGATATGATAGTTAGCATAGATGGTTTAAGAAAAAACCGTCTACGAGGATATTGCAAGTGATTTTTTTATCATAGACGTTATGATGTGTATTTTTATTAAAACTGTCTATAATTAATTCTGTTACAGACAGTTTTTAGTGAACCGTTTATAATTAGATATCTGATATAACTTTTTTAGCAGTGTACCATTACTCTTTTTTTCTTTGATTATATCGAAGACATAGACTCATATGTACAAACTCATACCATAAGTTCACGTACGCGTTCTGTTGAAAATGTGTCAGGATGGTGTTTTTTATTAGAAAACTACGATTTATCTGGTGCCTCACGGATCACGAGATAGACCATTTACCATTGGATGCGTGCGTCCACGTGTCCGGGTGCGATGCCACGCGTCCGATCCAGGGATCACACACCAGACGTGGTGCACGCACAATATTGGTGCAACCACCAAACACCCCTCGGTTCGCAGGCATCATTGCTCTTGCTAACAAAAAAAAGTTTTTTGAAAAATCCAACGGAAATCAGACAAGTACAGATTACAAATTACCTGGACAAATAATTTACTTTTCGATTTTGTTTTGCGTGGAGCACAAATAACACTAATTTTTCACGAAATTTTGCAACGAAGTAACATACTTGCACATATACACAAGGTATTTTTTCCCCGGAAACTTTTAAAACTTTGAAAGGCACTTATTAAATTTTGCAAATTCAAGAGGGCGGCAGTGGGTGCCCAAACCCAAATGTCCTCGCTAGTCTAGCATAGCCATATTTACATGTATGTTACGTACAGACAAGCTATCATATGTTTTGCATGTCCTAGTCACCGTGTGTGATGCACCATAAAATCTGTTCATTTTTCGCCGAGACGAGTTGCGGAGTTGGAGAATATATTTTGTTGACGTTGGGTTAATTTTGCAGGGATGTGCGTACGTGGTATTCGCGAGCAGCGCGGCGGCGCTGCAGGCGTGTCTGGTGGCGCTGACCGGCGTGGAGCCCTTGCAGTGGGGCAAGCTTTGCAACATCTACACCCGCTTCTGCGAGCAGGCCGCCGTCGGCATGGTCTGCAGCATCGCCGCGGCCGCCGGCATGGCTGTCCTCTCCGCCTTCTCCGCACGTGATCTCTTTCGCCTCTACTCGCCGGCCGGCCACAAGACCGCCACGGCGTGCGCGGTTCAAGCTAGGGTCGATAGCCAAGCCCCCTGATAAGTCGAAAGGAGAAAATAACTAGAGAAAGCATGATAGGTCGATGATTAGGCTCCTTTTAATCTCCCTAGCCTTTGCTTCAACAAGGTTATACTCCCTCCGTCCACAAATGTAAGGCGCGTACGGAATTTAAGATCTAATTTTGACCAATAATTAAAATAATAATATTAAGTTATATACCACAAAAATGATATCATTTAAAAATATGTTTGAATATAAATTCAATGGTACCACTTTTTGTATCATATAATTAAATATTATTGGTTCAATTTTTGATCAAAGTTAAACCTTAAATTCCGTGCACGTTTTACATTTGTGGACGGAGGGAATATAAGAGAAATGAATTTTACATGTTTCTATCTTCCAATCACATCGAAGACCCGGTTTAGAACACATGAATTTTTTTTTAATCTCTCTGAAATTTCTATAGAATTTACGAAGTTTATGCGTGCCAAACCGTGCCGTAAGTTCAGGAGGAAAACACAAATTTTTTTTTGGAGAACGCAAATTGAAACAGTGAGAAAAATACGGCTACAGAACCAAACCAGGCCCAGTTTTAGCTTCCATCAAGCTAAGCTGTAAACTGCAAACTGGGCCCCGAATGCTAGTTAATTAGGCTTAGGTGTTGTGTGGGCTTTGCGTGCAACAGCCCATGAGATAAGTCTGGGCCGCTCGGAAAAAGAGTGGACCAAGTCAAGCTTGTTCCAACTCTTATTTCTTTCGAGGGAGAGGCCCCATTATTTGGATTCATTGCATTGTTGCAATTATTGCAGACCTTCATGCTTGTAAGTCAGGAATTTCGTAAGAATTTCACGAGAAATAATTCAACTTCCGCAGAAATATCGACGAATCCCTCCTTAGGGTAAGAAACAAATAAAAAGAATGATCCCAGCAACAGATCCCATTGGAGAAAAAGTGGCGTATACATTGATATTTCTTTGCAAATCAGCCTTGTTCTTATGGTAAAAAACAGCACATCTATATGTATATATCATTTCATCTTATCAACAGTACAGAAGCAGGACGAACCAACCAAACAAAAAAAGTAAAATCTCATGGAAGAATTTGTCGCGTGCCCCTCCCCCCCTTCTGTTGCCATTCCGTGGAGAACAACATTTCGTTATCTGTAACAGCAGCGTGGCTGACTGACACTGAATGACTGAACGGCGGTGGCGCCTCAGCTTCTGGACGTGGCGTCGTCGCCGCCGCTGGTGGCGATGCCGGCGGCGAGCCTGGCTCTCAAGTCCTTCCTTAGGATCTTGCCGGAAGGGTTCTTGGGGATGGAGTCGGTGAAGAAGACCTTGTTGATCCTCTTGTAGAAAACCACCTGTATAAAAAAAATCTTTAGTCATGGGCTCTTGTTGTTCCTAATTAGCAATTCTTCCTGAACAAATGCAAATAAATGTCTACCCGTGCATGATGATTACATGGAATATATTGAGTACATGGAAACATGAGAAGAATGGCATTACCTCCTTTGCTACAAATTGCTTGATCTCATCCTCGGTGATCTTGGAACCTTCGATCCGCATAACGAAGGCGACCGGGACTTCGCCGGCAAGATCATCCTTCAGTCTGCAAGAAGAAATCAGGAGGAGAGTGAGAATTTTTCTAGTCTTAACCATGAAATGTGCAGCAGAGGATGCAGGTCTAGCTCATTTGAACACAGAGACATTTTATCTGACTTACGATACGACGGCGGCGTCCTTGATCTCCGGGTGCGTGATGAGGAGGGCCTCGAGCTCTGCAGGTGCCACCTGGAACCCCTTGTACTTGATGATCTCCTTGAGCCTGTCGACAATGAAGATCTCGTCGTCGTCGTCGACGAAGCCGATGTCTCCGGTGTGCAGCCACCCGTCCTTGTCAATGGTGTTCTTCGTGGATTCTGGGTCATTCAGGTAACCTGCGGAATTCACGTCACAGTGATTGTCAGTTTCAAGAACCATTTGCCATCGTCACAAAGTTCTAGTACTGTGGTACATATTAAGAATTTCTTATTATTATTACTCCAAGGGCCAATGCTTGCGGCAATTAGCACCTAATTAAAGATGCACTCTAATGATGTACTGAATCCAAATGTTTTCAATTTTATTGAAGGACAGGTCAATTCAGCAGTGAACACGCCATGCTCATATCAGGAAGACACAAGATTCCATCCAGAAACTATGCACATGCTAGGGGGACCCCAAGGACACAACCACCATAAATCAACTGCAGTTTGCACATGACAACTGCAGTTTGCACATGACAGCAGTAACATTGGCTGACCCAAACAGCATTTACAGAGGTGTCCCCATGATGGCATGGTTACCGCACATCTCAGGTGGTTTTCCTTTGCTCCATGCCATCATTTAACTGCATGCAGGTGCTAGCTTCAGCTAGCCATGATGGCACTGAACCACAGTGGAACACATGATGGCAGTTCTTGTTTGCTGTTGCTGCAGCAAAGTAACCCACACCTCACATGGGATCAATAAACCCAAGATTCTTGGAAAGATCCCAACAAGAGTTTGGTCAGATAGGCTCTTTCATGACAGAGGTTAGATTGACTTGTGACAGCATGCTTCTTCTGCAGCCTGGAGTAGGTCGTGGAGTGCTCACCCAACCAGAGCTTTTCTTGGTCCACATGTGATGGGTCACCAAACATTTACTAGTAGCATTCTGGTCGATTGGACTCAATTGACCTTCTGAGAATATGCGATTCTTATTCACTTGCTCCAATGAGATGTGTTAGTACTACTTGGGTTGGGTTAATGACCTTTGTGCCACTCCAGCTATGCATCTTGTGGATGTACTACTCAGATCCGGGTGAGTCAGGTTTTTTGGACTGGGCCACGAATTTGAGAAGTGAGTTTATGTAATTCGAAAACATTCCGTTTTTCCTATAAGGTAATTCTGTTATCGTTTTCATTTCCAACGAAAATAGCTCTCATCTTTTCATTTTCGTTTCCAGGTAAAATTTCCTTTTTTTCATATCGATTGTTTCTGTTTTCGTTTCGTTTTTGTTTTTGCCGGAAACGAAGGGAAACTTTCCCTGCCTACTAATCATTGTGAGCATCGCTCTAGCTTTCTTGGTCTGGTTTGGTTCATTAGTGGTTGAAAGATAGCTGTACTATACGAAGCATGGCCGTTACTGTCTCCCTGACCACGACCTCTGCACTGCAGCACTGATCTGACGTGATCTCCACTCTGCACGCCAAGTACCAACCCATCGATGATTCCTTCTTAGTTGAGTAGACCTACCAAATTTTTGCTAACAACTTGATAAGAGGCTTAATTTTCTCTCCTTCTGAATAATATCTGTCTTCCCGGGTCAGCATCAACACATGCAAACATGTTGATATGCATGTAATATATCTAAGTACAGGCTTGACAGAATTGAGCACTAATTTTTGTTGTGAACTAGATAAACAAGTATTAGTGACCGGATGTTCCAACGTGCGTGGCAGTCTCAGTGGTGGCCCTGTCCTAGTCCACCACTTCTTGCTTCTTCACCAAATTTTCGACTTGACTAGCCCAGTGCCAACTTGTCCATGGGCAGCATGACAGCATCCAGGGAAATTAAAATGGTGGGGTTGCACTTTTGGTCATGTGCAGCTTGGATTCATTCTGGGATCGTGCCATGGTGACGCTGAGCTGTGCGAGTGCGAGAGGGATGCATGGTGGCAACGTGCGTTCGCTGCGCGCGCGGTTGCCAACAGCCACGCGGGCGCTCGATCGGCTAACGCATAAACGTGGAGTGGACGAAATTCCTCTCGCTGAAACAATCATCAGCATGGAGCTAGCTTGTTGGACCAGGCCTAAACTACTTCTTTTCAAAAAGTCCCAATCACTTATTAAACTGACCTAACTAGCTAGCATTGACACCCAAGCACGCCATGGGTCCATGGTTTTTTCTTTTCTGAAGGAGAGTTTGGAATCTTTTATTTGCGATAAAAGAGTTTGAAGTTGTGAAGACATTATCCACCTAGAATAGGTCAAGATAATTTTTTGCGAGCTAGGTCAAAGTTTTCTTCTTCCTTTTTTTTAGTTTTTAGAACTACCAGGCCAAATGGAATGTTGGGGTGCTCATCCAAGTCCCCATCGACAAGCGACGAGTTGCACAAGTTTCGGTGGTAGTCGTTCGGCCTAATCGCAGAGACCAACCAAACCAGTAGTTACAATCTATGTACCAAAGCACTAGGAAGTTTGTCCGCATCGCTAATTAGCTAGCTGCCGCGACTTTTCCCTCGCACATCAAACGCGACATGCCAACGTGAACGCCAAGTGGAGAGATCAACGACACGAGCCGAGTTGGTACAGAGAAGGCGACGGCGTACGTACCTTTCATGATCTGCTCCCCGCGGATGCAGATCTCCCCGGACTGGTTCCGGCCGAGGGAGGCGCCGGTGTCGGGGTCGACGATCTTCAGCTCCGCGTTGCGCACCACCGTGCCGCAAGACCCGGACTTGACCTTGAACGGCTCCTTGGCGAACGCCAGGCACATCGCCAGCACCGGCCCCGCCTCCGTCATCCCATACCCCTGCACATCGAGCCACCTCGTCAGTGACATCCACAAAACAATGGCGAATTCGCAGTAGCAGCAGCAGCATTGTGCGATCAGGGGGCGGCTGGCTACGAACGGACCTGTCCGAGCACGGCGTTGGGGATCTTGGCCATGAAGGCGTCCTGGAGCTCTTTGCCCATGGGCGCGGCGCCGGACATGACCATGCGGATGGAGGCGAGGTCGTCGGCGGTCACGCGGGGGCTCTTGGCGATCTCCACCACGATCGGGGGCACGAAGGGCGCCACCGTGACGCCGTGCGCGCGCACCAGGTCCACGAGCGCCCCGATCTCGAACTTGCGCATGATCACGATGGCGCACCCAGCGCGCAGGCCGGCGAGGAGCACCGAGTTGAGCGAGTAGATGTGGAACAGCGGCAGCAGGCACAGCACCACGTCATCCTTGCTGAAGTACAGGTTCGGGTTCTCTCCGTCCACCTTAATTCATCAAAAGAAGAGGAAAATTTGCCAGTGATTAGTTAGTTGTTATTACTGTTTCAGATTTTTGAGAGCTTTGAAGTTGGAGCCAAAGATCATGTTAATTAATTAGCACGAATCTTGACCGCAGTGCACAAGTGGACATATTTTACGAGCCTAAGAATGAGGCATGAGATGCCCAAGAATTGCCAAAATAATCCATACACTTATTTATGATTCGGCCTGCTTGCTTGACACCCAAAGTCCTCTGACCAAAACGCAACGCACGAACGAGAGATCTTAAGTGGCACGCACTGACAGGTGGGTCCGTCTGGAACCACGCGTGAAAGTGGGACCCACCTGTCGTCCTGTGCGGCGGAGTGAACGGCAGCTCAGCTGGGCTGGCTCGGCGCCGACAGGTCTAATAGAGAATTGTCCCAAGCTGAGCTCCACTGACCCGAACAAGGGAAACGAAATGGAAGAAGCAGAGCTCAGAGCAGGGAGGGAAGAACGGCGTTGGCGTGTGATGTACCTGCTGCGCGACGCTGGTGATGAGGCTGCGGTGGGTGAGCATGACGCCCTTGGGGAGGCCTGTGGTGCCGGAGGAGTAGGGCAGCGCGACGACGTCGTCGGGGTGGATCTCGGCGTCGGTTTCGAGCTCCTCGACGCCGGCGATCACCTCCTGGAACTCGACGCACCCGTCGAACCTCCCGTCGACGGTGACCACGGGCACGCCCCTCCCCGCGGCGAACTCACGCACCTTCTCCACGGCGCAGGCCTCGGTCACGATCACCTTGGCCCCCGCCGCCTCCGCCTGCCGGTGGATCTCGTGCGGGGTGTAGAACGGGTTGGCCGTGGTGGTGGCCGCGCCCAGCCGCGCCGCACCGAGGAAAGAGAAGGCAAACTCGGGGCAGTTGCGGAGCAGGTTCATGACGACGTCGCCCTTCCCGACACCCATCCGCCGCAGCCCCGCCGCCGCGCGCCGGGACAGGGACTCCACCTCCGCGTAGGTGTAGGACGCCCCCGTCTGCCCGTCGATGAGGCAGGGCCGGGACCCCACCTCGGCCATCTTGGCGAAGCAGTAGCTCTGCAGCGTCTGTTCGCTGTTGATCTCGATGTCCGGCAGCCTCGACCGGAACACCACCTCCGCGGCTGCCGGCGCCGGGGCCGCAGCCACAGCTGACTCCTCCGGCACGGACCCCATGAATGATCTCACCGGTGATCGATGAACAATAAAAAGAGGAAAAATCTAAGGTTAGACTAGGTGATCTGATCTAGGACTTCTACGAGGAGGAGATGGCTCGTGCGTGCGCGCGCGCTTGCTCGCTTGATCTCCTGAAGAAGAGAGAAGGGAAGATGGCGGGTGTAATATACGGGGAAGGGAGATGGGTAGTTGGTGGGTGGGCCCGGGGGAGATGAAATGTGGGACCCAGGTGTCTGTGAGAGGAGGGAGGGTTGGTGAGAGAGAGGGATCGTTGACTGGGGCGGGGGTGCCACGTCGTCGTCGTTTACCTACCCCATTATCAGCGCGGCAGCTCGGGTTGGGTAGCAGTTCTGCGGAATCCTCCTTCCGCACTGGTCGGGTTCGTGCGCTGGGGTTGGTGATGATCTGCTTTTCAAGCTGCAAGTTTCAAGCCTAAACCTGCCCAAGCACATGTGTCAAGGACAGGAAATACTAGTGACATCATGAAATTGGTCGAACCTTTTTCGCCTGGAAATTCCTAGTTTTGAGGTCAATTTTGTTGGTTCGGTGGTCGATGGTGATGGTTTCATTTTGATAGGCCATGTCTCAAACCATAGATCCTGTTAGCTCTTGCTTTTTGCCAGTCTTGCATGAAGGAAATATTCAAAAAAAAAGTGTACGATAGTAGTATAGCTTTTAGATGAAGGGTTTTTTATTCTTATGGGCAATAATATTTTTGGATGAACTACAGTGGTATATATGCATTATTTAAACTGTACTAGCGTGCTGCACTCATCCAATCCACATGGAGTGCAATACTTGACTTGTGTGATAAATTATACATGTAGCACATCGAGTTGAATCAGTACAAGAACAAAAGCATATTGAAAGTTGAATTATGCCTACGTTGTTTAAGTATTTTTCAAGTCTTGTATTTTTACGACTCGATTCGAACAAGAAAAGAGAGAGAATTCTGTAAAAACTAATTAAAAATACTAGCAGAAGGGGATATTCGGCAGTGTGTTTAGCAAGCAGAAACGCACAATTCCAATGGGTAGATTACAATTAACATGTCAAGGTCAGTCAAGAGGAGGGAGCGCCTAAATGCCTGAGTGGGCGAATATAAACGGCAACAATATTTTATATTATACTATAGTAGACCAACAGGTCACATGTGCGTGTTATTATAGGCGAACCAGCACCACTAGAGGAATCCCATAATAGTAACAGAACCTCTATGAGAAAACGAAAAATGGAGAGTCAAACAATGTTGGACTATCTGACGGGAAGGGCAGCCATGGACGTCTGGACCGGACCAACGACCACGAGGCCCTTCCCAGGCGCCCAGCCCCGCGCGCGGTTTCCACCTACCGACCACCGGCCCGACCGGGCGAGCGAACGCACGCACGTACCCTCGGTGGAGCAACGGACGTCACCCTGACGCCACCGAGCCGTTCCGATCCTCCCGGCTCTAGTGGCTGCAGGGGAAGCGAGCAAATAGCCCGGTGAAAGCAGGAAACGGCGGTGAATATTGGTTTTTTTTTAAAGAAAAAACTTATCCCTGATAATAGATTATAATAAAGTGGAAGATAAAATCTTACGGTACACAGTTAAGTTACAAGATAAGATAAAAAACATATCCTATTTTCAAAGGCACGAGGCAAGCAACCCACACAAGGAAATGCCATGTGTGCATGCACGTATCAAACCGGACGCAGCTCATTACTTCGTCTCCGCCACCTATGGAAACATTGTTGTCGATAGAGTCGCCGCCACCGCCACCCATGGAGGCATCATCGTCGCAGGAATCACCACTGCCGAAAACTTGTGACCCATGGCTCTAGTTCTACCGGAGATATAGAGAAAGGCCAGCAAGACCTTGTTTGCCTCCCATGACGCCCGTATCGAATCGAGAGGAAGGATCGCTCGTCAATGTAAGTGATGAAAGGAATATGTACCATCGCCAAGTGGAGGGTTATGTCAGGACCCCGAAATTGTATATGAGTAGGGGAACGAATGATCGCCAAGAACCGAGAAACCAGTCGACCTGGTGGCACGGTACCTGCGCCGTACGCAACGAGGTAGAGTGGTTCGACACCTAACCAACACACTATACGCTTACCTATGTCGTATGCCTTCACCGTTGGTCAAGCGATTAAATTTTACAAAATCACATATAATTCTCTAGATCCTGTGAAAGTCATTCTCAATTCCACTAAGCATAGCAAGATTGGAGGAGCCCGATGATCATACCCACACCCTAACCTAGTTCGAAAACTAATGGGTCGCTCGAAAGCCTGGTATGATCCACCCACACCCTGCCTGGCCGGCATAGCATCTCAGCTAGCGGGTCACTCAACCGATACCCGCTCCACCCAGTGAAAAGAAAAACCACTCTAACCCTTCACGGCGCGTACCCATACACTCCATTTCATACACGCATTTTGTATAGGCAGCTACCAAAACAACTTGTATATCATCACAAAACTCTATGAAAGGAGGATTTAAATATATTAAACATCACCCATACGAAGGATATGTCTTAGCTCCTGCATTACACGACTTACATGTCGATTTCAGCACACATCAACATAAAAAGAGCAGCAGAAGGATATAATGAACATGGAGATGACTAGCTAAGCCACCTCCCAAAAGCTATACAACACATCATTTGACCAAGGCAGGCAAAGCTTGCAACATTAAGCATCAAGGACTGCGTTCTCGGAATCATAATATTCATCAACGCTAGGACCACCTGCAGGATTTGAATTCCCGAGTGAGTACTTTCATACTTGCAAGATGCTAAGTGCTTATCCCAGATTAACTTTAGCATAGCATGGCAATTGAATGACGATAATAAGATATACAATTCAGTTAGATAGCATACGTCAAAGATGACATATCACTAACATCTAGTTCATAACTTGCAAGAAGTAAATCATGAATTCAAGCTACAACCTAAAATTCTTACCAAATAAAGATTTGGTTCAGATCTGAAATTTCAAGAAAAACACCAATCTAAAGCATTCAAAATTGATACCAACAAGTAACAATGCATTACTATTAGCACTAGAGTTGAGCTACCACCCAAATACTCTTATCAAGTGTTCAAGATATGGGCTCCAACCCATTACTGACTCCAATCATAACCACACATCACAATCAAGCATGTTATTCCCTCTAAGACCTCCTAATCTTTGAGGGATTCTGAGATGAGTGTAACTACTTCACCCTGAATCAATTGCAGTCAAGGGAAAGGCTACTACCTTTAACTCGAACGGGAGTATCTCGATAGGGTCGAGGGTAAATGGTTGGCCGACCATTACCCTACCTGACCCTCATCGACCATACCCTCGCCAGCTTGAGGAGAGATCCTATTTCTAGGATTATGCGAGCTGCTACCCTTCAAGTCCCCAATGAGGATCCTCTCCCGTCTCTCGCATTTTTCCAGGGGTTCACGTAGTTATTTAGGTGATTTAAAAACACACCAATGCTGATCATAACACAAGCACCTACTCATGCTAGTATTTAGAAATATCGCTCACAGATCATTTTGAAATATTCGAACTACAAGTCAATAATTAACTAAGCAAGCAAAGATAACCAGGATCAATTCAACATGTATACCAGTAAAAGCTGCATAATATATGAGGAATGTACACGCAAGAATCATTCAAGTTGGAATTCAGATGAATTACTTACGAATTTTTGAAGTTTAAAACCATTTTAAAGCCTTTTTGTATTTTTCTCAGTAAAGAGAAGAAATTAACTTTCTCTTCAATTAGCTGGGTGGTGTGGCTAGAGGATGACTAGTGGGTCCACTTTGACCTAGGTTGACTAGTCAACATTGACCAGTCAATGTATCATTGGGCCCCTTGTTCCTACCCTCCCCTTTTCTCTTTATCCTTTTATTCCAACCCTAGGTCTATGGCAAGTGGGGTCCAGGTGCCAACATATTTTATTTTATCCTCAATGTGATGAGGACATCCCTAACATCGATACAACCTTAGTAAAGGGTCCTGTAACACGAGCTCGAGCACGCCAACTTAATTGTCAGGTAAATTCGTTTCTTGGAGCTCCGTCATTTTATATGAACTCCATGATGCTGCCTAAAGGAGATGATGTTATATTACTCAGGAACATGGGTTCAAGTGAGGAGAAGGACAACGGCAGCGCTACAAGGATGGAGTCACCGTGAGAGACGACATATACTTAACAGATGGTGCTGCATCACCTTTTTCTTGGGCCAAGGGCCCTGTAAGCCATAGTGGGCTCCATGTACTGTTCACGCGCCTCATGTACTGTTCACGTGTACTGTTCATGCGTGTGAACAGTACCGAACAGTACCCCTTCCCCCTTTTCTTCTCTTTAAATAGTAGTTGCCACCCCTAGGGTTAATTGGGTTTCATTGAGTTGTTTAGCTACTGCTACAATATTGCATCTACAAGTCGTGTAGGACTACCGCCTTGTTTAGATCTCCAGTGGAATCCCCCACTTTGTTCTTTTAGCTCTTGTGCCAATTTTATACTCGCAATTTCAGATTGCAATCTTAGTTCTTGCTGGTTCTTCGGTTGCTTGCAGGAACTCGAACTTCGTTGTTCAGGTTGATCGCGCCCACGGCAAGGTCAATAACCATCGGAGGTTGGTTTAGCGATTGCTAAGGCGTATCGTCGCGTACGGTATAGTCGGATCGTCAAGGTCAAACTCCACCAAATCGATAGTTATCGTAGTCTCATCGAAAGATCGGGCCCCCGTTACATCAAGTGGTATCAAAGCTCAAGTTGATCGGTGAGATTTATCGTTTTTGTAGTTAGATCTGTTTTTACCTATTGTCCAAGAAAAAGTTTCAAAAAAAAGTAGATTAGTTTTCCCTGTCCAAGCCAATCTATGCCCTTGCATCTATCTTTCAGTAAGTTTGCATTGTTGAATTTCTGTTGCATCGTCGTGTCACGTTGCTGATCATAGCTTAAGTCTTGGTGTCTTGCTTGTCGTGTCTTGCATCCTTGCTGCCATTGCCATCCCACCATCTTTTGCACCTTAGATTGATTTCGGGGAGAAGAAGAGTCCAGGGCAAACACAATTCGTACTAGTGTCGGACTCCAAAAACTCAAGTGTTCGGATTGGGCTCAAACTCTGCCGTTTGGGAGATATATATGTGCTGATCTTGCCCCAAAAATTTCAGCCCTTTTCGTGCATCCAAACTCTCTGCAGAAGCCAACAAAGTCCTGCCGCGGCAAGAAAAACAGCAAAATCTGCTGCCGCGGCAAGGGGAGTGGCTGAAGAGTCCAGATCCAACTCTAGTTTGAGAGGGTTCAGAAAAACAGCCATAACTTTCTCATACGGAGTCCGTTTTGGGTCCACGACCACTCAAATCGAAGCTAACGACGAGGCGCATATGAAAAAAATACAAGTGTACACACTTGTACCCATCTTGACCCTCGAAATTCGGCTTCTAAGTAGGACTTTTTTGCTCCGGAAGTTTTTTTCGTTACTTTTTTTTGATCTTGCGGAGGGCATATCTCCTTCACCCGGACTCCGAATTGGGTGATTCTTGTTTCTTTGGTTAGCTTGAGTCGAGGACTTGCTTTCCACCTTGATCCTAGCTTCTGCCGCGCAAATTCGTTCGGGAGTCGTTTTCAAAATCTTCGATTTCGGGCCAGGATTTGCATGAGTCGTTCGTCGACTTTCTCCGAATTGGCTCAAAATTTCTGGAGAGATAGAGCTTGCCCTCCTGCTCACAGCCGTGCAAACCGTTCGACAATCGGAGCTGCCAAACTCCCTCTCCGACGCTGCCAATTTCCTGCCGCGGCAAGAAAAGCGGCAGTTTTTGCTACCACGGCAGCAGAACCTTTGTTTTGCTTCATCTCTGCCACGACAAGGCTTGCGCTGAGTTTTGGCCGCCACGTCTTAGACTACTGTTGTTTTCTCTGAGTTATTGAGTGGGTTCTGAGAAGAAAAAAAAAGAAAAAAAAGAAAAAAAAAGAAAAAAAATTTCTCAGATAACACTCATCCTTTGTAGTTTCAGTACCTTCTGGGGCATTGTTTACGGGACATTGATTAGCTTTTCATTGGTCTAGCTAGGTGTCAGCAACAGTGACTAGTACTTTGAACATTCATTCAACTTGCATTTGCTGCATTGATAGTTGCTACTCCTTGCTACCATACGAAGCCAACCAAGCTCCACCTTCCTATATTGTACTGTGTTCGGTCACCTTGGTAATTGCTATATTAACCTCTTGATCATCTTTGACACCGCCAAAGGCCGACAACCACTGCAGCACGGTAAGAACTGGTAAGAGTTTGGTATTTGCTACTGAATTGTTGAGATTCTTGCCACCCATTCCCCCCCATATTCCAGTAGTACTAGGGTTTGTTTCCTTTTGCTAACCATGGCAGGTGGGGAAGAAGATGTCTTGAAGGGTCTCACGGATGATCTCCACAGGACCAATGAGCGAATGCAAATGCAGGAGAACCGCCTCAAAACTATTGAGGATGGACAGGCGACTGCTAACGCTAACATTGCTGCCATATTGGCTCGCCTTGATAATCTTGCAGGTTCTTCGATACCTGCCCCTCGTCTTCCAGCCAACAATGGAGTCCCACGTGCCCAACGAGTTCCTTCGTCTGCGACCAACAATGCCTCGGTGATACGACCAGCAGCATCCGTGGGATCCGGAGCCAACGCACGACACGGACCGGCGGACGAGAACGACTACAGTGCTGATTCTGAAGATGAGGATGACGTCAACCACAACAACGACCGGGATCACCGTCGGCAACGCTACAACCGATATGGTATGCGACGTGCTCCACGGAGAGACCGTGAACGAGATGACGCTTTCTCTAAGGTAAAGTTCACTATACCTCCTTACGAAGGTAAATATGATCCAGATGCATATCTCACATGGGAGTTACTAGTCGATCAGAAATTCGCATGCCATGAATTTCCAGAGGACACACGTGTTAGGGCTGCTACTAGTGAGTTCTCTGATTTTGCTTCTGTTTGGTGGAAGGAACACTGTAGAATACACCCGCATCAGATCCCAACCACTTGGGAGGCATTAAAACAGCTGATGAGACATAGATTCGTTCCTTCATACTATGCTAGAGACTTATTGAATAAATTACAGCGCTTAAATCAAGGAAATAGGTCTGTCGAAGAATATTATCAAGAATTGCAAATGGGCATGCTACGCTGTGGTTTAAATGAAAATGAGGAAGCTTCTATGGCTAGGTTTATGGGTGGATTGAATAGGGAGATTGCTGATATTCTTGCTTATAAGGACTATACATCTATCACTCGTTTATTCCACCTTGCTATACATGCTGAACATGAAGTGCAGGGCCGCTCGAGACAGCGTACTAACTTTTCTGCAGTTCGTGCTTCCACGTGGACACCACGTGCTGCTCCACCCACTCGTGCCGCTACCACACCACCTACGACCTCCAGCTCGGCTCATGCTCCATCCAATTCAGCATATCGTTCTCAGGCACCGACAAAAACTGCGTCGCCAACTCCCGCTAAGAGTTCGTCATCGGTAGCCTCCACTGGAAGAACAAGGGACATTCAGTGCCACCGTTGCAAGGGTTTCGGCCATATCATGAAGGACTGTCCTAACAAGCGCGTATTGCTCATTCGTGAAGATGGCGAGTATGACTCCGCGAGTGATCTTGATGAGGATACCTATGCTTTGCATGCTGAACATGACCAAAGCGACGTCAAGTCCGATCAAGACGAAGAGCATGTGACTGCTGCAGATGCCGACCGGTACATGAGCATTATAGCCCACCGTGTGCTTAGTGCTCAAATTGTTCGAGACAAGAAGAGTCAGCGCCACAACCTCTTCCACATTAAAGGAGTCATTAAGGAGCGTTCCATTCGCATAATCATTGATGGAGGGAGTTGCAATAACTTAGCCAGCGCTGACATGGTGGAGAAGCTCACTTTACCTACACGGCCCCACCCACATCCTTATTACATTCAGTGGTTCAATGATGGCGGCAAAGTAAAGGTAACACGCATGGTGAGAGTTCAGTTTTCTTTAGGATCATATCATGATACTGTTGATTGCGACATTGTGCCTATGCAAGCATGTTCCATGTTATTAGGACGACCATGGCAGTATGATAAACATTGTATACATGATGGTCGAACTAATCAATATACTCTCTCGCATAATGAGAAGAAAATAGTTCTACACCCTATGTCCCCTGAGCAAATTTTACAGGATGATCTTGCTAGGGCTAGCAGAAATAAACATAGAGAGCATGCTAAATCTGAAAATCAGCAAGTAGTTCATGAGTTAGAACAATTTAATAAGTTGAACAAAGCGACCCCTAGCTCATCTAAGGAAATCAAATTGAAAGGTGCCGCATTCCTAGCTACACGTGCTGAAATTTCAGAAATAGATGCTAGTTCTCATGCATGCTATGGACTGATTTGCAAAGAAGTGTTGTTTTCATTTGAGGATATGCCTCCTTCTTTGCCTCCTGCTGTTGCTAACCTTTTGCAGGAATACATTGATGTGTTTCCAAAAGAAATACCGCCGGGGCTGCCACCTATGAGAGGCATTGAACACCAGATTGATTTGATTCCAGGCGCCTCGCTGCCCAACCGTGCACCGTACCGTACAAACCCCGAGGAGACCAAGGAGATTCAGCGACAAGTGCAAGAACTTCTTGAAAAAGGTTATGTTCGCGAATCCCTTAGTCCTTGTGCTGTTCCTGTTATTCTTGTTCCTAAGAAAGGCGGTACTTGGCGCATGTGTGTAGACTGTAGAGCCATTAATAATATTACAATTCGCTATCGTCATCCTATTCCTCGACTAGATGACATGCTTGATGAACTTAGTGGCTCAGTCGTGTTCTCTAAAGTAGACTTGCGAAGTGGCTATCATCAGATTCGTATGAAATTGGGTGATGAATGGAAAACAGCTTTCAAAACTAAATTCGGGTTATATGAGTGGTTAGTTATGCCCTTTGGATTGACTAATGCACCTAACACTTTCATGAGATTAATGAATGAAGTTTTGCGAGCTTTCATAGGACGGTTTGTGGTAGTATACTTTGATGATATACTCATTTTTAGCAAGTCATTAGAGGAGCACCTAGACCATTTACGTGCTGTTTTTAATGCTTTACGTGATGCACGATTATTTGGCAACATCGAGAAGTGCACTTTTTGCACGGATCGAGTCTCTTTTCTTGGCTATGTTGTGACCCCGCAGGGCATTGAAGTTGATCAAGCCAAGGTCGAGGCGATACAGAGTTGGCCGACTCCTAAAACGGTCACACAGGTGCGGAGTTTTCTCGGACTTGCTGGTTTCTATCGGCGGTTCGTGAAGGATTTCAGCACCATTGCAGCGCCGCTCAATGAGCTTACCAAGAAGGATGTACCTTTTGTTTGGAGTGACGCACAAGAAGACGCCTTCGTGATATTAAAAGATAAGTTAACACATGCCCCCTTGCTGCAACTCCCTGATTTTAATAAGATGTTTGAGCTTGAGTGTGATGCTAGTGGCATAGGGCTTGGTGGTATTTTATTACAAGAAGGCAAACCTGTAGCTTACTTTAGTGAAAAACTCAGTGGGCCTAGCCTGAATTATTCAACCTATGACAAAGAACTTTATGCTCTCGTTCGGACTTTAGAAACATGGCAACATTACTTGTGGCCCAAGGAGTTCATTATACATTCTGATCATGAATCTTTGAAGCATATCCGAAGTCAAGCTAAACTGAACCATCGACATGCTAAGTGGGTTGAGTTCATTGAGTCTTTTCCTTATGTTATCAAACACAAAAAGGGTAAAGAAAATATTACTGCAGATGCATTGTCACGTCGTTATACCATGCTTTCACAACTTGACTTCAAAATTTTTGGTTTGGAGACCATCAAAGATCAATATGTGCATGATGCTGACTTCAAAGATGTATTGCAGAATTGTAGAGAAGGCCGCACATGGAACAAGTTTGTCATTAATGATGGGTTTGTGTTCCGTGCTAATAAGCTATGCATCCCAGCTAGCTCTGTTCATCTTTTGTTGTTACAGGAGGCGCATGGAGGAGGGTTGATGGGTCATTTTGGCGTTAAGAAGACGGAGGACGTGCTGGCTGGCCATTTCTTTTGGCCAAAGATGAGACGCGATGTGGAGAGATTCGTTGCTCGCTGCACTACATGTCAAAAAGCTAAGTCACGACTTAACCCTCATGGTTTATATATGCCTTTACCTGTTCCTAGTGTGCCTTGGGAAGATATATCTATGGATTTTGTTTTGGGGCTGCCTAGGACCAAATATGGGAGGGATAGTATATTTGTTGTGGTGGATCGATTTAGTAAGATGGCACACTTTATTCCTTGTCACAAATCTGATGATGCCACTGTTGTTGCTGATTTGTTCTTTCGTGAAATTATACGTTTGCATGGTGTGCCTAATACTGTTGTGTCCGATCGTGATACTAAATTTCTTAGCCATTTTTGGAGAACTTTATGGGCTAAATTGGGGACTAAGCTTTTGTTTTCTACTACTTGTCATCCCCAAACTGATGGACAAACTGAGGTTGTGAAT
Source organism: Stipa capillata (assembly GCA_019208055.1). Taxonomy (NCBI): domain Eukaryota; kingdom Viridiplantae; phylum Streptophyta; class Magnoliopsida; order Poales; family Poaceae; genus Stipa; species Stipa capillata. The sequence goes on along the minus strand of JAGXJF010003150.1, from coordinate 103,983 downwards.
AGAACATTGTCTACTATGCTTCGGGCTGTTTTGAAACAAAATTTGCGTCTGTGGGAAGATTGTTTACCTCATATTGAGTTTACTTATAATCGTTCGCTGCATTCTACCACTAAGATGTGTCCTTTGAGATTGTTTATGGCTTTATACCTCGTGCACCTATTGATTTATTGCCTCTTCCATCTTCGGAGAAGGTTAATTTTGATGCTAAGCAACGTGCTGATTTGATATTGAAACTGCATGAGACAACTAAAGAAAACATTGAGCGCATGAATGCTAAATATAAACTTGCTGGTAGTCAGGGTAGACAACATATTGTGTTTGAACCAGGTGATTTAGTTTGGCTGCATTTGAGAAAAGATCGTTTCCCTGATTTGCGCAAATCTAAGCTCATGCCTCGCGCTGATGGTCCTTTCAAAGTGCTTGACAAGATTAATGATAATGCCTATAAGCTTGATCTCCCTGCAGCCTTTGGGGTTAGTCTCACCTTTAACGTTGCAGATTTGAAGCCATATTTGGGTGAGGGTGACGAGTTGCCGTCGAGGACGACGTCATTTCAAGAAGGGGAGGATGATGAGGACATCCCTAACATCGATACAACCTTAGTAAAGGGTCCTGTAACACGAGCTCGAGCACGCCAACTTAATTGTCAGGTAAATTCGTTTCTTGGAGCTCCGTCATTTTATATGAACTCCATGATGCTGCCTAAAGGAGATGATGTTATATTACTCAGGAACATGGGTTCAAGTGAGGAGAAGGACAACGGCAGCGCTACAAGGATGGAGTCACCGTGAGAGACGACATATACTTAACAGATGGTGCTGCGTCACCTTTTTCTTGGGCCAAGGGCCCTGTAAGCCATAGTGGGCTCCATGTACTGTTCACGCGCCTCATGTACTGTTCACGTGTACTGTTCATGCGTGTGAACAGTACCGAACAGTACCCCTTCCCCCTTTTCTTCTCTTTAAATAGTAGTTGCCACCCCTAGGGTTAATTGGGTTTCATTGAGTTGTTTAGCTACTGCTACAATATTGCATCTACAAGTCGTGTAGGACTACCGCCTTGTTTAGATCTCCAGTGGAATCCCCCACTTTGTTCTTTTAGCTCTTGTGCCAATTTTATACTCGCAATTTCAGATTGCAATCTTAGTTCTTGCTGGTTCTTCGGTTGCTTGCAGGAACTCGAACTTCGTTGTTCAGGTTGATCGCGCCCACGGCAAGGTCAATAACCATCGGAGGTTGGTTTAGCGATTGCTAAGGCGTATCGTCGCGTACGGTATAGTCGGATCGTCAAGGTCAAACTCCACCAAATCGATAGTTATCGTAGTCTCATCGAAAGATCGGGCCCCCGTTACATCACAATGTTTCTGTTATTCAAGTAAAAGTAAGTGCTTTAGTCATAGGTTCATCCGTTAACCAATGAATTAATCAGGGTGCTCAAGGTTAGCTTTTAAGTATTAGACCGGGCATATATTCCCAGTAAGAATCATAGTTGAGGAATTAGTCATAGTCAGTCATGTGAGGTTAGTTGAAACCCATGAGAGGCAAATCAACAGCTCAATGATTAGTGCATTTTAATTTGTACTGGAATCAGTTATTCCCCTATTCGGTTGAGGCACCCCAATTATCCAATCATTGAATTAGCTAACACAGAAATCATGTAGCACGGTTGATCCCATACTGTTAAGGATACCTTAGTTCAAGTACATGATGACCAAGATATTATTCAGGGATAATTGAGTCTAACATTAGGTCGTTACAGCCCCTAATTGATTAAGTACACTTGAAGCACTTTTCATCAGTTTTTCTTAATGTTATACTTCCAATATAAACAGGTGCCATTGTCATTCTCACAGGGGATAATAGCCATTGATGTACATATACCGTGATTCAACTTGCCTCAGGTATCATGCAAGAATGTAATCAACCATTATTTGGACCAGTTAATTAGTTGATCACCCAACTGTCAGTTAGTATCAATATAGTGTTAGTTGACTTAAGCTAGTTCTGTGATATGGTTTGCTCGATTAGTCCGGTGTCCTGTACAAGCCCGTCACCGGTGGCGAGAAGACAAGGAACACTCAATCAAGCAAAGAGAGAGAGGGGAAGGGGCAAAAATTAGTGGCCAAGCCGAGGGATTCAGCTCACCACGACACTGGGCGGCTTGGCTGGTCTACATAAACTAATGGTGTTATCAACATAGCATGCAGTTTTGCAACCAAAATAATCACACTTTGTAAATATAGGATTCAACATGATCAAGGTGGGGAAAATTGCTTGCTTGGCAGTTCCTGGTCCTGTTCCTATTGTGGGGGTGACTTCGGTTCTTTCTCGCGCACGTACTTCACTCCTTCAACTACAGTCGGAAGGGTCGTCGAATAAGAAGCAAGCAAATAACACAACTCCAACAAAAACAATGTGCATGTATGCCACATGAAATGACGGCGCTTTTGGTCTTAAGAAATTTATGTGATTAGAGCTATTCCTTCAAAACCTTTGGCCTAGCAATATATTTGGCATTGTAGGTAGATGGGTATTCTGGATAGGGGAAAATTTATTTTGGGCTGCTCAAGAGCAACATATACATGGTATATATTGTCTGAGGGAAATAAGAAATAACCATAAACCTATCCTAATTAACTAAGCTTCGGATTAAGTCCTACTTTAGAAAATCTTTAAAGGGAAAAGTTTAGGTTTTGTCTGAGGATTCCAAAACCGGAAACAGAGCTCTAGAAACTAGTTTGATAGGACCTGAACCGGTCGAACCAGCGGCGTCCCGGTTCTGGACTAAACCGGTTCTGCTGTTTTACATCTTCAGTACTACAAGCTTTACGCTTTCTATTCTGCAGAGGCGGAGAGAGGCCGGTGCGCTACCGCTCAGCTCGGTCATGGGCCAAGCGGGCTTTTTGGCCCAGGCGCGTGGCTTACCTCTCGGTTCTTACCGGTTCAGCGCATTTACCTCAGCGGTTGGCTTTGTCCGAGCGGCTTTGGGGACGTCGGCGGCGGAGCTGAACTCAGAAAGGCGGCGGGGCTTCCGGCTCGGTTGCAAGGGGGGCGAAGGCAGGGGAGAGGCTTAGCCGAGTGGGTGGCGGCCGAACTCGGGGAGAAAATGGGAGCTCGTGGCAGAGGAGTAGGGAAGGGCTTGGTGTGTGGAGATGCTTGGCAGGGGATGAGATGGGGATTGAAGGCGCTCAGGTGAGCCTTTTATAGGCGGGCGGCGAGGTGAGCTGGCAGGCTCCGCTGCGCATCCACTTGCTCGCCGACGGGACGTGGCCGGGGTGCTTCCGAGGTTCAACAGGGTGGCACAATGCATCGAGAGGAAATCAGAGGAGGTCGTGGCATCCGGTTATCGGCTGGACGGTGCTGGACTCGACGGGCTTCGTGTCGTCTCCGGCGTTCGGCACGGGCGCCACTGTGGCGAGCTTGCTCGGAGATGGGACGGCTCAAGGATGAATCAAGGGCGATGCTGAGCTGTGGAGCGTGAGGGCGGGTGCGTGCATCAAGGTGGCGAGCTGGACGATGAGCTTCCCGGCGAGCGGCGCGGTCATGCCGCTGTTGGCATGCCGATGCCAGCCTGGGGCGCGCATCGGGTGGCATGAGGGTGCCACAGAGTGACCTAGAGCATTTGACCACGCGTATTCTTGCCATTGGTGTTCTAGGGCACGTGTTCAGGGCAATAGGATAGTTTGGCACCGAACGGTACTTAGTGCAGTGCTTGCCATGAATGTCATGGTGTGTCATGTCTTGGTTTTCAATTGGTGGTGAATGGACGTGTGATACCGGGGTTATTTAAGGATGTAGGTAAGTTGAGAAAACCAAGGATAGGCTGCTCAAAATCTCTGGTAGCTGATGGCTGTGTTTTACTTGTGATTTCATGCGCGGAAAGGTTTTGAGCGTAGGTGTTCGACATAGACCATTTCAGATTTTTGAATATAATTTTCTCATGTTTTTATATATTTGAGTTTCTGGTGAGTTGAGGATCCTTGTGAAATTTTATCAGGATTTTTGGAGATTTACCTCTAGGGGTTGCAATGCAATGCTCCTTTTTATCCTAAAGTTTATTAATTTTGTTTGTTGATATTTTTGTACCGGACATTATTATTTTATGTTATAATTGGGTTAAGGGTGTTCTTAGAGTGTCCCACAATTTAACTCGGAATTTTTGGAAAGGTCGAGGAGTGCCTGGTCTCGTGGTTAGGGTTTCGGAGGGAATTGGATTTAAATATAAGGAAATGGTCGGAAGCTAGGGTTAGGGTTTCTAAGTGTGGCAAGATGATGTGAGGGCATGGGAACTCTCAGGGGTCCTTCACCTTAGTTTTAGGATCGATCAGTTCCAGGGTGCCGCAGAGCTGCTGACGTATACAGCGTATATGCGGCGTTAGGGTTTAGTCCGGGGTAGTGCGTGGGTGACGGGGTCGCGTATATTGAGTGCATGCATGGTCCAAACTATCCTGCATATATGCAATGATATGTTGGTAATTTGGTTTTCAAAAATCGGGATGTGACAATTATCTTTGTTAGCGGACTCGGCTAGCTCGGGCCGAATTAGCACTTTCTTTCCCTCTAAGTCAACAGCATTCATTGGGAAAGGTTGCTTGTCCACTTGCATTTCAGCAAAACTCAATCGTCCATCATTGATAGCCGATTGGATCTGTCGCCGAAAAACATTGCAATCATTAGTAGCATGAGAAAAAGAGTTATGATACTTGCAATAAGCTCGCCTTTTTAGCTCTTCAAACGGCGGTAGAGCATGCGATATTCTGATAATTTTATCTTGCAGTAATGCATCAAATATTTTATCACACTTAGCTATGTCAAAAGTGAATTTCATCTCTTCTTCACGGTTCTTCTGAACCGGCTTAAGAGCATTACAAGCATGTGGTTTGGCCTTAGAGGACCAAACAAACTTAGCAGCATAGACATCCACCTCATCGTCTGAACTATTACTACCACTCTCAACCATATGCATTTTAGGACGATCGGGTTTAAACCTATGAACTTCCTTGAACTCTATGCTTCAGCTCTCTTGAGCCAGAGCCTTTTGCAGGACTTGGTTAATACTTAAGAGCTCATAACCCTCTAGCCTTTCTCTAATGTGAGTTCTTAAGCTGTTAAGCACGAGATCAGCCAGGTCTCCCTCAGTTATCACTAAGCTATAACATCGGTTCTTTATATCTCTAAACCTCTTGACATAGTCGGTGACCAACTCATCATACTTTTGTCTAACCGATGTAAGATGTGACAACTTCAGCTCATTATCGCCACTATAAAAATGATCATGGAATTTTTGTTCTAGCTGCGACCACAAAAGGATAGAACCATGTGGTAAAGCAGCAAACTATGAAAATGCGGTGCTAGTCAAAGACAAAGGGAATAGACGCACCTTCAACTCATTTAGAGAATTTGCTTCACCTAACTGTGCTAGATATTGACTAACATGTTCCCATGTCGTCTTCGTTCCTTCCCCGTTAAACTTAGAGAAGTCAGGAACCTTATAACCCGGAGGATATGGGACTGCATCAAAGTACTCGGGATATGGCTTCTGATACACCCGACTTCTCATCTTCGGCTCAACTCCGAAGGACTCTTGAAACATCCTGCTCACGTCCTCCCTGAGTTTGGCCAAAACTTCGTCCGTAGTGGACGAAGATGCCTGTGGTGATGGCATAGGAGCTACATGATGACTAGCTACGGGTGCTACTCGTGGTATGTACGCCGAACCGTAATTCGGCATTGATCTAACCATGTTTGTGCTCATAGGTGGTGCGACTAGGTTTTGGTTCGGCATTGCCGCCGAGCCGAGCACGCTCATGATCAGATTAGAGTTCATTGGTGCAGCCACGAGTTGACCTGTTTGGCTAGGATAAAAACTCAACGGCATGGGGGGGTGCCGATGGGTTTACTACCGGGGTTGGATTAGGGCTTACTATATTAGCCACCATGCCAATAGCACCACTAGACGACTGAGGCATGTTTTTCCTAGCGCTTGTGTTCTCTAAGAACGATTGATACACGAGATCGTTACCTTTAGTAATGTAACTCTGGATCTCGGCTAGCTATTCAGGAGAAAAAATGCTACTTACAGGGATTTCAGCTTCTTTGCCGTGTAGAGGAGGGAACGTGATATCTCCAACTGGAGTGATGTTGCCTTGATGATCCTTCTTGAAGTTTGCGAGAAACGTTTGCAAGTCATCCTCCTCACGCTTCTTCTTGTACGCTTCGAAAGCTTGGCGGTGCTCCTCCGATAGTTCATCATAGCCTGGCTTGATGATGTTGTCGGTGCTGATCTCGGCGGGTTGTGGAACCTTTTTGTTAGACATGATAATCCTTTCCCCAGTGGAGTTGCCAAAAAGTGTGTTCGCACACGAACACGTCACCGTGTACCCCCGGCGTCGAGCGCAATACGCAAGACAACGTCGCCGGAGGAGCCTCCTCGGGAGCGCGATACGTAAGACACGCCGGCGAGATCTTTTTTGAAGACCCGAAACGCCACACGCCCGGGAGGGACCCCGTCAGGGAGTGCGGTGGCTATGGGCTGCCCTAGGTCGACCTGATCGCCCCTAGAGCCTCGAGATTCATTGCCGTGTAACACAAAGAACAACGAAGAACGAGAGGTAGAAAAACAAAGGCGAGATAATAAACGAAAAGATAATAGATTGATTTGTTTGATTATGTGTTGTTTTTTTTAATCGGTCATCACCCTTTACATATTTATATAGGGCGGCTGGTCTTTCCATAGGAAAGCAAGACTTCTGATCCTAACAGAATACGTACACATGACTTTCCCTTTCTCTGACTATCCTGACCATCATGATCAGGACTCCTCCTTGTATACGAGATATGTTTCCATACAAATCAAGTAACTTTCCGAATATCTGATTTCTTGTCCTCCAAGTCTTGCGTGCCAAATTTGGTAATCAACATATCCTTGGTCCGCCCGCAAGGCGACTTCGGCAAAGACTCGGCTCGGGCTATTTGGTGCACTGAACGATTTGGTAACATTGCGAGCAACTCGGCACATTGTATAACTCAAGAGTGCTGCGAGCTACTCGGCATGTTGACCGACTCGGGGATGCTGCGAGCTACTCGGCATATTGACCGACTCGGGGATGCCGCGAGCAACTCGGCATATTGGATAACTCGGGGCGCTGCGAGCTACTCGGCATATTGACCGACTCGGGGATGCCGCGAGCAACTCGGCACATTGGATAACTCGGGGCGCCGCGTCACCAAGAACGGGGGAGTTCAGAGGATGTGCTCGGGGTTTAAGAGGATGCGCTCGGGGCTCACCCCGAGCACTGTGCCACCCCGACCTTCAAGGAAAACCCCGAGTCATCCCTTTGAGATGCTCCTCGAGTACCTAACCGGTGGCGGAATAGGCCTAAGTCGTGTGCTTGGGAACCTGAGCACTGGAACCTCGAGCACCCTTTGCAGGTCCAGAATAGGCCTTAGTCGTGTGCTTGGGAACCCCGAGCACTGGAACCCCGAGCACCCTTCGCAGGTCTTTCCCCAGTGCACGTGGTCCGACAGGCGCATTTAATGCCTGTCGGCCTTGTCAGGGGATGGAGCGGTCCACTCGGCTTGAACCATCTATCGCGTCAGACCAGTCGGGAGTACTGCAGATTACTTGACATGTTGGACTCGCCAAGCCTTCACTGCAATTCAATGTTGATTTTAAACGAATATTAGCCGGCCAACTCAGCCATCAGTAATTAGATTGACTCGGCCAAATCTAGCTATCAACACAAAGGAAACAGGCTGGAAAGCATCCTAACGTTGGTATATCCTCGTGGAGAATACTATATCCCGACGAAGGAGACAACTTAGGGAAGTGCAAGAAAGAAGAAGACCAAGCAATTGCAAGTCTTTGGCTCCCTAACGATGACTTCAATTTCACTATAGCACAACGGAGCAGAGCTGGAAGGAATCAACGTGAAAGGAAACAGGCTGGAAAGCATCTAACATTGGTATATCGTCGTGGAAATCATATAGGACCAGCTACATGTTCTATTTATCAAGCAGAAAAAAGTAATTAAACTCAATCTAAAAAGGACTAGATAGGTGATGGAATTATACATCCACTCCGTCACTCAACCGAGCTAGATTCAGTCCCTTAGTTTGACAATATATTATGTCGGAAATGCTGTATAGGTCGATAAGACTTCATTTTCCTTAGATTAATTAAATGATTGTTGAACTATCAATCAAGCTAAATTTTATCGTGCAACTTGCATACTGTCTCGTAAAAGTCAGAACAGATAGCTGTATAAATATACCATCATTTTCCAACCATGTAATATTAGATCATGAGTATGCATCATTTTCCATGTTGCCAATACAATAAGTGAAGTGATAAGGTTGCCACGCATGCATGCATATTGACTTATTCTCATTGTCTCACTCACATTTCTCAGGCAGTAGTTTAGCAGGGAAAGGCAAGACATCAATTTTACGAGACTAAAAATAATAATTCTTGGCCGGACTGTACATAACAATAGGAGCTTAATTAGTTCTACCATCCAAACCACCACAATGCCTTGCCATTTGCGAGACTATAACCAACACAGACCATAACCATATCAGGTGGCACAATTGCCAGAAACGGACAGTTAATTTATGGGCAGCATATATATGAGGTTGCTGTCCTTCAGAAAAGCCTGATCTGTTGAACGAGAAAATTAACCATGGCAAGTCGGAACTATTGAGATTTGCTTCCAAGGCCGACCGACAGTAAGCTCGTGCGACCAGATGCTCTGATACTTCTTAATTATTCCATGCAGGCTTTCTACAAAGCGTTGCTCCCAGTGGCACTAGAAAATGATCCAGATCCGGGAATTGTTTACTCGATCGAATATATAGAACAAAGGAGGCACCGTTTCTCCGCCCACACACCACCACTGAATTTGTCATTTACGAGCCCATAACCAACCAACACGCTAGCTAGGCGGAGCGAACCCTGAGTGAGCAACAATGGCGGAACTTTTGGTGAGCGCATCCACGGGGGCCATGGGTTCGCTCCTGGGAAAGTTGGGCACCATGTTGAGCGATGAATACAAGCTGCTCAAGGGTGTTCGTGATGACATCGAGTCCCTCAAGGCTGAGCTCGAGGCCATGCAAGCATTCCTCATCAGGATGGCAGAAGAGGAGAAACCTGACAAGCAAGCTAAGCTTCGTGCGGATGCTGTGCGAGAGATGTCCTACGAGATCGAGGACAACATCGACAAGTTTATGATACTCCTTGAACATGAGCCCAGTTCCAAGTCCGATGGATTCGGGAAGATTTTTGAGAAAAGCATGAAAAAGATAACGGACATCAAGATCCGCCATAAGATCGCGAAGGATGTCAAAAACATCAAGAGCCAAGTCGAGGAGATAAGTAAGAGACATCAAAGGTACATAAATAAATTTTGTATTCAAGAACTTTGTATTCTTATTTTACAAATAGTAACATATTGACCCTCCATCAAATATTATCACTTACCTGCCCCGCTTGTATCTAACTTCTTGCTCTACAATTGGAAGGTACAAGATCGATGAGTCCTCCAAGTCTAAAAATGCAAAAGTTGACCCTCGAATTGTGGCGGTTTATAAAGATGCAGCAAAGCTTGTTGGCATCGATGGCCCAACAGATGAGCTTTTGAAGTGGCTAAGCGACAAGGAGGGTAAATCGGCACATCAACTAAAAGTTGTCTCTATTGTTGGATATGGGGGTTTAGGCAAGACAACTCTTGCCAAACAGGTCTATGACAAGCTTGGAGCAAACTTTGAATGTCGGGCTTTTGTGTCAATTTCACGAAATCCTGACATGACGAAGATTCTGAGTTCTATATTTTCTCAAATCCAAAACAGAGAAGAGACTCATGGATCAGGGGATCCACAACTCATTATCAACCGGATCAGAAACTTCCTGAAAGATAAAAGGTAGGTAGTTAAGAATGCCGTAAACATTGCTTTGATACTTAGTTAAGAATGCCGTAAACATTGCTTTGATACTCCTATAGCACATCATATTATTTAATGTAAGTTTTTCCTGAAACTGTATTGCAGGTATTTTATCATAATTGATGATGTATGGGATATACGAACATGGGAAACTTTGGATTGTGCATTAATCAAGAATGGTTGTGGTAATGTAATAATGACCACAACACGTATAAATGATGTAGCTAAATCATGCTGCTCTTCTCCTAGGGATCTTGTCTACAAAATACCACCACTCGGTGCTGCTGACTCCAAGAAGTTATTTTTCAAGCGAATATTTGGTTGTGAAGAAAACTGCCCTCCTAACTTGAAAGAAGTCTCAGAAGATATTTAAAAAAATGTGGTGGTTTACCACTGGCCATCAACGCCATATCTAGCTTGTTAGCTACTGGGAAAACAGAAGAAGAGTGGGGTCGGGTTCGCAGTTCTATTGGCTTTGCACGAGGCAAAAATCATGAGATAGAGGCCATGGATTACATATTATCTCTGAGCTACATTGATCTTCCCCTATATCTACGAAGTTGCCTATTGTACTTGACTCTGTTTCCTGAAGATTCTGTGATTGGAAGACAGCGGTTAGTACACAGATGGATTTCTGAGGGTTTCATCCATGGCGAAGATGGGCAAGATCTTGTTGAATTAGGAAAGACATATTTCCATGAGCTTGTTAACAGAAGTTTAATACAGCCGGTTGACACAGGGTATGATGGCAAGGCAGTGAGTTGCCGAGTCCACGACACCGTCCTTGATTTCCTTGTTTACAAGTCTACTGAAGAGAACTTCTGCACCATGTTGAGCAATCATTCAAAGCCAGATAGCAGCAGAGTTCGTCGTCTCTCTCTCATGGGAAATGAAGATCAAGGTAGTGTCGAGCAACTGGATTTATCACATGCTCGATCACTTGGTGCTTTTGGAGAAACCCGGGAATACTTGCCTTCCCTTGTGAAGTCAAATGCTCTGCGTGTGCTGGACCTACAAATTTGTCGTAAATTGGGAAATCATCATGTCAAAGATATCGGAAGACTTTTCCAGCTGAGGTACTTGAACATCGTTAGTACATGTATAAGTGTGCTTCCTGGACAAATTGGAGACTTGAAGTATCTAGAGACGCTAGATGCGTCATACTCAAACTTAGTTGAGCTGCCTAAATCAGTTACTCAGCTGAAACGACTAGCACGTCTGTTTGTTCCAGAAGATACTATATTTCCTGATGGGATTGGGGAGATGGAGAACTTGCAAGAGCTTGGGAACCATATAATCATCTTCAAGCAATCAGTGAACTTTCTGGAAGAGCTTGGCAAACTAACAAATCTGAGGAAGCTGAGCATTAAATGGAAGCCCTCTGTTGAATCTGACGAAGAGTGTTACAAGGATAAAAAGCTGAGCATTGTGTCGTCCCTCTGTAAACTGGACACATGCAAGCTTCATGACCTCTATATTAGATTCTATTTGACAGAAAAGGATGCAACCTTCATAACGCATCCGTTCTTCCCTGCTCTCACTAGCATCCGAGCGATTGCTTTTGACAGCGGGATTACCAAATGGATTCTTTCGCTTGTCAACCTAGAAATGTTAATTACCCATGAGGAGATGGTAGAGATAGAGCAGCAGGATGTTGAGATGGTCGGGAGCATACCTACTCTGCTTGATTTTCGGCTGTTCTCTCCCTACCGAGGGCCCATCATCATCAGTGGAGGATTTGAACAGTTACAGGAGCTTTGTATCAGATTACGTGATACGGAGTTGATGTTTGAAGCGGGGGCTATGCCGAATCTCAAGAAACTTGTACTCTATATGACCTATCTAAGTTCAAATCTGGTGGTATTGATTTGGGCATCCAGCACCTCTCCAGCCTTGCCTCTGTCCGTATCAACATGGATTGGGATGACGTGACGACTGCAGATGTGGAGGCGTTTGGAGGTGGTTTGAAGAGGATGGTCGACGCACACCCCAACTGTCCCACTTTGCTACTCAGGAGATGGATTGGAGGCAGTTGGAGGCATTTGGAGGTGGTTTGAAGAGGATGGTCGACGCACACCCCAACCCTCCTACTTTCCAAATCAAGAGATGGTAGGATCTCAATTTGCAAATCTCGAGCCTGTCGGGTACGGCGAGCGAGCACCGGAACCCGCCGCGAGGCGCGCCTCCTCAAAAAGCGCCGCGACGGGCTCTCGGCAGCGGCGCCTACGCCGCCGCCGGCGCGCCGCAGATGGGCCACTCCGCGCTCTAGCAGAAGGTCCGCTCTCGCTTTCCCTCTCTTCTCCGCTGCCCCCAATCTCGATCTGGAATCCCAGCCAGCCACCGCTTCGGTTGACCCCACGTGTCTCATCCTCCATCTCTGGCCAGCCGCAACCGAGTGGATCAGCCTCGACGTCGACGGCGACCACCACATCTGTGCCGGCTTCACCAAAATCGGCTTCATCAACGGCGATTTGATTTGGGATTGGTAGGATACTAGACCCTGAAACCCGTCCGCCTCGTCGCCGGCCCTCCCGTCGTCGCCTAGCCCCGCCGTGCCTCCTCTCCCCGAAGCCACGGCGCTGGACGCGCGGCCTCTTCTCCACCCATCCACGACCACCTGCACACGCATGCTCGTGCAACCACATGCTCTGATACTTTTTTGTCCGTCCACACCACCACTGCATTTGCCATTAGCGAGCCCATAACCAACCAACACGCTAGCTAGGCGGAGCAAACCTTGAGTGAGCAACAATGGCGGAACTTTTGGTGAGCGCATCCACGGGGGCCATGGGTTCGCTCCTGGGAAAGTTGGGCACCATGTTGAGCGATGAATACAAGCTGCTCAAAGGTGTTCGTGATGACATCGAGTCCCTCAAGGCTGAGCTCAAGGCCATGCAAGCATTCCTCATCATGATGGCAGAAGAGGAGAAACCTGACGAGCTAGCTAAGCTTCGTGCGGATGCTGTGCGAGAGATGTCCTACGAGATCGAGGACAAAATCGACAAGTTTATGGTACTCGTGGACCATGAGCCCAGTTCCAAGTCCGATGGATTCGAGAAGCTTTTTAACAAAAGCATGAAAAAGATAACGGACATCAAGATCCGCCATAAGATCGCCAAGGACGTCAAAAACATCAAGAGCCAAATCGAGGAGATAAGTAAGAGATCTGAAAGGTACATAAATGAATTTTGTATTCAAGAACTTTGTATTGTTGTTTTACAATTATTAACTCCCATCAAATATTATCACACACTTATATGTAACTTCTTGCTCCGCAATTGAAAGGTACAACATCAATCAAGCTGTATAAATATACCATCGTCATACATGTCTCCAACCACCTAATATTAGATCATGAGTATGCATCATTTTCCATGTTGCCAATACAATAAGTGAAGTGATAAGGTTGCCACGCATTCATGTATGTTGACTTATTCTCATTGTCTTACTCACATTTCTCAGGCAGTAGTTTAGCAGGGAAAGGCAAGACATCAATTTTACGAGACTGAAAATAATAATTCTTGGCCGGACTGGACATAACAATAGGAGCTTAATTAGTTCTACCATCCAAACCACCACACTGCCTTGCCATTTGCGAGACTTAACTAACACAGACCATAACCATATCAGGTGGCACAATTGGCAGAAACGGACAGTTAATATATGGGCAGCATATATCAGGTTCACTACTACAGAATCGATTTGTACAGACGGTTCGGAAACACCGGGCGGGACGGTTTTTCGAACCGTCTGAACGAAACAGTCAGTACAAATCAGGTTTGTACAGACGGTTATTGAACCGTCTGTACAAATAATTAGTACATGTTGAGCGATGAATGCAAGCTGCTCAAGGGTGTTCGAGATGACATCAAGTTCCTCAAGGATGAGCTCAAGGCCATGCAAGCATTCCTCATCACGATGGCAAAAGAGGAGAAACCTGACGAGCTAGCTAAGCTTCGTGCGGATGCTGTGCGAGAGATGTCCTACGAGATCGAGGACAAAATCGACAAGTTCATGGTACTCGTGGACCGTGAGCCCAGTTCCAACTCCGACCGCTTCAGGGAGCTTTGTAAGAAAAGCATGAAAAAGATAGCGGACATCAAGATCCGCCATAGGATTGCCAAGGACGTCAAAGACATCAAGAGCCAAATCGAGGAGATAAGTAAGAGATCTGAAAGGTACATAAATGAATTTTGTATTCAAGAAGTACTCTGTATTCTTGTTTTACAATTAGTAATGTATTGTCCGTCCATCAAATATTATCACTTATCTGCCCCTTATATCTAACTTCTTCTTTTAGAAACTGGAAGCTTTATTGATTCCCCATAGTGCAACAAGACGATGCATTACAAAGAATTCACTCCCAACCTCTGCATCAAAGATGCACACAGCCAAATTTATTACAAACAACTGGAGCTGGCAACAAAACTAGAAGCAGCCTCAAAACAGCAACAAAAAACAAAAGGATTTCATGGAGTTGGAAGACGCAACCTAGACCACCACCTATGGTTGTGAAAGACTTCCCTGACGACTCTCTCCATCTGAACACATGCGTCTAGCACCACTTGGCAATCCTCTAGCCGCTGAAGCATAGACCAGGTACGGAGCCAATGTGTACATAAATGTATAACCTGTATAGGAGAATTAGATTGTTTTTTATCTAGCTCCACAATTGAAAGATATGAGATCAAAGAGTCCTCCAAATCTCAAAATGCAAAAGTTGACCCTCGAATTGTGGCGGTTTATAAGATGCAGCAGAGCTTGTTGGCATCGATGGTCCAAAAGATGAGCTTGTGAAGTGGCTGAACAACAAGGAGGGTAAATGGGCTAATCAACTAAAAGTTGTCTCTATTGTTGGATATGGGCGTTTAGGCAAGACGACTCTTGCCAAATAGGTCTATGAAAAGCTTGGAGCAAACTTTGAATGTCGGGCTTTTGTGTCAATTTCACGAAATCCTGACATGATGAAGATTCTGAGTTCTATATTTTCTCAAATCCAAAACAAACAAGAGACCCGTGCTGGATCAGGGGATTCAGAACTCATCATCGGCTGGATCAGAAACTTCCTGAAAGATAAAAGGTACGTAACTACTCTAGTGTACGTAACGTCCTTATATTATAGCCCAGAACTGCTCCATGGTTATCTCAATTTTAGATAGAATTGAAGAGGTCTGGCCTCTTCCTCCAATTGAATTCCATCTTCACTCTCCCTTCATCGCCACAAGGTTCATCATCCTCGAGGATCCCTTGGGATGAAGTCCGTTTCTCTCAACAACACTGTTGGTCCTCGAACCGTGACCTTGGTGATTCCTCTCGGCTCGATTCCATTGTTTGGAAGGGCATTGTTTACGGCCTTCGGGCCTTCCGCGCTGCCATTCCGGGGTGTATTGACAACGGGTCCTCAACCTCCTTCTTGTTCGATCTCTAGCATGACTCCTGGGAGCTGGCCTCCTTGTACCCTGCCTTGTTGTCTCACTCTACACGCCCTAATGCCTCTGTCGTGTTTGTTCTAGCCTCGTCGCTTTTGAACCTTAGTCTACAGCCTCGCCTACCCAATGTGGCATCTCTTGAGCTTCAGTCCTTGTGTTCTTCTTTGGCCACAGTTAACTTTAGTGTGCAGGTCCCAGATTCCCGTGTCTGTTGCCTCGACAACAGGGCCTTAACTACCAAGTCGGCATACATTAACATTTTACATAATGAAAGAGCGAGCTCCCCGGCCTGTGCATCGAAAGATGCACACAACCTAACATGCATTACAAAGTCATTACAAATAGTCAAATCACTAACAAAGGTGATAGGCCACCAAAAGATCAGGCTGAACATAGCTTATGTGTATTTTCTTTTTGCCTGATGTTGTAGTAGTTTCTTTTATTATTCTTCGTGTTCTGCCAAAATATTTTGGAAATTTATATGACTGTCATTAGTCTCCAAAGCTAATTCAGTTACCACAATTTTTTTGATTAATTATAAGAATATCACTATTTTTGTAATTTCTTTTACACATTTATTATTCTGCACCATTATCGTCCGGTCAATGTTGTCTAACCCTGTTGGGCCATGTGAAAGTACCAAAGCATAAGATTTGTTCCGCTAGAACAAGCATTACTAATAGTCAGTAGTAGTTTATGACCTGTTGGTGGGGACGCGTAGTTATAGGGGCATAATTCAATCATCAGGTTTCAAATCCTGATGCTAACAATTACACACAGGCATATACGTTCGGTAGGAATTTAGTGAGATTCACCATTTGTTTCTAGTTTCCATCAAATCTGACATGTGGTTCGGAGGCTCGTTCACGTGGATGTGTGCATTGTCATGTATGTGTGTGCGTGCGCGTCTTCTTTAGTCAAAAAAGAACAAACACTTTCCTATTTGTTCCACTGTTTTTAGTTTTGTTTCACTAATGCTTAAGTTGTTCAACTATTTTTGCTAACATTTTTTTTTACGTTGTTCCATTAATACTCATTAGTTGTTCCAATAGCAATTTTTATTCCATTAAATTTTTTCCACAAATAGTCTTAATGTCTATGAGCACTTTCAATTTGCTTTGCTATTTTTTTGTTTCACTAATAATCTGAACTTGTTCCAAATCATTTTCAATTTTTGCTGCTAATTTGTTTTGTTCCATTTATTTTTTGCTCTACTGAAAGTACACTTGACCTCTTGATTGGGTGGTGTAGTTTTGGGGGCATGATTCAACCACTAAGTTTAAATTTTAATGCTCACAGTTACACACATGCACGTGCGTTTAGTAAAAATTTAGTGAGATCCGCAGATTTTATCCCTGGTCTCCCTCAATTCTAACGTGTGGTTAGGGGCATGCTCATGTGAGTGTGTGTGTTGTGATGTGCATGTGTAGTGATGTGAATGTGTGCGTGACGTCTTCTTTAGTTGAAAAAGAACGAGCACTTTTCTATTTGTGCCATTATTTTTATTGTTGTTTCACTAATAGTTAAGTTGTTTCCTAATACCTTTTTTTAATTGTTCCAATAATGCTCATAAATTGTTCCAATATCACTTTTGTTCCATTAAATTTTTTCCACAAATAGTGTTAATGTCTATGAACACCTTCAATTTGGTTTGCTATTTTTTGTTTCACTAATAATCTGAAATTGTTCCATATTATTTTCAGTTTGTTCTGCTATTTTTTCCCGTTTATTTTGTTGCTCCACAAATAGTCTGAAAGAACATTTTCGATGTATTCCGGTAATATTTTGTTTTTGTACTAATAACTAGTCATGGATATTTGTACTAATGCCGCATATATATAAGAGCTCATCGTATAAACGTGACAGTTCAATTGAATCTTGATTTGGACCATCGTTTCGAAAGCTATGGACATTTCAATTTTTTAGACTTAAAAAGAGCAAGAGCAACTCTGTTATCAAATAATGGAAGAGCGAGCTCTTTCGACTTCTACATCTTACAATGCACATAGCCTAACATTTATTACAAAGTCATTACGAATAGTCAAATCACTAAAAAAGGTGATAGGCCACCAAAAGATCAGGCTGAACATAGTCTAGTACGCACACGTCACTCAAATTAGGATATAAAAAGCCTCACAATCGACTCTAACTTCTTAGCTCCATTGACCATGAATTCCTGACCATGCTACCGTTGTAGTTAGATCACGAGCGTAACTAATTGATACATGCGTGGAAGAGCTGTGCGTGCGACCTGTACCCAAGCACACATAGCCTCTGCACTGAAACTACGTACGAATGATGTATGAAACATGTTTTGATACTCTTATAGCACATCATATTATTTAATGTAATTTTTTCCTAAAATTATATTGCAGGTACTTTATCATAATTGATGATGTATGGGATAACAAACATGGCAAGTTTTTGATTGTGCATTAGTCAAGAATGATTGTGGTAGTGTAATAATGACCACAACACGTATAAATGATGTAGCTAAATCATGCTGCTCTTCTCCTAGGGATTTTGTCTACAAAATACAACCACTTGGTGCTGCTGACTTGAAGAAGTTATTTTTCAAGCGACTATTTGGTTGTGAAGAAAAGTGCCCTCCTGACTTGAAAAAAGTCTCAGGAGATATTTTAAAAAATGTGGTGGTTTACCACTGGCCGTATCTAGCTTGTTAGCTACTAAGAAAACAAAAGAAGAGTGGGGTCGGGTTAGAAGTTCTATTGACTTTGCACAAGGCAAAAATCTTGAGATAGAGGCCATGAATTACATATTATCTCTGAGCTACATTGACCTTCCCCTATATCTAAGAAGTTGCCTATTATACTTGACTCTGTTTCCTGAAGATTATGAGATTGAAAGCCAACAGTTAGTAGACAGATGGATTTTTGAGGGTTTCATCCACGGCGAAGATGAGCAGGATCTTGTTGAATTAGGAGAGACATATTTCCATGAGCTTGTTAACAGAAGTTTAATACAGCCGGTTGACATAGGGTGTGATGGCAAGGCATGGGGTTGCCAGGTCCACGACACCGTCCTTGATTTCCTCCTTTACAAGGCTACTGAAGAGAACTTCTGCACTATGTTGAGCAATCACTCAAAGCCAGATAGTAGCAGAGTTCGTCGTCTCTCTCTCATGGGAAATGAAGATCAAGGTAGTGTCGAGCAACTGGATTTATCACATGCTCGATCACTTGGTGCTTTTGGGGAATACTTGCCTTCCCTTGCCAAGTCAAATGCTCTGCATGTGCTAGACCTACAAGATTGTCGTGGATTGGGAAATCATCATGTCAAAGCTATCGTAAGACTTTTCCAGCTGAGGTACTTGAACATCTCTTGGACTCGTATAAGTGTGCTTCCTGGACAAATTGAAAACTTGAAGTATCTAGAAACGCTAGACGCGTCAGACTCATGATTAATTGAGCTACCTAAATCAGTTACTGGTCTGAAACGACTAGCACGTCTGTTTGTTCCACGAAGTACTAAATTTCCTGATGGAATTGGGGACATGGAGAACTTGCAAGAGCTTGGGGAAAATATAGACATCTTCCTGCAATCACTAAACTTTATAGAAGAGGTTGGCAAACTAACAAATATGAGAAAGCTGAACATTCATTGGAACTCCTCCGTTGGATCTGATGAAGAGTGCTACAAGGAAAAAAAGCTGAGCATTGTCGTCCCTCTGTAAACTGGACACATGCAAGCTTCATGCCCTCTCTATGAAATTCGACTTGACAGAAAGGGATGCAACCTTCGTAGTGCATCTATTCTTCCCTGCTCTCAATAGCATCCGACTGATTTCTCTCAACCGAGGGAAACTCTCTTGGATTATCAAATGGATGCTTTCACTTGTCAACCTAGAAAGATTATTTATCAGTTATGAGGTGGAGATAGAGCAACAGGATGTTGAGATGGTTGGGAGCGTACCTAACCTGCTCCATTTCGGGCTGTGGTCTCGCTGCGTAGGGCCCAACATCATCATCAGAGGATTTCAACAGTTACAGGCGCTTGAGATCCGATTGGATGGTACGGAGTGGATGTTTCAAGCAGGGGATATGCCGAATCTCAAGATACTTGCCCTCAATATTGATTTGGATAAGTTCAAATCTGGGGGGGGTGGTATTGATTTGGGCATCCAGCACCTCTCCAGCCTTGCTTCTCTCCATGTCGTCATGGATGGCCGTGGCGTGGAGACTGAAGATGTGGAGGCTATTGAAGGTGGTTTGAAGAGCATGGTCGACGCACACCCCAACCGTCCCACTTTGCAAATCCACGGAATATAGGCCACTCCTCCGTGCTCCAGCAGAAGGTCCGCTCTCGCTGCGGCCGAGGGAAAGAGAAAGGGAGGGAGAGAAAGCTTCCATGGCGGCGGCAGCGGCGAATGGCGTGGCTCGGCAGGCGGAGCTCCGGCGGGTGGAGGGCAATGCGTGCTTCCGCAAGGCCCGCCTCGGCGCCGCCATCGACTGCTACACCGAGGCGAGCACACCCGACTTCTCCTCCTCTGCCTTCAAATACCACGCACTCGATTGCCACCAACGCTCGCACTTTGCAAATCGAGAGATTAGGATCATTATTTCAGGTATAAATCCTACTTTGCAAATCAAGAGCCTCTTGCTTTGGGGTGGGTGTACGGCAAGCGAGCGACGGCGAGCGAGCGACGGCGAGATGAGAACGCCTCGAGGGATTTCTCCTCTCCCAGTTGGCCACCGCTTCGGTTGACCCCATGTGTCTCATCCTCTATCTCTGGCTAGCCGCAACCGAGTGGATCAGCCTCGACATCAACGTCGACGACGACCACCATGTCTCATGTCTCTGCCGGCTTCACCGAAATCGGCTTCATCAACCTCTACATCAATGGCAACCTGCAGGCTGCAATCTTTCTTTCTCCACTTAGTGTTGTTGTCCTGCCCCCTCCCACGGTTGCTCCAAATCTCTCTCTTTCAGAACTCTTACCGTGATGATTATAACTTTGATTAATCTCTGTTATTCTTGAGTAGCGATGTCTTTGTGAAATCAATCTGGAGTAATCCAAAAAATTGCAGTTATCTGCTTACAGTTTACTCCCTCCGTCCCAGTTTAGAAGGTGCATAAATTTTTTCGCAGAGACCAAGGAAGGAGCGTGTGAGATTATTTCTTCCTAATCTACCCCTAATTAAATATAAAAGTCATCAAGCTGAAGCACTGCGTCGCATAGTTGGACACGCGCACCATGCAAAGCCTTGCCCGTGCTCCAGCGTTTTGGCCGCACTTCGCGCGCCTGTGCACCTCACCGTCTACATGCCCAATCCATGTGTAGGTTAGCTTGCATGCATTGGTTTTGTCAGGACCACGTGGATTAGAGCTAAAATTTCTTTGACAAATTGATTGAAACTTTGAAGAGACGTGGAGACTATTAGTGCTTTTGTGCTCTTGTAATCGAACCATGCTTTGTAATCGAACCATACTAGAGTACTGTTTGGCAAGGCTTTCCATGCTGGAGTACTAATCGAACCACGCTGGAGTACGCTCGAGCAGTTACTAATCGCTCGCGTCGCTTGGGCCGATGGGATTACTAATCGCTCGCGTCGCTCGAGCAATTACTGCTGAGAACGTCGAAGCGTCGCAAGCGCGCGTCCGGCAGATAAGCGGGGCTATTTTCGGGCGAAATCAACACAGGATTAAAGAGATGCCCTGTAAACTGGGACAACGTGAAAATTTTTATACGCCTTCTAAACTGGGATGGAGGGAGTATCTTTTTATTAGTATCTGTCACGACCCCGATTTCCGGAGCCGAGACGTTTTTGCCTGCAACTGCCCAGGATGTTTCTCAGTTGCGGGGGTGGTACAGATACAATATCAGCACAGCGTTAAAACATTTAGAATATATTACAGAACAACAAAATATGTTTCGCAGCGGTTTAATTTACATTAGACTGGGGCGTGTGAGCCCAAAATTTACATTACAAAAGGAACTTCTACCACAGGCGTCCTTGAGCGTACGGATAAGACCTAAAATTCAAACTCGTCTCCGTCGAAATATTCTTCTTCGTAAGGTGCGTCTTCATTGTCCTGCGCATCTGATATGTATTGTGCAGTAATGAGTACGCGACGTACTCAGCAAGCCACATTGGAAAATTATTCTATTAACTACATGCATTGGATTTCAAAGGAGGGGTGTAGGGTTTTAGTATTAGGTGGATGCATAGCCCTAGTCTCCGCATTAGCAGTTCAAATCTTCTTCATTAAAACAGCTTTGAGACAAAATGTTGTGTTTAATTAACCCTGCTGGGTTCGCGACAAGTTCAAATACCATCACAAAACACTACTTGTGCCTCGTACCGAGAATCACCTCTAAACACAGTTCCAATGACCGGGAACACGGCGTATTCGAATACCATTTGAATTGACTCTATAGAGTTGCTTACCCACATGATCACCATACCTCTTAACGTCACTGCAGTCTTACACATCCCAGTTGGTGTGTCGACAGAGGTAGGCTATCAAGGCTTTTTATCTGCTCTATCTTTTGAAGTTTCTACCCATGAACTTTCATCACTCGAACTCCCAAGAGCCGATGGGCCAATGTCAACTACGCGGTTCGGGAGTCGGGTGAGTTCCAGTTGTGATTACCTACCGAGTAGCCTATCACCATATTTGCTTCTGCGGGCCTCCCAGAGAAGTGGGACGGCAAGCCAGTCTGTAGTTCTCCAGCGGGTAGAGCAGACTTACTAGGCCAGGTCGACAAGTCGAACATGTGGTTGAGCGGTTCTTATGTTTATCACTAAGCACAAGGGTTGTATCCTTAACTGCCCCGACTAAGGAAATCCTCCTGATTTCCGTTACTCCCTGGAAGGTGTATGGCTGCACACTCAACACGTAAGGGCCCCATCTTCTCTGTCCCCATCCGTCGGCAATTTCTCATTTATGAAAACACATACTCCGAGTTCAACTAGGGTTATCAATTATCCCTAAACTTTATCTAGCCTAACTTCTAATGCCGGTGAAGGATACTGGTATATATATATGTATATATATATATATCTTATTTTCATTCTAGGGTTTTCGAGGTGAATATGGCCTACAAGAATTGACTGGGCTGTGGGGGTGGTAGGTATTAACTACGCCTCATGTCATTCCAAAATGCACGTAGGAAATTAACATGTGGAAAATAATAACTAATCTAGTAATTACGGTAATTAGCAAGGCAGGTAGGATCAACATGGACAAGAAATGTAACTTGCCTACTGCACTGTAGTCGTTCGGGTCGTTGTCCTCATGAAGATCCTCACCGTCGGGTTCCTGCTCGAGCGTCGGTTCGCCACTAACGTTCCCTAGTTGCAAGAAAATCCAAAGAAACATACACACATAAGTCCGGGCTCGACGAATGATAGCTGGGAGCAAAATGTATATTAATTGAAAATAATACTAAAAATAAGGTGTGTGGGTGTGTGGGATTGGAACCGGGACGTCGAGAAGTTGAAGGAAATGGTGGAATCGGAGTTAAGTTTTCGGACAGAGAGCCGGAGGCATAGGAGTTTTTGTGGGTTTTGGGGATCAAGAAGTGAAAATTCGGATTTATGGATATCAGAAATAGAACCGCGTCATCGAGACGATCGAAACGGTATATATATATATATATGTTTTTAGGGTTTTGGGCCCGACGGGTTGGACCTGGGCCCGCATGGGTATTGGGCCCAATAGGGCTCTCGAGTTGGGCTTGGACTTGGGCTGAAAATGGGTTGGGTTGGACTTGGATTAGGGCTGGGTATGGGTTTGGGTTAGGGTTTTGGGCTCAACAGAATAAAAGAAAAAGAAAATCAGATTTTTAATGGGCTCACTCGAATTTGGTTAGTGGGCTGCTGATGGGCTGCTTACTGGGCTTGGCCTAGTAACAGAAATAATAATAAAAAGAAAAAGGAAAAGGAAAACAGGCTTCTCCTCGGGCGGCGCGTCGTGGCGGCGACGGCGACAGGACAAGGCGACGATCAGGAGGAGGGAGAAGATGGGGGTGGGCCGAGGGAGATGGTGATGGGCTGAGGAAGAGGAATTCGGCCTAGAACAAGATTTTTGAATTTTCAAAATTTTGTAAAAATTCGATTTGTCACATCCTTCCCCCCCTTAAAGAGAATCTCGTCCTCAAGATGGGTTCTTACTTGGAAAACAGCTGCGGGTATTCCTGTCGTAGATCTGACTCTTTCTCCCATGTAGCTTCTTGTTCTGTGTGATTTTTCCATAAGACTCGGCAGAACCTGACGTTCCGATTTCTTAGCTGACACTCCATCGTTTCGAGAATTCTGATTGGTTCCTCCTGGTATGTCAGATCGTATTGGAGCTCTATTTCTTCTAAAGCTATCTTCTTCTCTGGCGTTTGAATGCACTTCCAGAGCTGAGATATGTGGTACACGTCGTGTATTCCCTTGAGCTTTGGACTCAGCTCCAGTCTATAGGCTACTTCGCCGATCCTTTTTATGATCTTGAATGGTCCAACATATCTAGGCGCTAATTTTCCCTTTATCTGGAATCGACGTACCGCTTTAAAAGGTGTGACCTTAAGATATGCATAGTCTCCTTCTTCAAGACTGAAATCCAGTCGTCCCTTATCTGCATACTGTTTTTGATGGGCTTGAGCGGTCTTTAACTTCTCTCTAATTATCTTTAGCTTCGGCGTTGACGGGGGGAACCCATCCGGGTAGGCCCAGCACGGCGAGTCGGCCCAACAGGCTCGGGGAGTTCCACGGAGGCCCACTTGGATAAAAGCCCAAGTAAGGCCCACACGGACGCAACGTCCGAGTGCCATCAAGGAAGGCGTTACAACCTCATCAAGGCATGCGTTTCGCTAACATGAAGACTGGCGTTACTCGGACGGTTACGCAGAATAAATGTATCAATTAAATTATGCAATTACTATAGCACGGTCGACTGGCCGAGTCGGCACACGTACTGCCTATATAAGGCAAGAGCCCCGTGCAAAGGGGAGAGTTTTTCCGGAGGCTAGAGGCTAGGCATTATCTTCAAGCTCTAGGCAAGAATCCACCATTGTTTCTGTAATCTTTCTCACGCAAGGCTAGTAATATAAACAGTAGGAATAGGGTGTTACCTCCGCCATTGGAGGGCCTAAACCTGGGTAAAAATCACTTGTGTGAACCCGCTTGAATCTTCCACGTGCGCTCCCCAAAATCCAACTAGAAATGTATACTGCCGCGAAATCCCCGCAACAGTTGGTGCGCTAGGTAGGGGCAGCGCATGTTGGAGCTATGATCCAGGCGGGATCCTCTCCAGCAACCGGCGGCAAGCTGGTGGCCGGCGACGCGCCGTTCACCGAGCACCTCGAAGGCACGGAGTTCCTCTTCGAAAGCCTTCGTTTTGTGGCCGACACCTTCGGCCAACTAAACCTCCAGGACCCGCTTCCCCGTTCCACGGTGGAATCAGAGCCTGAGTACCAGCTGGGATCTCCTTCCGCTCCAGGCAATGGCATGAAGCATTCCCAGCTCGTCGCCATGGTGGGCGCCGAATTCCTCCTCCCCGTCTTGGATTCCGAATCCGATGGGGACGAGAGTTCGCATAGCCGAACCGCCTCGGCTGAGGTATATGTGGTCGGGCCCGGCGCCACAAACGACGCGGGCACGTCTGCCGCGGCGGCCAGGGCGGCGAATGAGCACCTGCTCACGCCCATCGATGGGCAATCGGAAGCTGAGAAGGCCTTAGAGGCATCTCAGCGAGCCATCCTTGCTGAGCGAGAGCGTCTCGATCAGGAGAGAGCAGCTCTCGAGGAGCGAGAACGGCAGCATGATGAGCCCCGCGGTTCACGCGGACGCGCGAACCGGCGTGCTTCTTCAACCGCCCGGAGGAGCCGGGTCGTTCGCGCCCCTCTCTTCGGGCGAGAGCAACGGTGTCCCTGTCTACCAAACACCGGCCCAAAATCTCCTCGCGGCTGCCGCTCTGGCCGACTTGCTGCCGCCCCCGGTGGATGGTCCTGCGGCAGAGATCCAACGCCGAGTCGTTACCCTGATGAAGACAGCGGTGGAGCAGCAGAACGAGGCCAGTTCGATCAGCAACCGACTGGCCTCTGGAGCCACGCGGAGCCGGCGTTCAGCGGCTCCGAGTCGCCCCATCACTGTGGGCTCATCACAGCCGAGTCGATCCACGAATCGGCGTCCTGATGCTCGCCAGGAGATCAACCGACTCCAGGCAGAGCGACGTCAAGCCGGCTCCCTCCGAGCTTGGGCAAACGATGCTCGTGACGACATCGAGGGACGACGGGCGGCCAGGTTACGGGCTGAACGTCGTGGTGACGAAGTCAACCAGCCGGGCGGCTCCGCCTCTACCGGTCCACTGTGTTTTAGCAGGCGGATTCGATCTGAGCCGTTTCCGGACCGGTTCCGGATCGCCAGCGGCGTCGACAAGTACGATGGCACTGCCAAGCCGGAAACTTGGCTTGCCGACTACTTAGTCGCGTGCAACATTGGAGGAGGCAATGAGCATGTCGCCCTCTGAAGCCTACCCCTGATGCTTGAAGGGTCAGCTCGGGCATGGCTTAACAGCCTACCCAAAGACAGCATCTATGACTGGAGGGACCTCCAAGAGGTCTTCGTCAAAAACTTTGAGGGCACATACAAGCGCCCCGGGAATGCGCAAGACCTATGGCTTTGCGTCTAAGAGAAGGGGGAGTCGGTCCGCGACTACATCCAGCGCTGGACTCGGCTGCGTAACTCCATCGAAGACGTCACCGAGACGCAGGCCATTCAGGCCTTTTCCCAAGGAGTCAAATATGAGTTCCTAAAGCACAAGTTGGCCCGGTCTAACATCCAGACCATGGGCCGACTCATGGAGGTCGCCAGCAAGTACGCAACGGGCGAGGAGGCCATGCGGTACGAGGACAAGGGCAAGTCAAAAGCCGAGTCCTCGAGCCGTAAAGTTCCCATCGACTCAGGTCGGAAGCGTGTGGACAGTCGCCCCTCGAAGCGGAAGGCTGGTGGCGGAGATGGGGTCAGCGGAGCTGACCTAGTCGCGGCCGCTGAACGTGGCCCCCAGCGTGGTGAAGCCGGCCGGAAGAAAGAGCACCCTTGGCAGCAGCGCAAGGCGCCGAAGCTCACCTTCGAGGAAATCCTCGATAGGCCCTGCTCCTTCCACAGCACCGCCGACTATCAGGCGGGGCATTCAACCCGAGAGTGCAGCTTCCTGCAGCGTCTTCGGGAAGAAAAGCAACCCGAGCCTGACGCCGGCGGAGAAGGAGGTTCCGTTGCAGGTGGCGGCGCCGCACAGTACCCCCCTCAAAGGGGTGTACTCATGATCTTTCAAGGATCCGACTCCAAAAGGGGTCGGACGCTGCGCTGTCGCGAAGTAAACGCGATGGCGCCTGCGGTCCCTCAGTGGTTGGAGTGGTCCGAGGTGCCAGTCGGATTCAGCTGACTCGACCACCCGGATCGAGTCCCGCACCTTGGTAAGCACCCCTTGGTGGTGGATCCGCAAGTCGGCGGGTTCAAACTCCGCAAGGTCCTGATGGATGGTGGCTCCAGCATCAATATAATCTTCATGGACACTCTGAAGAAGATGCAGGTCCCGGAGACCCAGCTCCGTCCCAGTAGCACTTCCTTCCACGGAATAGTGCCTGGGAAGTGCGCCAAGCCTCTGGGTCAGGTTTCCCTAGAAGTTGTGTTCGGCGAACCGAACAACTTCCGGGTCGAGACCTTGACCTTTAAGGTAGTCGGCTTTAAGAGCGCCTACCATGCGATCTTTGGTTGCCCGGCCTATGCCAAATTCATGGCTAGGCCGTGCTATACATACCTTAAGCTGAAGA
This sequence comes from Stipa capillata, assembly GCA_019208055.1. Taxonomy (NCBI): domain Eukaryota; kingdom Viridiplantae; phylum Streptophyta; class Magnoliopsida; order Poales; family Poaceae; genus Stipa; species Stipa capillata. The sequence goes on along the minus strand of JAGXJF010003150.1, from coordinate 76,834 downwards.
TGCCAGGTCCAAAGGGCATCATCACCATCACTGGCGACTTTGAGCGCTCCAACGAGTGCGACCTCGCCAGTGCGGATATAGCCAAATCCTTGATTGCGGCTCAGGAGCTAGAAAGCATCCAAAGGTCTGCCGACCCAGACCAAGCTCCACCTTGTAAGAAGGCGGCGACCGAGTCCACCTTCCAATCGGCCAAGGACACTAAACGTGTCCAGGTCCACCCTGAGGATTCATCTAAGACGGTCCAGATCGGGACTGACCTTGAGGCCAAATAGGAAGGCGCGCTCGTCGACTTCCTTCGTGAGAATTGGAACATCTTCGCATGGAAGCCAGCTACTGCGCAAAGCTATCGGAGAGGAAAACGCCCAACTCCTCGCAGTCGGGTTCATCAAGGAAGTTCTTCACCCGGACTGGTTGGCAAACCCGGTCCTGGTTCTTAAGAAGAACAAAACTTGGCGCATGTGCGTGGACTACACGTCCCTGAACAAAGCATGCCCCAAGGACCCGTTCGCTTTACCTCGTGTTGATCAAGTCGTCGACTCCACAGCCGGTTGCGAACGCTTATGTTTTCTGGATGCCTATTCAAGCTATCACCAGATCAAAATGAAAGAATCAGATCAAATAAAGACTTCTTTCATTACCCTGTTTGGGGCTTTTTGTTATATCACCATGCCTTTTGGTTTGAAAAATGCTGGCGCAACATATCAGGTTGTATGCAAAAATGTTTGCACGACCAGATAGGCAGAAATGTCCAGGCTTACATTGACGGCATTGTGGTGAAGATAAAAAAGACTGTGGATCTCTTGACTGGTTTGGCCGAAACCTTCGCCAATCTCAGGAGGTTCGACATGAAGCTCAACCCGGAGAAGTGCGTCTTCGGAGTTCCTGCCGACAAACTGCTCAGTTTCATCGTTTCCGAGCGAGGAATCGAGGCGAACCCGGACAAGCTTGATGCCATCACCAAGATGGGCAAACCGAAGGATCTGAAGGCTGTCCAGCGCCTAACCGGGTGTGTAGCCGCTCTAAGTCGGTTTATTGCCCGACTCGGTAAGAAGGATTTGTCTTTTTACCGAATTATCAAGAAATCCGACTCCTTCGAGTGGACAAACGAGGCTCAAAAAGTCTTTGAGGATCTCAAGCGCCTTCTGTCAACGCCCCCAATTCTCGCTGCACCAATGGAAGGAGAGCCCATGCTGCTGTACATCGCGGCCACAAATCACGTGGTCAGCATTGTTCTAGTGGTGGAGCGTGCAGAAGAAGGCCGAGTACAGAAGGTGCAGCGACCTGTCTATTACGTCAGTGAGGTCCTCTCCGAGTCGAAGCAGCGCTATCCACACTACCAGAAACTCATCTATGGCGTGTTCCTGGCGACTCGGAAGCTGGTACATTACTTCCAAGCCCACTCGGTTACCGTGGTCAGCCACGCCCCTTTGTCCGACATCATCAACAATCGGGATGCCACGGGCCGAGTTGCTAAGTGGGCGATAGAGCTCATGCCTCATGACATCAGCTACGAGCCCCGCAAGGCTATCAAGTCTCAGACTCTCGCGGACTTCATCGTCGAGTGGACTGAAAGCCAGTCCCTCCGACTCAAGTGCACCTGGAGCACTGGGTCATGTACTTCGACGGTTCGAAGATGCTCGCGGGCACGGGGGCTGGAGTCATCCTCATCTCCCCCAAAGGCGACAAGCTGAATTACGTGCTGCAAATCCACTTCGCCGCCTCCAACAATGTGGCGGAATACGAGGCGTTACTGCTTGGCTTGCGCATTGTAGTCTCACTCGGCATTCGCTGGCTCCTTTGCCTCGGCGACTCGGATCTGGTGGTGCAGCAAGTAATGAAGACATGGGATGCCAAGGACCCCACCATGGCGGCATATTGTGCTGCTGTGCATCGGTTAGAAGGACACTTCGACGGCCTCGAACTTCATCATGTTCGCCGGGCGATAATGAGGCAGCCGACTCCCTTGCCAGGATCGGCTCTGCTCGAGAAAAAGTGCCACCTGGAGTGTTCCTTCAGCAACTTTTCCAGCCGTCCGTTAAATTGGAGTCGGCGACCGAGTCATCTGAAGCCGGGTCGACACACCCTGAACTGGCTCACCCAGCCCAGGAAGACGTCTTGGCGGTTGTTCCCCTCTGGACTCAGCCGTTCCTTGCTTAACTTTTGCACAAGGAATTACCTGAGGATCCGACTGAAACGCGCCGCATTGTGTGCCGCGCTCGAGCTTACACCATCATTAACGATGAGCTTTACAAGCGCAGCACCACTGGAATCTTCCAGCATTGCATTTCCCCGGAAGAAGGCCGAATGTTGCTTGAGAAAATCCACTCGGGACTCTGCGGCCACCACGCTTCGTCATGGGCCTTGGTCGCCAAAGCCTTTCGTCATGGTTTCTTCTGGCTCACTGCCCATGCTGATGCAGAAGAACTTGTTCGAACTTGCGAAGGGTGTCAGAGGTACGCCCGCCAAACACACATGCCGGCTACCGCACTCAAGACCATCCCAATCACATGGCCCTTTGCCGTGTGGGGACTCGACATGGTAGGTCCGCTTAAAACAGCCGGAGGAGGTTTCACTCATCTCCTTGTGGCGGTGGACAAGTTTACAAAGTGGATCGAAGCCAAGCCAATCATGAAACTTGATGGTCCGACTGCCGTCAACTTCATGAAGGGAGTTATCTTCCGATTCGGTATCCCTCACAGCATCATCATCGACAATGGCAAGAACTTCACTGCTGAAGTCTTCCGCCAGTTTTGCCAGGATCATGGAATCCGAATCGACTTTGCCTCCGTGGCTCATCTGCAGTCCAACGGCCAAGTCGAGTGCTCCAATGCTCTTATTCTTCAAGGCATTATGCATCGGTTGTTAGTCTCGTTGCAACGGGCCACCGGCTGCTGGATCGACAAGCTTCCGTCTATCCTCTGGAGTTTAAGGACAACTCCAAACTGGTCGACTGGCTACACGCCTTTCTTCATGGTTTACGGAGCCGAAGCCGTCCTGCCGAGTGACATCCTCCACGACTCCCCGTGAGTCATGACACCCGTGGAAAAGGATGCCGAGTCGGTGCGACAAGACGATCTTGACCTCTTGGAGGAAGCGCGGGAACTCGCCCTTTCACGCTCGGCTATCTATCAACAGAACTTGCGTCGTTATCACAGTCGACAAGTTCGGGGCCGAGTCTTCAACAAAGGAGATTTGGTCCTCTGACTAATCCAAGACAAGGCGGGCATGCACAAGTTGTCTCCGCCTTGGGAAGGCCCGTTCATCATCAACCAGGTGCTGCACAACGGCGCGTACCGACTGGAGGACCCGGCAACCGGCGCAGTCACTGAAAGGACTTGGAATATTGCTCAGCTGCGTCCCTTTTTCACTTAAACTTTGTACTTCTAGCAGTTCATTGTTTCATTATAAATAAACATTTGTTTCCCTCGAGCGGCACTCGGGAAGCACTTTGTTTCTTCAATTTTATGTCGGACTCCTTTTTGTCCATTTTATGACTTAACTACGTTCCCTTGGGCACTCCCGGGGGTTACGTTTAAAAAACCGAGTGGCTTAACTTCGGGCAACCCCTGGAAGCTACCTCAACCCACTGGGTGATTTATCACTCGGTACAAGTTATTTCGGATCTCCTAACTTTGTTTTTACAAGAGCGCCTAGGTAAACGTGTACGGTACCTAAGGCCCACTCTTCATCCCCAACTACAGTCGCAACCCGGCTGTCCAGTTGGCAAGAGCAAAAGCTAAAGGTCGGCCTGCACGCGAAAGAATCCGACTCGGCGGAAAAAGCAAATTCGGACGAACCAAATAACTTGTGCAAAATCAGGATAAATTGAAAGCATTTCCATTCAAAACAAAACATAATCTTTTCATTTTTTTCTACTCGGCATACCGAGAGATATTACATGATAATTTTTTATTCTTCTGGAGTTGCTTCTACGCGCTCCTCCAGGTCGGTAAACTCGATGATCCAGCTGGCGGCGGCGCGGACTCGGGGAAGGAGCTCCAGAGGGTTGACCGACTGTCTCTCTGTGTCGAGTGGTGCTCCAGCGGAGATGCTATCGACGTCCGCATCGGGATGGTGCGCCAACACCATGGCCAGCGCCATGCCGGCTCGCGAGCGGGCTGCCGACTCCTTCCACTTCTCCACCTCCGCCGAGTCTTGCGACAGCTTGTCGGCGAGGGCGAAGATGCTAGAGCCCGGCTCTTCTCCGGGCCATAGCTTGGCGCAGAGGCTTTGGGCAGCTGACTTCATGTTCTGCACTAAACTCTTGACTTGGAGGAGTCGGTCCTCCACAAGCACGACGCAGCTGGACATCTGCTCAGGTGTCCGGAAGGCGTCAAGAGCTGACCTCGCCGGGTCGGATAGTGCGTGAAGTCGAAGCGTCGCCCGCCTTGCCTACTCCTCCAGTTCTGGGCAAGCATCTGGGTGCGAATTATTGCAAGGAAACGAACAAAGAAGCATGCAAAAAGAGGGAAACAAAGAACTCGGAGGCTTACCGAGTAGAGTCTCATTAGTTTTCTTGAGACGGCTTATGAGTTCTCCCTCACGCTTCTCCCAGTCGACGATGGCCACGGCGTGTCGCTTCTGCGACTCGGTCATCTGCCTGGCAAAGTCATCGACAGCCGCCTGCAGCTTGCGGTTCGCAGCCTGCGATTGCTCGTACTGCGCCACCAGCCGCTCATGCTCCGACTGCAGCATGGCGGTGGTCATCATTTGTGCGTGAGCTTCTTGCAACTCGCTGTCAAGCTCGGCCACTTTGGCATCGAGCATTTCTGTTGCTTTGGCCATCGGGATCATAGCCTTCATTTCTTCCCGAAGTCGAGCGTTTTCGGCTTCGACGTCTGCCGACTCAAGAAAGTCAATACCAGCAAAACCTTAAGGCAAAGGAGCTGAAGACTCAAATACTTACTCCCGATGGCGGCGAGCTTCTCTTCGAGCCGCCGACTCTTGGCCCTTTCTTCGGCCAACGCCTTCTCAAGGGAGGCGTTCCTCTCCACGAGGGCCTGGCCGTTTCCGCTGAGTCGGATCACAACCTGGACAAGGAAAAGTCTCGTCAGCATAACCCAAATTATTAAGTCTCCAACCGACTCAACCAGTCGGCTAGAGACTCGGGGGCTACACCCACTGGGTGCACTGATCGTGCTCCCAGTGCTCAGAACTAAACAAAGTTCAGATGCAAAACTTACGCCGACGGAAGACTCCAAAACCTCGGCCGAGTCCGCCAAGGATTTTGCCGCATCAGCAAATTCTCTAATCTTGGAGCTAAGGGCAGCGACGTGGTCGGTGGCTGCTTCCACTGCCGACAAGTCCCCCGTGCTGCAACTCGGCAACAGCAACGCGGCCACGAGGCTACCGGACGAACCCGGTGCTGACTCTTCGGTTGCGGGCGCAGGAGCCAAGGCCAGGCTCTGCTCGGCCACCAGAGAAGACTCGGTGATGAGCTGGCCTCCGGCTCCGCCTGCTGGTTCTGAGGAGTCGGCACCGATCGCAGTTGCCGGTCCGTCATCGCCTCGCTGGAGGGAGCTGGCGGAGGCTGCGGGTCATCAGCCGGAGCCCCGGTTGACCCGGCACCCGTGCCAGACTCCGGCGCCATCTCCACGGGCGCAGCAGGCTGCGGCCTGCTGGGTGCGGCAGCAGCCGGAGGCACGTTTGACTTGGCACCCGCGGCAGACTCCGATGCCACAGCGGGGGCGGTTGGCGTCTGCGTGCTGGGCTCGGCCGCAGTCGGAGCCGGAGAAGCCAACTCCGGCAGCGGGACCGGAGTCGGGGCCGTCGACAGGCCGGTTGTGAAGTCTCCTTTGTCGGAGAACTTCTTTTGGATTCTGCGACATTAAAAACCAAACCGACTTCAGCATCTTCATCTTCGACCGGAGTATGAGGCAAGACAAAAAGACTTGTACCTGGTGGTTGTGGGGATTGTCTTCTTCTTCGGTTTCCCTAGGGCGGGCGGACCCCCGGAGGAATTGGCGGGTGCCGGCTGAGGCGCAGTCGGCTTGGCAATGGGAGCTAGAGCTTGTGCCGTGGAGCCGGCAGGTACGGCTCGTGCCCGCTTGGCGGCTGACTCCGCCTGAGCCGGCTCCGCCTCCGCTTGCAGGGTCTTAGACCCGGAGGCGTCGCCTTCACGCCTCCGTTTGGAGGTCAGGGGGACCCCTTCCGACTCGGTATCCGAGTCGACCTGAACGCCGCCCTCGGGGGCTTCTTCGTCGACCTCCACGTTGTCCAACGCCTCCGGAGCTGAACTTTGCTCGGGGAGTGGCGGCATGGAGTTCAAGTTAAGGAAAGTCTGCAGCATTAAAAGACTCGGAGTTAGGAGGAACGAATAACCAACAATATACAAGAATCTGACTTGGAATGCGAGACACTTACAGTCGGCGGGGGTTGGCAGTAGAAAAGGGGGTCACGTGCGGCGCCCTGGTGAGTCCGGTTCGCTCCTTGGTCAAGTTCTTCAGGAGATCCATGAAAAGATCATTCGGAAGCCCATCGACCAACACCCTGGTCGAGTCGGATGCACCCGAGTACTCCCACATCGGGTGCGCCCGGGCTTGAAGCGGTTGGATTCGCCAACTCAACCAGGTGGCGATGAGGTCGGTGCCCGTGAGCCCTTTCTCCTGGAGTCTCTGAATCCTCCTCAGGAGTCGGTCGACCTCGGGCATCTCCGTGCTGGAGGGTTTGGTGCTCCAACGCTTCCGCCACTCGGGAGGACCTTCGGTGTACGGGGGGAGCCCTTCGTGGCCAGTCGGCGTGCGCTCATCCGGGCAGTAGAACCACCCGTCCTGTCACTTCCGCACGGTGTCCGGGAGTTGCAACTTGAAGTACCGAGCGCCGGCCTTGACTTGAATGCCGGCTCCCCCGTAGACGCATAGGCAGCCGCCGGCTTTGATGGGCTACGCCTTCACCAGGAAGATCTTCTTCCACAACCCCCAGTGAGGCCAAGTCCCCAGATAGCATTCGCACAGCGTGATGAAACACGCAATGTGTAGAATGCCATTGAGGCTCAGATGATGAAGCTGGAGGCCGTAGAAGAAGAGAAGGCCATGCACGAAGTCGTGTGGGGGCAGCGAGAAGCCCCGCTCGATGAACGGGATGATCATCACGCGTTCGTGCACGTGCGGAGCGGGCTTCTCCTCTTGATACGGAGCCCTCCAGTTGCCGATGGCGTGGGGCCCGAGAGGATCCGGTCGGTTACAACCGACGGGACCCAGTCGCCCTTTTTCCACCCCTCAGAATGGGTAGCGGTGGCGGAGGAGGAAGCGTCGGTCTTCTTGCCTTTGCCGGTGCGCGACATGGTCGGATGGCTGAAGGACGGCGGCGAAACGGGAGTTTTTCTCGGGAAGAGGGGAAGCAATGCGCGGTGGCGGAGCTCTAGAGGCAAAGGGCTTGGGCGCGAGGAAGACGAAGGCAGATGGGAAGTGCGGCCGCCCTACGCCCGCTTTTATAGCCGAGGGAGGCAAACCGTCGGCAATCGTGCGTCCTACGTGGCGGCAAACCGCCGCGGCAACCGTCGTCCCGCACGCGCGAGCCCGCGAGATTCAGGTGCCTTTTTCGCCATGACTCGGCATCCCAGGCGTCTTGACCGGCGAGCATTGCGTCAGCAACCATCCCGCATGCGCCGCCCGCGTGATTCGGGCGCAATTATGATGAACCGTCGCATCGGACGTCACGCGAAGTCATAGCGGCAGCAGCGGATGTCTCGGGCACGCTTCGCGCAGGACTCGAGGCGAAATCATTGCGCTGCGGTGCTGCAGGCGCTCTGTCCAACCAACTGTGCGCATTAAATGCTGAACCGACGTCGTGTACAATCAAGACGGTACTGTGTGACATAAACCGGCTTCGACCGGGTTCGGTTCGATCGAGTCGAATCATGCTCGGACACCGAGTCAGCTTGAAGTCGGTTTGGCTCACTGGGATACGTCACAAGTTGTACCGACTCCACCAAACAATTCCGAGGCGCATAGTTCTGCGAAAGGGTGCCGATGGCCGACCCAACAGGGTTCGCAGGTCACTCGGCAACACCCAAGCTAAGGACGAACCCGTCATCCACAGCGGCGCAAGATAGTCCCTGATTCAGAGCCGGACGCCACTCAAGGTGGCAACGGGTCGGGTTCGGGCGGGTAGAACTCTCCCGAACCCGTGCCCGAACCCGTTAGCCTGCCCAATACCCGCCCGCGAAAATCCCCGCGGGGGACAAATTATACCCATACCCGAACCCGTGGATACCCGGATACCCATGGATATCCATGGAGATAGCACAGATAAAAAACATCACAGGCAGCAGACCGGCCCTCCGCTGCTCCGCTCCTCCACTGCTCGCCATCGCCGACCGGCCCAGCAAGGCCGCTTTGGCTCGCGGTCGCCGGCTGCCCGCCATGCCCAGGTGGATGCGGAGGTCGCCACCCCGGGGCGTGGGGTGGATTGCCCTCCATGGTCGCTGCGCCGCCTCGCCGATGCTAGTGGAGGGATTGGGATGGGGGCGGAGGCCGGCGGGATTCCAACGGGTGACGGCCGACGAGCAGCGGGATGGAGGTGGTTCTCGGCCTGGTGCGGGGCGGCGGCCGGTGGGATCGGGGGCTCGGGGGCCGGTGGTTCTCGGCCTAGTGCGGGGCTGGCGGCCGACGGGATTGGGGAAGGGGAAGGGGAGCGGGCTGGGGAGGAGCTCGAGCGTCGGCGGCGGAGTGGGGTGGAGGCGGGTGGCAGCCGGTCCGCCGGTGGGATCGGAGCAGCTCACGGCTGGCGGCCGGCGGGATCGGGTAGGGGAAGGGGATTAGGGATAGGGAATGGGGGCGGGTGGCGGCCGAATGGGTGACAGGGTAAGTGGGTGACCGGGCTAGGAAACTAGGGTTTAGATTTTTTTCTATATGGCCTACATGTCAGTGACTATTTTCGGGTACCCATGGATATCCATGGAGCTATATTTGACTCCATACCCGACCCGTGAGTTCACGGGTACCCGCCCGCGAGGATCCACGGGTCTAGTTTGTCCTCCATACCCGAGCTCCATGGGTATATTACCCGCGGGTACCCGGATCCATGGATAAAATTGCCAACTTGAGACGCCACAGCGGCGCAGAATGGTTCACTGATTCGGGAATCAATGCCGGAGTTCGAGGACTCGGTTTCAAAGCTGAAGATCGAAGGCGTCCCCCCTGCGGGCACAAGATGGCAACGGTCCACTCGGACATGCCAGGCGCTATTTCGGATTCACTCGAAATTCATGATACGCCTCCCGGAAGGCCACTAGCCGACTTCCCCAGCCGGAAAGCGCGGGTATCACCGAATTCCTAGCACTTAGCACAAACTTAACCTTTTTTAGGTATCACGGGAGTCCATCAAGGTCTCTCCATCAGCGACTTGGGCATACGCAGCTTGCTCACCAGTCGGCATCCGTGTCTAGACCTCGAAGCACTTGGGGGCTACTAACGGGGGGAAACCATCCGGGTAGGCCCAGCACGGCGAGTCGGCCCAACAGGCTCGGGGAGTTCCACGGAGGCCCACTCGGATAAAGGCCCAAGTAAGGCCCACACGGACGCAACGTCCGAGTGCCATCAAGGAAGGCGTTACAACCTCATCAAGGCATGCGTTTCGCTAACATGAAGACTAGCGTTACTCGGACGGTTACGCAGAATAAATGTATCAATTAAATTATGCAATTACTGTAGCACGATTGACTGGTCGAGTCGGCACACGTACAGCCTATATAAGGCAAGAGCCCCGTGCAAAGGGGAGAGTTTTTCCGGAGGCTAGAGGCTAGGCATTATCTTCAAGCTCTAGGCAAGAATCCACCATTGTTTCTATAATCTTTCTCACGCAAGGCTAGTAATATAAACAGCAGGAGTAGGGTGTTACCTCCACCATTGGAGGGCCTGAACCTGGGTAAAAACCACTTGTGTGAACCCGCTTGAATCTTCCACGTGCGCTCCCCAAAATCCTACTAGAAATGTATACTGCCGCGAAATCCCCGCGACAGGCGTCTTGGACTACTTGTGGACCATATAGCTGCTTTTCACCGGTATCTGTCTAGTTTAGTGGGGTACGGCATTCTCTTCCATATAATGCTTCAAACGGTGACATTCCAATGCTTGCCTGATAACTATTGTTGTAGGAAAATTCTGCAAAAGGTAGGCAGGTATCCCAAGTTGCTCCATATACCAGGGCACACGATCTCAACATGTCTTCGAGTATCTGGTTTACTCTCTCAGTTTGTCCTCCGATCTGGGGATGATAAGCCGTACTGAAAGCTAGGTCTGTTTCCATGGCTTCATGCAATTTTTCCTAGAATTTTGAGGTGAATTGCGGTCCTCTGTCAGAGATTATTCTCTTGGGAATTCCATGGAGGACTACTATTCTGGTTAAGTACAACTCTGCCAACTTGTCTTTGCCATAGGTCTGTTTTATTGGCAAGAAATGTGCCACTTTGATCAACATATCGACGATTACCCAAATGGCATCGTATCCAGTTTGGGTCTTGGGAAGCCTGGTAATGAAGTCCATGCCTATCTCTTCCCATTTCCATTCTGGTATGGGTAGTGGCTGAAATAGTCCGGCTGGTCTCTGATGGCTTGCTTTTACTTGTTGACACACGTCACACAGTGCTATATACTCTACTATTTCTCTCATCATGTTGTTCCACCAGAACTTCTTTTTCAGATCTTGATACATTTTTTGTTCCGCCAGGGTGATAGAAAACTGTGATGAATGGGCCTCTTTCAAAATCAGCTCTCTCAGTTCCTTCTTATCCGGCACGCATAACCAGTTTTGGAACCGTAGTATTCCTTGGTCGTCTATGGAAAAATTGGGTATATCTTTTTCCTTTAGCCCAATTCTTAGTTTTTGGACATCTTTATCTTCTTGTGCTTCTTTAATTTGCTCTGTCAGGTTCGATCGCATTTCCAATGCTGCTACGAACCCTTCATCTCCTATTTCTAAGTTTAGCTTCTAGAATTCTTTCCATAATTCTGGCTGCTCTTTTTGCACAATTGCGGTGCTATGATATACCTTTCGACTTAAGGCATTAGCCACTACATTGGCTTTGCCTGGCTTATATTGAACATCCAGGTTGTAATCCTTTATTAATTCCAGCCATCTTCGTTGCCGCAAATTAAGGTCTGGTTGCGTGAAGATATATTTTAAGCTCTTATGGTCAATGAATACTTCACACTTGTTTCCCAACAGGTAGTGTCTCCAAATCTTCAGGGCATGCACTACTGCGGCTAATTCCAAATCATGGGTTGGGTAGTTCAGCTCATGTGGTCTTAGCTGACGTGAGGCATAAGCTACCACTTTCCCTTCTTGCATCAACACACATCCTATTCCTTGCCTCGATGCATCACAATATACTTGGAAATCCTTGCTCGTGTCAGGCAATGTGAGGACGGGGGCGGTAGTCAATTTGACTTTTAATTCTTGAAATCCCTTTTCACAATTGTCAGTCCATTCAAATGGTTTGTCCTTCCTTAACAACTGCGTAAGGGGGTGGGATATCTTTGAGAATCCCTCTATAAATCTCCTATAATAACCTGCCAAACCTAGGAAGCTTCTGACCTCCGTTACTGTGGTTGGCGGTTTCCATTCCAACACTGCCTTTACTTTCTCTGGGTCTACCTTAACTCCTTTATCCATGATGATGTGGCCTAGGAAGGCTATCTCTTTGGTCCAAAACTCACATTTAGAAAACTTGGCATACAGCTAATGTTCCCTTAGTTTTGTCAGCACTAGGTGCAGATGAAATTAAATCTTTATGTACTGACTCCTAAGCGAATTATTTGGGATTGTGAAGTGAAAGAAATCATTTTATCCACTAATAGTGGCCAAATTGGCGTATTACCAAACCATGCCTGACTGCTAGAATAAACTAGGATGTCATCCACGAATACCACTACAAATCAGTCTAGGTAGTCCATTAGCACATTGTTCATTAAGTTCATGAAGACTGCCGGGCCATTGGTCAGTCCGAATGGCACTACCATGAACTCATATAAGCCATACCGGGTGGTAAATGCATTCTTTTGCCGATCTGAGGGCGGATCTTCAACTGGTGGTATCCTGATCTTAGGTCTATCTTGGAGAATATCTTTGCATCCTTCAATTGGTCAAACAGGTCATCTATCCTTGGGAGGGGATACTTATTCTTGATGGTTATGGCGTTCAACGCTCGATAATCTACACACATCCTTAACCCTCCATCTTTCTTCTTGGCAAACAACACCGGTGCTGCCCATGGCGAGGCACTGGGTTGTATAAAGTTCTTTTCCAACAACTTGTCTATCTGCCTCTTGAGTTCTTCTAGCTCACCTTTGGACATGCGGTAGGGTTGCTTAGTGATAGGTTTGGTTCCAGGTAGCAACTCTATGGTGAACGCTATTTCTCGGTCTGGTGGTTCTCCTGGTAAGTCTTCTGGGAATACATCTGGGTATTCTCTTATTATCGGTACCTGTGCTACTCCTTCTACAGCTAAGCTGTATACCCTTTTATTTTGTTCTTTTAACAAGGCATGATTGGTAGCTACTTCTACCCATTGGCCGTTTGAACTAGCGATAGTCACTGTCTCTCTCTCACAATCCATTTTTGCCTTGTGTTGGGATAGCCAATCCATTCCCAATATAACATCTAATCCTTTCATCTCTAGGATTAATATGTTTGCTTCAAATTTTACTTCTTAGATTTCTATTTCTGTCCCATAGCTCTTATACTGAGCTTTCATCTTAGCCCCAGGTGATTCAATTATATAGGGGTTCTCTAGAGGTGATAGTGGGACTTGATTCTCCATAGCAAACTTTAGTGAAAGAAATGAATGGGAAGCTCCGGGATCAAATAGCACTAATGAAGGCTTTGAGTATGTCAGGAACGTACCGACTGTCACATCTGTCGCATCCGTGACTCCTTCGGCAGTGACGTGATTGACTCGTCCTTGGTGCGCTCCTGATGCTGGTTTGCCTTTGCTTGTCTGCTTGGAGTTCCACCCTTTGTTCGGTCCTCCGGAGCTTAACATTCCTGTTCCTCTCCCAACCGGGTTCGGTCGATTCTTGACCTGGACTTTTGCGACATCCATTGGCAGATGTCTCCACGGGCACATCTTCCTGAGGTGTGCTGGATTTCCACAATGGTAGCACATCGTGTTGCCATAGGGACAATCTTTGCGCATGTGATTTCCTCCACATTTAAAACATCCGGTCTGGGTTTGTGGAGTTGGATTCTGTGATCTGGGCGCAGGGGTGGGTGTCAGTCTTTACTGTCCCCCTGAAGTTGTAGGGACCCAATTCTTTGCTCTGGTGGCATTGGGGTAATTGCTGAACTGAGTGGCTTTTCTCTTCCTGGTTTCTTCCAGGGTATTCCGTGCAGCTTCTGACTTTAGCAAACTGTTGATCATTTTTTGAAAGTCAGGATATATCTGGGAGGAGATGTGGTACTTTAGTGAGGATTGTAGTCCATGCTCAAATTGGTCCATTTTCTTCTTCTCCGTGTTAACGTCTTCTTTTGCATATCTGGCCAAATAGTTAAATTGGTGCAGATATTCTAGAACTGACCGGTTTCCTTGCTTAAGGTCAAGGAATTCTCGTCATTTAAGTGCAACGATTCCTAGAGGAATATGCACCTTGCGGAATTACTCAGAGAACTCCTTCCAACTGATGTTATCCTTCTGTTGATGAGCCTCACGATAGTTGATCCACCAGGATGCGGCGGGTCCTTGAAGTTGATGAGATGCAAATAGAACCTTTTCTTTATCTGAGCATTGGGTGGTCTTTAACTTTCTCTCCACGTCTCTCAGCCAATCATCTGCGTCGAGGGGTTCAGCTAAGCTTGAGAAAGTCGGTGGGTGGGTCTACTGAAAGTCACTCCATCTGCTCTTTCCAGTGTTCTCTTGTGATGACGCTGCCCCTGGTGCTGGCGATGCTAACTTTGCAGCGATCTGTTCCAGCATTTTGGCTTGCATCTCCATCATTCTGGCTTGGTTGGCCTCTGCTTGTTGTCTTCCTTGCTCCATGGCTATTAGGATCTCTACTAGACCTGGTGCTCCTCCAGGTTGTCCACTGCCATTGGGATTCTCATTTCGTGGGTTCTGGGTGTTCGACATCTTGATTGTTTGATTTAAAAGATTTTTCTACTGCATGATTTTTAAGGTTGATGTTAGTTGAATGCTTTAGAACCAATTTGGAAGTAGGAAAGTGAGGAGATTTAAGAAAACATAAATCATGCTGTTTTGAAATGTAGAAGAGAATTATTTATATGAGGAACAAACTAGTTTTATTGCACGAACATAGTTCATTACATGCTACTAGCTAGGATTGATAGCAAACACACCACAACAAGGTTACAAGCAACACGCACATTGCAATATGTTCACAGGTAACACACATATTGCAACATGCTCATAAACAACACATAGAGAACTAACGTCTACAATTAGGGGTAGTTCTACCTACAAGCTAGCGATACTACTACGATACACAAGCTTCTTAGGTTTTAGCACACCAAACTTCCTCTTCCACTTCTTGCCTTATTCTTCATCCGAGGGAGGGTTGCTGGTGGTGTACCACACACGCTCCATTGGCTCTTCTTCTTCTTCTTCTTTAGCGGTGGGAGGTGCCGCGTTCTGGGTTGGTGCGGGGTTGGTCTGGGAAGAGGTACTGCCTCGTGAGAACCTGGGAGTGAAGCGTCGCAGGTAGTCATGAGCCTTCATCAAACGGCGTGGCTTTGCTCCTGGGCCATGGGACTGGTCTCTGCTACAGGGTGGGGCAGGTTCATGCACTGGGGTGAGCAGGGTCTCGCCACAGGATGATTCTTCTCCATTTTCAATGTGATTTTTCCTGTCTAGTTCAGAACGAAGGTTTTGGTTATCCTCTATTACTTTGAGCAACTCATGACTAACCTCCAGGTAACTGGTATACAGTCCTTGGTGTAGGACTTCTGTAGAGGCAATATGGCACATGGTCTCCAATTCTGTCTCGTTCTCTTCATCGTCGTCACTGGGCATGGTCACCATAACACCATTGCCATCTTCGCTATCCTGGGGAATAAGACGGAACTGGGAGAAGTGGAATATGTCGTCGTAGCAACGACGAATGTAGAGAACTGCCCTCCTTGCTGCTTCAGGCCTTGCGTCATCTTCGTTAGACCTAGTTCCCTTAAAGGTGTGGTGTTTCCCAAAAATGTTCAACCAAACCTATCCTTTCCAGTAAAAACTCCTTCCTTGCATCTTGATGCTCTTAGCATGGAAAACTGGGAGGTCTTCACGGGGCACATTAAGGTATTCTAACATCCTCCGTAGCAGTGTTGCCCAACCACCGAGTTGGCTTGGTTCGGTGACAAATGTATGCACCATCCTACGGAACAAAACTCGAAAATGCATTTCTAAGAGAGGTAAGACAGCATAGGTTAGGACCAGACAGCAATAGCACTTATGCATTTTTGGAATTTCTTTTTATTTTAGAATTAAGTTTTGAAAACATTGTCCTTAAGCCATCCTATCCTAGGGTCTTATCCTACGGTCAAGGCTGGGCTCTGATACCACTCTGTCATGACCCCGATTTCTGGAGCCGAGACTTTTGTGCCCACAACTGCCCAGGATGTTTCTCAGTTGCGGGGGTGGTACAGATACAACATCAGCACAGCGTTAAAACATTCAGAATATATTACAGAACAACAAAATATGTTTTGCAGTGGTTTAATTTACATTTGACTGGGGCGTGTGAGCCCAAAATTTACATTACAAAAGGAACTTCTACCACAAGCGCCCTTGAGCGTACGGATAAGACCTAAAATTCGAACTCATCTCCATCAAAATATTCTTCTTCGTAAGGTGCGTCTTCATTGTCCTACGCATCTGATATGTATTATGCAGTAATGAGTACGCGACGTACTCAGCAAGCCACATTGGGAAATTATTCTATTAACTACATGCATTGGATTTCAAAGGAGGGGTGTAGGGTTTTAGTATTAGGTGGATGCATAGCCCTAGTCTCTGCCTTAGCAGTTCAAATCTTCATTAAAACAGCTTTGAGACAAAATATTGTGTTTAATTAACCCTACTGGGTTCGCGACAAGTTCAAGTACCATCACAAAACACTACTTGTGCCTCGTGCCGAGAATCACCTCTAAACACAGTTCCAATGACCGGGAACACGGTGTATTCAAATACCATTTGAATTGACTCTCTAGAGTTGCTCAGCTTTACCCACATAATCGCTGTACCTCTTAACGTCACTGCAGTCTTACACACCCCAGTTGGTGTGTCGATAGAGGTAGACTATCAAGGCTTTTTATCTGCTCTATCTTTTGAAGTTTCTACCCAGGAACTTTTATCATTCGAACTCCCGAGAGCCGACAGGCCAATGTCAACTACGCGGTTCGGGAGTCGGGAGAGTTCCAGTTGTGATTACCTACCGAGTAGCCTATCACCATATTTGCTTCTGCGGGCCTCCCAGAGAAGTGGGACGGCAAGCCCGTCTGTAGTTCTCCAGCGGGTAGAGCAGACTTACTAGGCCAGGCTCAACGAGTCGAACATGTGGTTGAGCGGTTCTTATGTTTATCACTAAGCAAAAGGGTTGTATCCTTAACTGCCCCGAGTAAGGAAATCCTCCTGATTTCCCTTACTCCCTAGAAGGTGTATGGCTGCACACTCAACACGTGAGGGCCCCATCTTCTCTGTACCCATCCGTCGGCAATTTCTCATTTATGAAAACACATACTCCGAGTTCAACTAGGGTTATCAATTATCCCTAAACTTTATCTAGCCTAACTTCTAATGCCGGTGAAGGATACTGGTATATATATACATATCTTATTTTCATTCTAGGGTTTTCGAGGTGAATATGGCCTACAAGAATTGACTGGGCTGTGGGGGTGGTAGGTATTAACTACGCATCATGTCATTCCAAAATGCACGTAAGAAATTAAAGCTGGCGTGGCACACGCGCGGGAGCTCGGGAGCCATGCAACGGTGACGTGGCGCGAGTGGCAGCAGAGAAGAAGCAGAGGGAGAAGAGGAGCGGCGACGCGTGGCTTGAGCCCTTGGGAGTAGTGTTGAGATAGGGCGGTCCCACCGGGCGTCGATGCCGAGGACAAATGGTGCAGCGACGCCGACTTCTCCTCGGGCGACGCATCGTGGCGGCGACGGCGACTGGACGAGGCAACGATCGGGAGGAGGGAGAAGATGGGGGTGGGCCGAGGGAGATGGAGATGGGCCGAGGAAGAGGAATTTGGCCCAGAACAGGATTTTCAAATTTTCAAAATTTTGTAAAAAATCGATTTGTCACAGTATCCTTGTGGCTGTTGGTCAGAATTTAGCAATTGTGGCGTTGAGTCCTGCTTCGTGCTTTGTTTTTTAGATAATCCTTGTGGCTCCATTAAGTCTAACAATGTCATTTCGCCGTTCCCTTAAAAAGCAAATGATATTTGTTTATGTTTCTAGAGTAGGATAAGCACAAGCCAAGTACCAGGTGCGATGATTTCTCTTGAGTGGTCGTAGATGGTGCTTTCCCAACCGTCTAGCACTGGAGATGTCGAGTGGCTGAAGAAACTCTTATTTCTTTATTTTCACTTCAGTCCTTCTATGAGTCTCGCCCCTTCCAAAACTAGCTGCAACGAACCTTCTTCAGGAACCACTTTGGTAGATCATGTGCTGTCATAAAATCAATTTTGTTGATGGCATTGCATTCCTAAATTGCCTCCATCTTTAATTACCACTTGTTGGGGGAGGGTCCCCGCACTAGCTCATTTTCGAAGTTTTCTACATCCGCCATCAATGATCAAGCTGACGCCGTCAAGGACAGTCACAGCATTCGTCATCGCCACGGACTACATCGACGACGCCAAGGGCAACCTCAACGTCCGTCATCCTCAAAGTCCACATCGACATTGTCAAAACGAAGATTACGTCGACGTCGTCAAGGATCACCCCGACGTCCGTCACCGTCAGGGTCTGCGTCAGCGTCGTCAAGGACCGCGTCGATGTGCTTAGGAATTCCTCCGAAGATGCCAGAGAATATTCCCTAAAAGATGCCTAGGAATATTCTTCCAATATCCTCTAAGGATGGGGAAATGACCATAATACCCTTGTAAAGTTCTCCAATTGTGAGGGCAAAATTGTAATCTCACCTTTTCCATTCTCAAACCCTATAAATACCCCCATAGGGGTAAAGAGAATGGGGAGAAATTCTTGTAACCCTAGTTCTACACTTCAATACAAGGGTGACTTTGACCTCATCATACACGTGGGGAGTTTCGCCTCCTCGTACACGACTCGTGTTTCACCCCGTCGTATGTGCCTCGTACCTCGCCTCGACGGACAATCGGAGGATCATACTCGCTCGTACTCCTCTTGCACCATCGACGATCGATGTGGCTATTCGGGGGTGCCATCAGTTTACTGTCTAGACTTGTATCTACGACAGTTGGCGCCGTCCGTGTGGACACGAGCGAAAAGTCATGGCATCGAAGAAGAAGACCGGGGCTAGGACAACCGTCCCCCGCACACCGAAACCTGACCCGTCGAGCCAGGACGAACAACACAGCCCTCACCACAGTGCTCAGCGGCAACGACCCGTCGGCCACTAACCCCCGCGCTGATGACTCATCAACCAACGCCCGTGCTACTGGACTCCCAGCAGCCGTGATCAACGCGGCGAATTCGGAAACACGCATCGAGATAGAGGTGGAAACCCTAAGGCGTGAGGCTAATGAGCTCAGGGAAGAGCTCGTTAGGGCGAAGGCTGAGGCCCTCCATGCCCTCCAAGCTTTGGACAATGCTAGCGCAGAGGCAGGCATGCTCCGTGCCGAGCGTGACGCCGCGAGGGCCATGGTGGTTCCCCCGCCGGTCCCCAAATTGGTCGAGGCAGCAGCGGTGCGACGTCGTCTGGACGAAACCCTAGCCGGGGCACAGGAGCAAACCTGGCGCAACACGCAAGCAGTTGATGAGGTCATACAGGAGATAGCGGAGGCCCAGGCTGCCACCCCCGGTAGGGGCGCAGGAGGCCGCCGCGCTCTGCCAAGTCATGGCCGACGACCGTGCGGGGGCAATTCCTCCCGCACCAGCATGCGCTGGAGAGGCTACAGCCCTGTGATATCAGTTGGATGTCAATCGAGAGATGGCCACATCATCCCTCTATGGAGCGGGGGAGCCCCAGTAGCCAACCCTTCCATCACTTTGTCACGCAGCAGGGCGGTGAAGCCCCAGTGTCGCCGCGTCGCTCAGCGGAACACTACCCTATGTGGATCCCAGCGCCTCTGCGGCGCCACAAGCCCCACCGTCTGGGATGGGCAGCTGGACAGCCTGCCGGTATCACACCTCATCAACTAGAAGTCAAAACCTACCCACCATCGTCGAACACCTCGGGCCTCACCGACACATACAATCTGCTAAGCCCAGGACTGGCAGCAATGCCGTGGCCAAGCAAGTATCGAGTGCCCAGTATCGCCAGTTTCGACAGGAACACCGACACCATCGAGTTTCTCAGAGTGTACGAGACCGCTGTGTCCTCAGTGGGAGGTGGCAAGGCGATCATGGCAAAGGGGTTGCTGCTAGTGCTCTCCGGCCTAGCCCAAAAATGGTACCTCGGGTTGGCTCCTCGCTCGGTGTATTCGTGGGAGCAGCTCCGCGACAAGCTGAGCGGCCACTTCATGGCCCACTGAAAGAAGGTAGCCACCTCCTCGGACTTGTTCTCCCTCAAGCAGGCCCCCTGACAATTCGATACGTGACTTCATGCAACGTTTCGCTCAAATGCAGTGCCAGATCCCTGATATCACCGACAGGAGTGTGTGCAAGGCCGCGCGCCACGCGATCTATAACCCCGATCTGCCAGGGAAGCTCGATAGGAAGGAGCCCAAGACGGTCATCGAGCTGTACGAAATCATGCGCACCTACTCCAAGTCTGAGGACGGGAAGACCCGTAGGTAGGCAGAGGCACATGCGCTCGCAGCATGGACCGGGCCAAAAGTGGAAAATTATGACCGGCGCGCCAGGAGGTAGAAGGACGTATACCACGTGGAGCAGGAGGAGCGTCGTCCCATCAAGCAGGCACGTAATGGCCACCAAGGCCGCGAGTCAGGCCGTCCCGAGTGGGACGTCCATGACCGAGCCTACCCGTGCGGAGGTCATGGTAAAGGTCAAGTGCACTGAGACAATCCTAGGCGCGGAAGAGGCGGCAGTGCCGAACGTGGAGGATGGAGGCTCGGAGGAGACAATCACCAACACCGAGTGTTTTGTGAGCTCCACGGGTGGGCCTTCCATACTACCGCGGAATGCGACTGTCGCCTCCGCCCAACGATCAAGCAGTGGGAGGCGCACGCCAGGGGCGACGTCCCACAGTGCGACCATGTGGTAGCTCAAGGGCGTCAAGCCCTACCGCCTCCGCTGCCACTCCCGCTCCTTGGGGCACCACCAAAACAAGTTGAGGATCCGCAGCGCCGCATCGTACATGCCATCACTGGCGGCCATGCCCACACCTTCCCGTCCAAACGGCAGCGCCGGGCCTATACACGATAGGTGTAGCACATCAACTCCTCCCCGCCCACCGAGATGCCCTCGTGGGTCGACGCCACCGTGACCTTCGCCCCCGAGGATGCCGTGGGGGTCAGCCTCCCCCACCACGATGCCCTTGTTGTATTGGCAGTCATAAATGACTATGAGGTGCGTCGTGTCTTCATCGATGGGGGAGCTTGGCGGACATCCTGTTCATGTCCACCCTCGAGGAAATGGGAATACCGCAGGTATGCCTCGCTCTCGCAGGCATCCCATTCCTCGGCTTCAGAGGCGAGCTGGTCCCGGGACTCGGAAAAATTGAGCTACCAGTGGAGTTCGGGGAAGGAGAGTGCAAGTGCCGGGAGAACATCGTCTTCGATGTGGTCGGCCTCCCCTACCAATACAACGTCATCCTTGGCTGGGTCACATTAAACAAGTTTGGCGCCATCCCTCATCATGCCTTCCTACGCGTAAAGATCCCATCCCCCGCGGTGTCATTACTGTCCGAAGCAATCAAAACTCGTCCCGCAAGATCGATAATGACATCCAGGTGGCCATTCATTATGTCCGTACCATTCATGCTGAGGACAAGGACGCGAAGATCGCACCAGGGGCTGCCGACCCCCCAACATCCGGGTGTTGATGGCGTAATTTGGCGATAATTAGTCGAGTTAATTTAATTGCTGATGGGTAAGCCGGCCGGCTGACAATTGTTTGGAATTAACTTGCAATATAGGCTTGGTCAGTCCAGTGCGCCGAATAGCCTGCAGCATTCCCGAGTGGTCCGACATGATGGGTAGCTCAAGCCGAGTAGCTCGCAGCGCCCCAGAGTTGTCCAGTATGCCGAGTTGCTTGTGGTGCTACCGAGTCGTTCAGCATGCTGAGTAGCCCAAGCCGAGTTCAGAGCCGCTTGATGAAGTCACCGATAAACGTTTGGTTGCTTTAAAGGCCATAGAAGGAGACAAATTGAGAGTAGCAAGAGCATATAATAAAGGGGTCAAGTTAAAGAACTTTCAAGTCGGCGACTTGGTGTGGAAGGTAATTCTACCAATTGGCTCAAAAGATAACAAGTTTGGAAAGTGGTCTCCGAGTTGGGAAAGTCCTTTCAGAATTGTAAGGGTAGTCCCTGGAAATTCGTACTTGGTGGAATCTGTACAAGGTACTTTGTTGCCTCGAGCTCTCAACGGCAAATACTTGAAGAAGTTCTGAAAGAGCATCTAGGCCCCTAAATTGGTTTTGATGGTTAATGGCAACCCAAACTGGAATCTAATATTTACAGTGACTGTAAGCAGGTTAAGCAGGTTCCATGAAGAGGAGTCATCCAGGAAAGGATGACCACCCAAAATGTACAAAGGTTGTTCCAGGACAAGGAGATGGCTGCGCTAGGCAGCTGTGCCACAGCTATGAAGAAGCCGATGCTGTGCAAGGAGTTGCAAGCAAGGTGATGGTGGCTTGATGCATCAAGGGTTGTGACTATAGTTGGTGGAAGCTGAAGTCTAGGTTTGCTAGCTTTCTTGAGTCCTTAGGAAACACCTGTACTATTAAGAAGGATGAAGTAGCATTGATACTTTGGAGTTCCTTATGCTTAAAGTGCTGAGAGTGTTGGACAGTGGCACTGATACCTTGAGGTCAATGGCTCTGTAACAACAGTTTTGCACAAGTGTGAAACTGGATTGTGCTAGCACAGTGTTGTGCTAGCTTCCTAAAACCCCAGAGCCAAAGTTAGCTGTGTGGCACAGCTGTGTCACAGGTGAACTACCGCTCTATGACTCAGGTACATCTCTGTGACAGGGGAGAGCTTGTAAATGCTAAGCGAACTGCACTGCAATAGTCTATCTACTGAGTCAGAAGATTGTTGGAGATTCTCTCCTTATTAGGCTTAAGAGTTAGTGCGCTGAGGGCATGTAGTGTGCCAAGACCGGGCTGAGTAGTTAAGCTACGACAGTTAGGATTTCACCTGTGTCAACCTCCAGTGACATAGGTGTCGGTCTGCCTGAGCCGGTTACCATTGTGCGGAGTGATTGGCTGTGTCACCGGTGCCTGTCACCGGTGACCCACTTAATCCTACGTGGCATGAGAGTAACGGTCAGGTGCCTGTGGACTCTATATGTAGAGGACCAGGGGAAGTCTCAGACCTCAACCTTTGCATAACCTTTGTCTCCATTTTGACCGTTGCAAACCTCTTTCTCCTGAACAGAAGCAAATCTTCCAAGTGAGAGATAGAGCTTTGAGCACTAAGAGCACTGGTTCCTCCAAGAGTCTTTGTTGCAGATTCTTTCTTGGAGTGTCTACTCCTAGACAGGCGTAGGAGTTGCTGCAACCACCCAAGCTTGTGTGGGCTGGTGCAGTAGTCTGTGAAGATGATTGAAGTCTACCTGCTGCAAGGTGAAATGACTTCCACAAGCACGTGAAAGAGACCTGAAAGCTCAGGTACTCGGAGAACAAGCATGATTTAGTGCTCGCGAGCTCCTCGGAGTAGCCTCTCCAACGGAGACATACCATCTCTGAAAAGAGAGTGGGAACTTCAGTGAAAAACTCCCTGTCTCCCTGAGTACTTTACTTTCAGTACTTCTTGTCCATGTGATTTGCATGCTAGTGTGATTTACTGCTATTCTCAATCTAGCTGCAATCTTTTCTCTTTGCCTGTGCTAGCCTAGCTGTGACACAGTTGCTGCATATCTTATCTGTTATCTGTGCTAGTTACCTGTTACACAGTCATCTGTCTAGCACATCTGTTTAGGGCTTTCTGTTTACCTGTGTTAGCCACCTGTGTGACAGCTGCCTGTTAATTTACATATCATATACTACCTGTGTAGCTGACCTGTCACACAGCTAGCTCAACCGTCTGTTCTATTAAGCCTTAAGCTAGATAAAGAAAAGAAATTGTTTAAAATTTGTTTAGCCTCCTATTCACCCCCCATCTAGTCGGCACATACGATCCTTTCAAGTTCCACCCAAGCGTATGACAAGAGGCTTGATAGAGCTGTGGCCGATATGTTATATCGCCCTGAGTAAAAGAGAAATGGCTGATGTGATTTAGGTAGCGCCCTAAGCAATGATATGGCCGGTGAAGCAATTGGCATCGTTCTAATGATTTGTCATAGTGTTTTCGGTAAATACAATTATACCGAAAACAGGGGGGCATGTGTTGATGGCGTAATTTGGCTGTAATTAGCTGAGTTAATTTAATTGCTGATGGGTAAGCCGGCCGGCTGACAATTGTTTGAAATTAACTTTCAATATAGGCTTGGTCAGTCCAGCGCGCCGAATAGCCCGCAGCATTCCCAAGTGGTCCGACATGGCAGGTAGCTCAAGCCGAGTAGCTCGTAGTGCCCCCGAGTTGTCCAGTATGCTGAGTTGCTCGTGGTGCTACCAAGTTGTTCAGCGCGCCGAGTAGCCCAAGCTGAGTTCTTGCCGAAGTTGCCCTGCGGGTGGGCCAAGGATATGTTGATTACCAAATTTGGCGCACAAGACTTGGAAGACAAGAAAAGAGAGAAAGGAAAGTCACATGTACGTATCCAGTGAGGATTAGGAGTCCTGCTCTCCTATGGAAAGACCAGTCGCCCTATATAAATATGTGAAGGGCGATGGCCGATTAACAACACACAATCGAACAAATCAATCTACGGCAAGATGTCGAGGCTGGCGACAAGGGTCGGCTTGGAGCGGCGGCGAGCTGAGTCGATGCAAGAGGCAGCTTGGGGAAGATCGAAAGGCTTGCGCATGGCTTGGATTGTTGAAGGAATGCGCTGGGGAGCTCGAGCTTGCCGGAGGTCGTCGGTGATGGGGATCCGAGTGTGGTGGGGCTGTTGATGGCGAGCGCGACCGAGGGAGGGGGAGATGCTCGGGGCTCTGGGCACCAGGCGCGGTCGTTGATGTGCAGGGGCTCGCTGGCGTCGGCGCGATCGTTGGGGTAGGGTGCTGCCGGACTTGTGGAGGAAGCCCCCAGCGGCATTGGTCCCTGCGAAGAGAAACACGAGAAGGGAAATGGTGAGGTCGAGGAGAAGGGAAAACGTCGGAAAGGAGAAGGGGAGGGAGATCATGCCGCCGGAGTCCTTTCATTGCCGGGAATTTCTCACTGGAGCAAGCACCAAGCGGCATTGGAGCTTCTCGGTGGTGGAGAAAAGGGGAGGAGGCGCAGTGGGACGAAGAAGAGGAAAAGAAGGGGGGGCACGGAGGCGCCGAGGTGGGGTTTTATCCCGGGGGAGAGAGAGAAGGGGGTGGAGGCGCCGGCAGGGTCGCCGCCTGAGGCGTACCCCGGCCACGAGGCGGCGAGGCTCTGCGGGCGGGTCCCGCCTGGCGGAGGGGAAGGCACGGTAACGCCCTGGGGAAGGGGCGAGCGCGGCGCCAGGCAATGGGCCGAGGCCCACTTGGGCATGCGGGAAGGGGGAAAGCTGGGCCGCCTGGCCCAGCCGAGAAGAGGGTTGAAAATGCCCCCTTTTTTATTTTTTTTATTTTCATCATTTTCCTGTTTTAGTTTGAATTTAAGGAAAGCAAAGACTCAGGCAAGGTTTACACACGTGAAGGAATTCACAAATAATTAACCAAGACATGGGCACTATCTCTAAGTCCTCATTAACTTGAATAATCATGTTTGGGATATAGTTTTAAATATGAGAGTTACGGGGTTGTGAACCACACTGAGTTCAATTTAGCATCCAAACAACCTTCAAAACATATATTTGATTCTTCGCTATGCAAATAGCTCTGAAAGTATTAAAGCTTTATGAAACTTTTAAAAATAGGGGGGTCGATCTTAGATGATGTTTTTCGAATATGTCTGAAGGTGAACCTTAAGAACTAATTTATATAATTGCATCATTGTAAACGCATATGGTGTTGAACATTATGGTGAGGTTGCTCAGATCTAAAAGAACCCATGGAGATGGCAGTTTGTTGTAGTTGAGTTACTAACTTTTAATTAACCTGTTCTTGGAGACAAAATTTTAGAGCTCTGGACATGATGCGCCTACAAGTATGCGTGAGATAAAAAGTTTTATTTTGTTAACTCAGCTTTACCGATCTTAAGTCTACTCATATTTACAAAGTGGTCTTTACAGGTTGATGGCGCCATAGATCCTGTAGAAGCAGATGTGCCTAGGACCACCATGGCCGCTGATCGGCTTGATCAGGTGGTGGCGATTTTGATGGAGGCAAGACCGCCGTATGCCTATTGATGCCGGGACCCTGAACTGGGTCTCCCAAGAGGGAGATTGAAGGTCTTGACAGGAGGCGTAGTACACCTTCCGCCTTCGCCGTTGCCACCGAAAGAAACTAAAAAGACCCCAAAGAGGTACAAATCTAACATATGGGCCAGCAAAGGAAGAAGGACTAATCTCGAACAGAAAGATTTCTTTGGGGAAAGCAGGATACTGGGAGGAGAGCGATGCGGGACAAGCTAAAGCACCACCAAGGGTCAAAGAGCGTAGATTTGGCACAACTTCAACCTCCCTTGCTCACCGAAAGATGAGCAGGAAGGAGCAACGAAGTGCACACGGATCTAGTTTATTGAGGGAAAAAGGGATGATAATATACATAGTTAGAGGGTGATCTGGCATCTCTTCTTTTCTTCTCTAGCCGTCGAAGCTGTTGGAGGAAAGGAAAAGAGAGTGGAGAAGAGAAAAAAGATTGGTCTAGGAAAAAAGAAAGGAAAAAGGCTCACCGGGAGGAAAGACCCACGATCGGAGGGCTAGGATGTGAGGTGCGTATTGGTGAGCGCACGTATAGTGGCCGCGGATGGACGGGCGGGCATCGGGGTAAGTGGTGGGCTGTGCGCGCAGGGCAGGTGTGCAGCAAAAGGCAAAAGGGAAGCCGGGCGAGGGAGTGAGCGAGAGTGCGGGCACCCCGTCCAAGTCCGTGCGTCCGTGGGTTGGTGGGTGGATGGGGCCCCGTGACATTCCGTCCGTGGACCTTTGAAGATACGAGTCCACCACGTACGTGCATCGTCAAATTGGCTTCCACAGTTACAATTTGTCACCTGAGAATTAATAAGAACATCCGTGCTCATGTATATCTCGTTCCTTTTTCCTGTCCATCTACGTCTAGTCTAGACACCGAACTGCACAGCTTGCCTGGAAAATGAAACATGCACGCATATCTCGTTCCCGCGCGTTACCTAACACGTTAGAGCGGTGCTTAATCATAGGGTTAGTTACAGGGACTATTATTCTGGCCTTTTTCAATGGAGCTTGTGTTCTGACCAGTTCATCCGCGCTCATGTACCTTCACTGACTCAGTTTCAAATGGTTTTACTAATGGATTGTGTTAATGTTATCTCTGGTTGCCGTGAGGAGAACTCGCACTCGTCTGAGCGTGCTTTTGTTCTCGCGGAGACGAAGGCTTTGGTACTGTCATTTGAGGGACTCGAGCTTCAATATAAGTCCAGTTTTATGTTTAGTGCTTCAATATAACCTAGAGGAGGGACCGTTTACTATTTTGATACGATTTAGACATCTCAATCCAGAAGTTGGTGGATTTTAGGCTGCGAGTCTCCTTTTGAACGCTAGGTTTTCATCATCGCACGCGTACTGCCAGCGACCATAATTTGTAAGGTATCAAAAGAGCGACTTTTCATTGAAATAGAATGAAGCTTCTTAGCATTAAAAAACTTTTTGATATGGAGCCCTTTTTGTGGCCATTATACCTTTGTTTTTTTATATCCAGATGTCAAACTGGGTGAGGCTTGTTTTTCTTTTCCCAAGGGTTTGTGCTGTTGGTGGTAGGATCAGGGCTGGTTTGAGATATGATCCAACTATAATTTACTTGAAGTGGATCTTCAGAAGGGTAAGAGGAAAAAAGAATGCCCGAGCATTCTCTTTAGAGTTTACATAATCACACTGTAAAGTTGTAACAACTGATCTTCACCGCCCCTAATAACTTTGATTTTCTGTGGATGATCCTGTTGCATTTGCTGGCAATGACCTGATATTAGTGAGCTCATCGCATCTCACTTTCGTTGTTACGATGCCAATTTTTCATTGCCTGTGATTGTGATCTCGGTCATCTTTATCCTACCAATGTTGACACCAATGATATCCTTGGCTTCACATTTGCCAATATCAGTGCCAGTCTAGTAGCTTGGTTTCAAGTTGAACTTTGTTTATCTTAAGCCTTAGCACAAACTAGAGATACACCCAGATTTGACTGCAAATTGATCATCACACTGTTCGTTCGAAATTCCACACTTAATTATGAAATTTCTAGTGATCACAATCTTCAGGTGAAAAACAATATTTCCTGATTAGCTAATGATGGTTTGAACATAATCGTTCTTCAGCTGCAATAGTTGCAACATGAGCTTGACTAGATAAGGACAATTTCTTCTAAATATTTGACCTTTACTGTTAAAAAACACAGCGTGTATTTGTTATATTTAATTAAGTGAAACCTCTGAACATCTTGCATGCTTCTTATGAAATATCACGATGTCCACCATTCATGTTGACAAACTACCATGCAGTTGACGAATGGAATTTACTGACAACAAAGAAGTCAAAATAATGAGATGCTCATCTGCTCATATATCTTTCCGTTAAGACCTCATGGTTTCGTTTTCTGATGGATTTTTACTTACTGCAGGTTACTGTACCAGTTAACCCGAAGCCTTTCTTAAACAACCTGACAGGGAAGCCTGCTATTGTCAAACCGAAGTGGGGTATGGAGTAAAGAGGTAATATATGCTTTTATCTTTCACATTCTATTGGCTTTCATGTTTTGTTGATGTAATTCGTTCTTCAGAATTTGCCTTGCCCCCAATAGTGCCGACTAACAATCTTTTTCTTTCCCAGGATACCTTGTTTCTGTGGACCCCTACATGAATCTGCAGGCATTGCTTTCTTTGTTGGTTGGTTAGTTCAGTTGCATTATTTGAACTGTTATCTAGTGATGGATCAACATGTCCAATATTTTGTTGCTGCCTTTTCCCATCTGCTTGCAGCTTGCTAATACAGAGGAGTACATTCACGGGCAATTATCCGGAAACCTTGGAGAGATACTGATAAGGTAGCACTTTATGATCCTGTTAGCCTAGCTACTGTGAAGTAGTCTTACATACTTTCGCAGTTAGAGCTTGGCCTGCTAAAACATGCATGCTGCCAGCCTGCCACTCTGCATTCCAAGTCTTACTGTCGTTTGATGAAATAGAATGAATATGTGGATTGAAGCGGCAAGTTACATGTGAACAATAGCCGAGTCCATCAATTGGTGGCTGCATTTAAAAAAACATTCCTTGATCTTGGTGCGCTTACAATACGCAAATGTCCCTGATGGTGTGTTTTTGTTTGCTCAATCAACAGGTGCAACAACGTTTTGTACATGCGTGGCGTTCCAGAGGATACCGAGATAAGAGGATGCAGATTGAGAAGACATGAACTGCTATCATGTGTGGATTGATCGATGTAATACGCTTCTGACATAAACGTGTCAATTTAGTAGCCGGTTTCAGATGTACTCCTTATTGATGCAGGATGTACAATTCACCTGCTCCCATGCTATTTAGATGTTGCTGATGGCCACTGATGGAGCTTTTGTTTTTTAGAAAGACCACTGATGAAACATGACGATATTATGGTACTATCGTTCAGCTGAATTTGAGAAGTACTAGATTTCTTCCACAATTCCTTTTTGAGGTGTTTGGTTTGGGAAACGGGACGGACCATCTAATCCTAGCTTGTTTGGTTTGAGGAATGTGATGTGTTGGTTCACCACCACTTCAGCATTGATTAGCATAAGGCTGCACATAATGAGGAATTGTTGAAGAAATTTCATGATGGACCAACCGAAATGGTCCACTTGTGGGGTGTTCGATTTGAGGGACCGGACAGTGAATCGACCATCCGATGCTAGCACTCTTGTTTGGTTTGAGAAATGTGATTATTCTATCACCACTTCGTCTTTCATTAGCATAAAGCTAGCACAAAATGGATCATTCAATAATAGATGAGGTAATTCATTGAACCAAACACACCATTCCATTATGTTAAAAAACATGATTCCTAACCAAACGGAAATGTTCTGTTCATTTCAGACAAACCAAAGAACAGGAAAGAGAAAGGATAAAATGGATGAAAGCTAAGCCAAGCGTCACCCTAGACAAGTTATTATAAACGCCCAAGCAGGCATGCCATAATCCCCAAGGCTGCACCGGCACCACTCCACCAGCTGCCCGCTCTGTGACCAGCGGCCGATGATAACTTCGCTGCCACGCCGCCGTGCACGCTCGGTATTGGAAGGACCACAAATGCCGGCGGAGCAGTGCTGGTTAGGTTCGGTGTAGGCACCGGCATAATCGGCGGGTGTTGCGGTGCGGGCGCCGGCGCTCGGCTCGGAGGCAGTGACATGTGCATAGCCCTCGGTTGCTGTGGTTTGACAATGCTTGGCGGGACGATGAGGCCGCTTACCTGGAGGACCACCACGCTGAATGCCTGCGAGGTGACGACCCTGACAAGCGTGGCGTTCCTTGGCCTGCCCGATGCAGCGGAGGAGAACATGATGCGGCCGTTCTCGTCCCCAGTGACACATAGGAACCCAGCGCCGCGGTGCCGCGTGACGCCGCCGCCGCTGTTCACCCGGAGCAGCGTGGTGACCATGGATCCGCTGCTGGTCTTGTTGCGCCTTAGCGCATCGAGCCTCTCGGGGTCGAGGTAGTCGAGGACCACGTGGAGGGAGAGGACTTCTTGGACCTGGCGCGACGGGAGGCCCCGGACCGCATTGGAGAGGGCAGTGTTGTTGGGGGCGAGGAGGGTGACCACCTTGCAAGCGTTGATGACTTTCGCCATGCCAGTCTGGTTGAGCAAAGTGCTGAAGTCGCTGAACTCCGGGTAGCCGGAGAGGATCTTGGTTATGTCAAATGGGGCGGTGGTGGTGGCGGGGATGGCTGACGGGATGACCAGGCCGCTCACCTGGAGAACCAGCACGCTGTGGGCCTGCATGGTGACGACCCTGACGAGCGTGGCGTTGTTTCGTGACCCGCGGCCGCCAGGCCCGGCGTAGGAGAAGGTGATGCAGCCGTCGTCGTCCCCGGCGATGCGGAGACCCCTGGTAGCACCGGTCACCTTGAGGAGCGTGGGGACTACGGAACCGTTGCCGGTCGTGCCACGCAGCGCGTCGAGCCTCGCGGGGTCGAGATAGTCGAGGACGATGTGGAGCCCGAGGAGGTCGGCAAGGAGCGGGCGCGGGAGGCGGCGTACCGCGGCGGGGAGGGCGGTGTTGTTGGGGGCGAGGATAGTGACCACCTTGTGGGCATTGATGGCTTTCGCAAGGCCAGTCTTCTTGAGTAGGGAGCTGAAGGCGCTGAACTCCGGGTAGCCGGAGAGGATCTTGGTTATGTCGAAAGGCGCGGTAGTGGTAGCGGGGACAGCTGCCGGGATGACAAGGCCGCTCACCTGAAGGACCAGCACGCGGTACGCCTGCGCAGTGACGACCTTGACGAGTGTGGCGTTGTTCCGCAACCCACGACCGCCAGGCCCGGCGTAGGAGAAGGTGATGCAGCCGTGGTCGTCTCCGGCGACACGGAGGCCCCTGGAAACGCCGGTCCCCTTGAACAGCGTGGTGACAACGGAGCTGTTGCCGGTCGTGCGCAGCGCATCAATCCTCGCGAGGTCGAGGTAGTCGAGGACAACGTGGAGCGAGAGGAGTTCAGCGAGGAGCGGGCGCGGGAGGCGGCGTACCGCGGTGGGGAGGACGGTGTTGTTAGGGGCAAGGACGGTGACTACCCGGCGACTGTTGATGGCGTGCGCTAGGGCGGTTTGGGTGAGCAGAGAGCTGAAAACGCTGAACTCTCGGTAGGCGGAGAGGATCTTGACAATGTCGAACGGTGTGGTGGTAGGAGCAGGTGCGGGGGCGTGTGCCTTGCTGCCTGTCGGAACAAGGAGGATGACGAGCAGGATGGGGAACGGCACCTTGGGAGCCATGTGATCGATCGCGTAGGAGTAGACACGAACTGAGGGTGAAGGGTGGCGATCGAGCTCGGTATTTATAGCGTGCGCGTGTTGTGAGACGCGGAGGGGGTGGCGGGAAGGGAGTGATCGGAAGCGTTCGGACAGTTGGAGGAGCTGGACCAGGGATGCATGCACCCGTCTGAGACCACTTCCAACGGTAGACACGGATCTGCCATGGGGGCGAGAGTGGCCGAAGTTCGAGTCAAACCGTTTCCTGGGCCGCGAGGAACTTTGAAGGTCATGGGCTGGGCCTGTTACACCGTCTCATGATTCTCAGCATTCTATTGAGACTTTCTGACACCTTGTGCGGCAGCTATGGTATGGTTTCAGTTCTGCCAGGATATGGAACAATCTCCCTAAAGTGCACTTGTATTTTATCCCCCAAGTGGCAGGTGCATGCTCGTCGTAGGCCTCTCAACTGAACCGCCGCTATCCTGATCTCCGTCGAGCCGCCACAGTGGTAAATGCCCTCTTCTTTTGTCCACTTTCTTGAACTAACACACGTTTACAAATTTACTGACCTAACTTTCCCTATCCACCTTGGAGCGAGTAAAAGTATTTCTTTTCTCACCGTTAACACACAGAAAACAATAGGAACTTTACTCTCCATTTTCTACTTACTCTCCAGCAGTCCAACAGAGTTGGCATGGAAGGAAGTGAGTTGGTAGCATGCACCACTCTCTGGCACGCAGTGTCACAGTGATGCGTCTAAAGAAGAAAAGGAAAAACTCTGGAGATCACTGACGCCTAGTGCCTGCAGGCGTCCCTGAGCGGACGCCACTGCGTATATAGGAGTATATCGTGCGACCTGCAGACCCAGTAGGCTTCCAGGCTCGGGATCGATGTAACGGATCACTGACCGGCCCTCTCGCGTCCATCGCATGGTCACAACAAAGTGGCCAATCGCCTCTAGCCAGCCTTTCCCATCCAATTTACGCCTCTTCTTCAAGTCCACGACCCCTAGGTTCTAGCTTAGAGCAAAAGCTCTCTCTCTCATCTCAAAAAAAAAGCTCTCTCTCTCTCTCTCCAGCCTAGCTAGTCCACCACACATGCAGGGGACAGATAATCTCCCGTAAATATTCACATGTACGGTGAAAAGTTATCTCTGCCGCAAAATACAATCTGCAACACGATTATTTATTAAAGTGCGCTCGCAAAAGATAATCGAAATATGTAATTCAAAAGATTCGTCTGCAACACATGAATTTTACGGAACTTTTCTTTTTGAATCGAGACTTACGTACCTTGCGCGATTAAAGTGGGCATTGAAGTTTATAATACAAGCATCATCTGGTGGGCTAGGACCGAAAACAAGTGCAAGTCCTTTGCTTGGATGCTCATTCAGAACAAGATCCTTACCGTGGATAATGACCTTGCTGGAACATCCCTTGTGCAAACTCTTTTCGGGTCACCAGAAAACGTACGGTTATACATGTCTTTCTTGCCCTTTCGCTATGGAGGTTTGGATTACCGTCCTTCGTTGGTTGGTTGCGCCATCAGGCGGTGGCGGACTTGTCTCTCACTGACTGGTGGCAAAATGCGTCCAAGGCTGCCCACAAAGATCAGCTTCGTAATTTCAATGGCCTTGCCATCTTCGTCACATGGAACGTGTGCAAATAAATAAATTGCAAAATGTTTCGAAATAAATGTGCTTTCGCATCGGTGGTGGCAGGCATGGCAAAGGAAGTGGTCGCCCACTGCGTGCATTAAATTTGGTTTTGCCTTTGCCACCTGTTGCTGAAGACGTTGTATCTTGGTTGGGCGTGGGCCTAAACCTTTGTACATACAAACTCTATATTTTAATTGACTGGAAGAGCTCCTGCATGTTCGCACAAAAAATAATAACGGAACACGACTTAAGCCGTATCTTGCTGTGGCTCCGTGACGAGCTTCCACTAGGCTAGTCTATCATGTGGCTTCATTCTGTCAAGTGTCAACAAGTTTCAATCCCTCGCAAGTCAGAAAACAAGAGGCACCACTACCAGAATATGTTAATCTACCGAGTGTCTAAATTTTTACCGAGTGTTTGAAATCGGACACTCGGTACCATTTATTTCTCTCCCGAGTGCATAGTAGACACTGGGCAAAAGACTGAAACACTCAAGACATATATACTTTACCGAGTGTCTATTTTAGACACTCGGTAGATTTAGGACACTGGGTAGATAGCGGACTTGACGACGTTTTTGTCGGAGGGAACAGTACGCGAACGGTTTTTTGTTACTTTTCCGAGTGTCCGTTGCGCTGACACACGGGAGATAATACTGACACTCGGGAAACACCAATTTGCGCGGGACAGAATTTTCGGCCTACATCTCCTGTGGAAAGCAAAATTTTGGGTTGATGCCCCTTCCACGCATTGCAGCGCGTCGTCTCCCCCAAATCCCCTTCGCCACCTCCCCCAAAGCCCCTTCGTCCTAGCTACACCGCCATCCTCTCCCCAGGCCGTCCGCCTTCCCCACGCCCCACTCGACTTCACCGGCCGCCTCCCTAACACCGTTGCCACCACAGTGCCATCCTCCCCCAGGCCGTTGCCCTAATGCCGTCGCCTTCCATGCTATCCGCCATCCCCATGTCGCCCTCCCCACGACGGCCGCTTCCCTAATGTAGTGGCCCCACATGCCGTCCATCTTCCCCACGTCGCCGTCCCCCACACTGGCCGCCTCCCCATAAATCCTTCGCCTTCCCCGTGTCGTCTTCCCCCACACTGGCTACCTCCCCGTGAATCCTTCACCTTCCCCACGTCACCCTCCCTCACACCGGCTGAATCCCCACCTTCCACGTTGCCTCACCATCGACCCATCTGTCCCTCCGTCGCTCTCCCCTCAAGCCATCCTCTCTGTGACGAATCCGCCCGTCTCCTCTGCCGAAGCCGAAGCTTAGCCGTGGAGCCTAGAAGCTGCTGCCCTAGTGATGCTGCAGCCCTCACTTCGTCATTCTGTGTTCCTAACCCTCCATCGTCGTGGAAGCTGCATCGCCTTCGAGCCAAGAACGACCATTGCCTTCGAGCCAAGAAGCTGCATCTGACAACCCAAGGTATATATGTGAGATTTCTAGAACATTTTGTTTACAATTGAAACAGAACATTGTTTGTACAAGAATTTTACTGAATTTCATAATTTTGGCCTCGCAGCTGGATAGTGCCTCATTAATCTGTCTATTTGGCCATTCCCTCTCTTCTTTTTGGCAGTGCCCGTTTGTGGAATGGATGCATAGGTCATTGCTATTCAATTTTTCCATTTGTGCAGTGCAATGCTACTGTATTCTATGGCAGTCAAAGATACTGATGAACTGAATCATGCATTAATGTGTCACCGAGCTTACTCTTTTAGTAAAAGGAACATGTGTTTTTTGGCAAAATTTGTAACTAATACAGTTAGCGTCATAGAAATGGACAAACATGGTTTATTGGGAAGTACGGAACTGTGACCAATCGTGAACCTAGTTTGATTGATCATGTAAAACATGAAAATTAAGTATGCATGTATTTGCATTCTTGTAGCCAAATGTTCTTCTTCTTCTTCTTTTTCTTCTCCTCCGAAGTATTAGTTTTTAACACACTTGCAATAATTTACTGTAGTTAATTCCAATACTGCATGTGTCATATAAGGTTTTCCTGGCTTAATCTAGTTGCTTATTCGTTATTCCATTCAACTTTGATCAATTAGCATATAGCTTTGCTAGGTTAAATTGATTCAAATAAGGCTAGATGAGACATCTCAAATTTTGCTTCTGTCCTAGAATGCTTTCCACTGACTAGATTATCAAGTTATGTTTCCTAATATAAATGCTAGAAATCTGGAGATTTGCTGAACATCCAGTCCCTTCTATGCCTTAGCTTGTTTAATGTGAGGGCCTGCCGTAACAGTTAATATTTGCCTCCTTTTTCTTTCTATGCATCATTTGGGAAATCTAGTCAAGTTTGTCTTTGATCCTTTGAACATAACCAACAAGGAAATTGTTGGTACAAGAATTTTGTGGTAGAACATTTTATTTACAATTGAAATAGAACATTCTTTAGTACAAGAATTTTGTGGTAGATCGCGGAGTTGTTGATTGTTCAATAGAGTGTGAGAGTATCATTTTTTATTTGTTCACTAAAGTAGGATGCCTATCGGAGAGGCTATCTTGGTGCTTATTTAATAATGAAGTGTTGTACAATCTATAGGGCATAGTCGACGGCACTTAACCAAGGCCACCTGTGACTTCATTATCTACTCAGGTTACTCGTCATCACTTGTCATTTAAGTTACACATGTAAAGTTCACTCAATGTTACTCAAATTATAGGGGACAGATGGATCAACCGCAAATCCCAATATTGGTGATAGTCCAACCGGAGAGAATCAAATCAGCCAATAGATGATCATGTCGAGTCTAATGTCGAGAGGACACCCAGTTTGTCACCTATAAATTGTAAGTCTAGATTTTTTATCACTTCATGATCATTAATACTTCATGGTCACTTTGGATCTGCATGGAAAACAAACAAAATTCACATATCTGATGCACTCTACAACTGTCAGATATGATGTGATGTAAATTGAGTACGGACTAGGGCCATTATACCATGAGTCTATGACCACCCAAACCACTTGTTCCCTGAATAATGTGCAATCCTTGATCTACTGTTATGAGGAAATGGAAGGGAGATGGCTGACTAGAGTCTACATTGAATCCTTGTTCCTGAAAGATTAAGTGGCAAGCTAGAGGGGTTGAAGACATTATAATACTATCAATTATCCAATCCATCTATAGATTAGCTCTATGAATTTGTTCTTTGATATGCATAATCTAGGAAAACAAGGAAGGGCAAGTTAAAGTTGTAAGTACTTAAGTATGTCCAATAAAACAAATTGCAATACCGTGAGAGACTTATCCAATAAAATAAACTCTAATTGACTAACTATATGTAGGACCATAGAAGTATAGCCTATGTACCATATTTATCCTATAACTGTGGACAATGTAAGTGTCGTAGCTACGAGACTAGGCAGTGTACTTTAGGCACCCCCGATCAGTTACGTCGACCTCCGGGAGTACCAGAGGAGTACGAGCAAGTGTAGTGTCCGTCGAGGAGGAGCGTGCGAGGGCGTCCGATGAGGCGAAACGTGGAACTCTCAACGCCGTAGGGGGAAAGTGAAAACTCTCGTGTTGAGGCGAAGTGAAAACTCTCGTATATATTTCGGAGTTTATGGTTTTATATATCAGAAATTTCCCACTTTTCTCTCTACCCTTAGGGTCCTATTTATAGAAAATGAGAATGGGGATGGGAGATTACAACAAGTTGCGTCAGTAAGGCTAGCCTTACTTCTCCGATACCTCTCCCTCTCCCTTTTTTCTCTTTTTTCTTTTTTATTTTATTTTTTATATTTTTTTCTCCTCCTTTTTTTCCTTGTTTCCTCGCTTTTTTCTTTTCTTTTCTTTTATTATTATTTTATTTTTTTCTTCTTCGCTTTTTTTCCTTTTTTCTTTTTCCTTTTTCTTCGCTTTTTTCTTCCTTTTCTTTTTTCTTTTTCCTCTTTTTTTACACGGATTCAGCCTGGGGTCTATAAATACATCGGCTTCCGCCCCCCCGTCGCGGGAGCGTAGGGTCGCAAGGTTTCGAGGTCGCGTTGGCCCGACATCTGCTAGGATGGAGCGTTGCCTCGACGTCGCCGGTATGGAGCGTTGCCTCGATGTCCGCGATGTCCGCCAGGACGGAGTGTTACCTCGACGTCCGCCAGGACAGAGTGTTGCCTCGACGTCCGCCGGGACGGAGCGTTGCCTCGACGTCCGCCTCGACGTCCACCAGGACGGAGCGTGGCCTCGACGTCCGCCGGGACAGACCACATCCGCTGGGATGGAGTGTTGCCTCGACTCCGTCGGGACGGACGACGTCCGCCCGGGACGGAGCGTTTGCCTCGACGTTTGCAGGGATGTGCCGCGGATGTCGGGGCCCGGAATCGCACCTGGTTTGACGTACGATACGCCGTCAAAGACCGGGAAACCACATAACATGGACACACGTTACCTCGCGTGTATCCGCCGTTACGGGTCTGACACCGAACCAGCACCACATACGAACTCCACCTTGACCACCTGTGTCGTATGTCTCCACTGCTGGTCTAGCCGGCCAGAAACGGATACCATTTCGTAAGCCAAATATGATTCCGAACACCCTGTAGGGAGGTAACACCATTCAACTGCAATGAGACTTGCGATCACGAAGAGGAGCCCGGGTAGTTGTGTCCACACCCTAACCCAATCGGCCGAAGCACGACTGGTGGGTCACCCGAAGGCCTAACACGACACCCACACCCTGCCCAGCCAGCATTCGCATCTCAACTGGCGGGTCACTCGACTTCACGATCGCTAGACTCACACAGAAGAATGAATATTACTCTCTACCGTCAATTCATACACTTCATCTATACACGCACTGTGTATGAAGCGACGTGGTGAACAGCTTGATAAGCATAACTCAAGCTCTACAGGGAGATTTAGTAGATAAATAAACACATCCCCCATACATGGGCAATTACTTACGTTACAATCAAGGACCTATAGGTCACAAGAATCAGAAGATAAACAGCGGAAGCAAGAATAAAAGCTAACCCGATGGTCCGAAAGACCATCAATAACCAACAGATACCCACAAGATCTTTTAGCTAGAGAGGCAAACAAATCAAGCAGGGAAACGTGCTACTCATCACCACCAAGCTCACCTGCGGAAATTGAATTCTCTGTGAGTACTTTCGTATTCGCAAGTTGCCACTCATTCCAATCACTTATACCCGGCATGGAGTGTTGGACAACCTCACACCATACATTTCCAACTTAACATAACATGGCATTGACGAGAAATAAATATCATGGCAACAACAGAAATATGGTAGTTACCCTAGTCATGCTAGTAGATAGGATCAACATCGAATAACATGACACATAACATAACATAACAGAGTTAACATCAGCCAACCCAATATCGGATCCAACCGATCAACATAATAACACAACAGGAACTCTTGATATGACCCAACAGATCATCATCAACCAGTTCCATTCCAAACAAAGAGGCCTTGGTGGTCGATGTGTTGGGGAACGCGCTACGCAAAACAAAATTTTTCGCGCACGAACCAAACCAAGAAACACTATCGAGGTGTAGGGCATATTATTGCCTCTAGGGCATATTTCCAACACGATGACCCCATAAAGATTCTCTTGGTCCAACTCATGTGGATAGCTAGTCCACCACGAGCAGCGCCAACTAGACATCAACTATGGTCCTCGGCACAGCCAACTGCCTCGCAACTTTTCAGGGAGCATCCAGCGAGGGTTCACGGCTGTACCTCCAGTAAACTCGACGTAGGGCTCGAACGACCCCAACATTGTACAGACGCACTCCAACCATGCTCCCTCGTCTCGTCTTACGGCTTATCAAGGAGCATCGAGCAAGGGTTCACGTACTGTACCTCCAGTAAACTCGATGTAGGGTTCGAGCGACCCCAACATTGTACAGACTCCCTTCAACAATGCTCCCACGTCTCTCATCTCACTTAGGGGTTTCAGTTAATTAAGCTATCGATTTATGATCCAGACATCCATAACCAAATATCAGACAATAATCAAACATGCATTCAACACTCAATAGGTAAGTAAGTAACCAGAATTTCAACAAGCAGCAGAGCTTGCTTGGGAGCTTGGCGAAGATACACAAAAGAGCCAACATGCCATGAAGATGTGAATCATATCTAGCAGAAGAAAAAGCGACTCTAAGATGCAATGTTTAACATGGCAGGATGCATGAAGTGTGACTATGGGGGATTACGGTGAAGCGCGAACTTAACCTAAGCATAGTAGGTTTAGTTCCATATCTCGATGTAATTTGAGTTGCGTTATATCGTTGATCATGGATAAGCTTACCAATTAATGCATTGCTAACTACAATTGCAATTAGGAATAAACTTCAATTTCAAACTCAATATCAAGGATGAGATTTATTGTATTAGTTTCTTTTAATGGGATTTGGATTGGTGTGGTATTAGCAGACATGATATACGTTAGCTTTGTAAGAATGTAGGTTAAGATCTCTTAGCTTTTAGCAAGGCATTAATCTGTATAACTGGAAGTGTATGTGCTCATGGTTGATATAAAGACAACATGCAGGTACATTTTTGGGTGTTATACTATGGCTTAGTTGCAATTGTCAAACCAATCATTTTAACTAGTCGAATCTGTATGCTTTAAAATTAACAAGTTTGGAACAGTAGGAGCAATTTGGCCATAGCTCATATTTGGCTTATCAGAAAATAACAAGTAAGTACTTTATTCGCAGCTACTGTCGGTGCCTACGATTTTCCTTTTGAGTTCAACTTATAAAGCTAATGGAAAGGCACATAATCTGGCTCTGAAGCTCTCAGCCCTAACACGATATTTATATATAATTAGCAAGAGCCCGAAAAAGCGATAATCATATACTGCGCATTCTCATGACATGCAACATATATACGAGACTACTTGAATCATCGCGTTCTAACCTATCCCGACTAAGCCACCACATCCATAAGGGGAAGGGCATTACCCTTGACGCGAGAACCCGAACGAATCGTTAATGACGGCATCAGGGTTGCGGATCGGCTTCTTGCGCAGCATCACCTTCTTTCTCCTTCGCCTTCGTCTTCTTCTTCGTCCTAGGGCTGCTGGTCCACCCTCTTCTTTTTGCACCATAGCTAGCGGCGACAGCGGCTAGCGGAGACATCAGCAGAAGGCAGCGGCTTGGCACGGTAGCGGCAGCAGTGGCTGTTGAGGAAGGGGGGTGGTGACAGAGGCGAACAGCACTGGGCAGCAAGGTGAAGAAAAGCGAGGCGGCGCTGCGGTGGCAAGGAGAACAGGGGGGCAAAGGAGGCCGGTGCTCACCGGCCGGTGGCGGTGGAGATGGCCGGTGGCCAAGAGCAAGGGGAGGCGCGGCGGGAGACGATGGAGGGGGGCGTGGCCGGCGCTGGAGGCTTGCCGGCCGGCGGTGAGGCCCGCTGGGCCGAGGAGGGGGAGCAAAGGAGGCCGGCAGCGGGATCGGCGGCTCCGGCCGAGGGCAGCGACGGAGGGCCAAGGGGGAGGAGTGGTGCGTGGGAGGAGCGCGGAGGAGGGCCGGCCGGGCGAGCTCGCCGGCGGTGGCGGGCTTGGGCGGCGAAGCCGAGGGCGGAGGTGGCCGAGCGGCGTCGGGGGCTCGGGAGGAGGCGCCGGCGTCGGGGAGGGCTGCCGGGGGCGCGCAGCTCGCCTCGGCCTCGGTGTCGACGCGGCAGCGGCGCTCCCGAGCAGCGGCCAAGGCGGGAGGCGGCAATGGCGCGACGGCGGCGGCGATGGGCAGCAGAGCGCGGGCGGAGGAGAGGAAGGGGCGGGGGAGCGGAGGAGGAGAGAGGGGAGGCGCGGGGCAGAGGGCGACGGCCGGCCGCCGGCGGCGATCGCCGGGGGCAGCGGCGGAGCCCAGCGGGAAGGGGGCGGCGACGCGCCTGAGAGGCGGTGATGTGCCGGGGCCCATCACGGGAGCGGGTAGGGGGTTGGGTTGGGGAGCCCCCTTTTAGGGTTAGGGTTTTTAATTTTTTAAATTTTTTAATTTTTTTTAAACATGGGCTGTTACAGCGGAGGCGTTGCTCACGTGGCGGTAGAGGAAGGCTCAGTGCCGCGGTGGAGTGTTCTCGACGCCGCGAGTGAGTTAGACGTATCTCGACACGGCCATGGAGGCATTGCTCAACGCTGCGGTGGAGTGTTCTCGACGCCGCGAGTGAGTTAGACGTATCTCGGCATGGCCACGGAGGCGTTGCTCACGTGGCGGTGGAGGAATGCTTAGCGCTGTGGTGGAGTGTTCTCGACGCCGCGGATGAGTTAGACGTATCTCGACACGACCACGGAGGCATTGCTCACGTGGCGGTGGAGGAAGGCTCAGCGCCGCGGTAGAGTGTTCTCGACGCCGCGGGTGAGTTAGACGTATCTTGACACGGCCACGGAGGCATTGCTCACATAGCGGTGGAGGAAGGCTTAATGCCGTGGTGGAGTGTTCTCGACGCCGCAAGTGAGTTACACGTATCTCGACACGGCCACGGAGGCGCTGCTCACGTTGTGGTGGAGGACGATGTTGATGACGAGCCCCTAGTGTCACCAAGAGGGGCACAGAGGACGCCAAGTCTGAGAGTGCACGAGGGCGACATCAACGACGAGCCCCTATGCCTATGTGCGTTGTCATAGAAGAGTAAGCACACAAACAAGCAGAGGTTATGCACATCACAGTTCCCTGATGGAATCTTAGTTGACATGACTTCTTGCCCGATTCCCACAAACGACACCAACTGTCATAGCTACGGGACTAGGCAGTGTACTTTAGGCACCCCTGATCGGTTACGTCGACCTTCGGGAGTACGAGAGAAGTACGAGCAAGTGTAGTGTCCATCGAGGAGGAGCGTGCGAGGGCGTCCGATGAGGCGAACGTGGAACTCTTGACGCTGCAGAGGAAAAGTGAAAACTCTTGTGTTGAGGCGAAGTGAAAACTCTCGTATATATTTCGGAGTTTATGGTTTTACAT
This sequence comes from Stipa capillata, assembly GCA_019208055.1. Taxonomy (NCBI): domain Eukaryota; kingdom Viridiplantae; phylum Streptophyta; class Magnoliopsida; order Poales; family Poaceae; genus Stipa; species Stipa capillata. The sequence continues at coordinate 34,894 of JAGXJF010003150.1, read as the reverse complement.
CTAAGAAATTCCCTCCTTTTCTTTCTACCCTTGGGGTCCTATTTATAGAGAATGAGAATGGGGATGGGAGATTACAACTCTACCCCTCGGGTTACAACACGCTAAGAGGAGTATTTGGTCTTTTACAAGGAATCTCGGGGGATAGTCTAACACTCTAGTATTCTAGTACACGTTGCTACGACGACGTGTTGGCCTTGATGTTCGTAACACAACCTCGTCGTGCCACGACCCCGTCAGAAAGGAGCGTCGCCTCAACATCCGTGGGAAGAAGCGTCGGCCTCGGCATCCGCCGGGACGAAACGTTGCCTCGACGTTGTCGGTGATGCTCGCGGAGCCTGTCGACGCCAGGCGAAACATGTCGATTCGGGGAGGGGGATCTTGACGCTGTCAAGGAGAAATCCGTCGGTTCGGGGTAGCGCGGGGACCCTTCCCCCAACAGTAAGAAAACAACATATGCCCTGTTTTATGTTTTATTGAAAATGGTGCAGATTGTAACGATTTGCTTTATGTTAACTTATTATGTGCCATCTACTCTTTATGTTAACTCACGGAATAATTGTTATCTCTAATCTTTGCAACTCAATATCAGGCATAGATGATCAAAGGTTAATCGATGTATTGGTTGTTTAAGTAGTGTGTCTATGGCTGCGAACTATTAGATTGTTAAACATGTGGATTAACTTTTGTATGTGTAAGTCTTGGATTGTGGTACCTCAAGCAGCCCTAGGCTTGAATGCTATTTGGGAGATGTTTATGTATTCTGCTTGTGTATTTGTGAACCTTTAGATTGTGCTGCTGTTGAATGTGATCTTATGAACATTATATTTTCTGAATGTGCTTGTGTATATGTGCTGATGTTCTAATGTGATTGTGCTGCGACTACTGTGTTGCTACTCTAATGTGCTTGTGCTGTGTATATGTGCTGCCAAATCATGTACCAAGTGTCAGACGAGTATATTTTCCCAAGTGTCCAGACTATCGGGAAAGACACGGCACGTGGCGCCATTTAAACAGGATGCTCGTAACAAGAATTGTAATCTTTCCCTAGTGTCCTTGACACTCGGGAACCATTCCTTTTCCATTTGAACCAACTGTTATTGCAATTATGTCCCATGTGCCATATATTTACCGAGTGTCAATTTCACACTCGGGAAAGTAACACTTTCCCGTAGGTTGATTGGCAAGCACTCGGAAAATGACTATTTCCCCAACGTTTTTTTGCCGAGTGTTTTCTCCCAAGTGTTTTATGCTATATCCCGAGTGTTCGTGACACTTAGTAAAGTAACAGGTTCTGGTAATGAATTTTACTCTGTTTTGTCACTTGCGATCATGTGGCATATAATTTATTTGGAACCATCTATTAAGAATTTGCGGAAGGTCTTCTTTTGTCCCGCTCACCTTCTTATCAGCCACTACCATCCTTCTTCTCAGTGCCCTGCCGCAGCACCTTGCTGCCGCCCTCTTACCACGTCTAGCCATCTCATAAACCATCTCCTGAAAACAAGGAGTACTTCCTCCGCCCTCCTCTTGTATCCGACGACGGTTGACATCGGATCTATCTCCACCTGCACTACTATACAAGTACTCGTCCTGGACACTTCATCATAGACAGTTCACAAAATCATCGATGATAAACCTTATCACATACAATTTTTTTAAATAGTCATCACAAATGGTAACAATCTGTGTTATAAACCAATACATCACAGATGGGATTTTTTGTGTAAAACCCAACCGTCTCTAATGTCTTGCCCAATAACCCGACGCAACAACCTGGCCCATTAGGCCCAACTAGACATGGCCATACAGAGGGTATATAACTCAGCCCCTCAGCACCCAACCTCCTAAACCCTAGTTCTAAAATCGCTAAGTCCCCGAAGCCGCGCCCCTATGCTTCCCACTTCACCCGCTAGCTCCTTTCCTTCCCCCTGCTTCCCCTCCCCTCTCATCTCATCTTTGTTTCCTTCTGCTGCTGCCTCAGCCCCGAGGTTGCTCGCGGTCGCACGTCCTCAACAAGCCCCACAACAATCCCCACCTGGACGAGCCAGACGACTCCGCCAAGGGGGCCAACACCACCGCGGTCCCGCTCTCGCCTAGTAGCCATCGTGCACGCACGTGGCCACCATGCTAGTAGATCTGGCGGTGACTGGTCGACCCCGCGCTCGGGACGGCCGGATCTGGCGGCGGCGCGTCATCCCCGAGCTCGAGATGGCCTGATGCGGGCGTGGTGCCCTGATGATAGGGACCTAAAAGTGCATCTTGGCACCCTAACTGGATTTTGATGATTAATGACAAAATTATTAAGGACTAATGTGTGCATCAAGATATTGATCGGGTATTTAGTCTCCAAGGCAAGTTGGAACAGGCATTGACGACCCCTAAAAAGCTTGAAAAAGAGATGACATAGAATCAAGAAGTTTAAGGATCTTTTCTAGTATTTTTTGTGATCTAATGATCGTAGCCGTACTATAAAGGAGGGGAGCTAATCAACAACATGGAAGAAGATAACTTGCTAAGTTCTCAATGAAAATCTATTCTAAAAGTCTTTGGAAAACTCCTTATACCAAACTTCAGTGTTTATCCAGAATGTTCTGACCAGTAGGCCAGAATGTCCGAGTGTATGTGAGATTAGGTTCCAACGTGCTAAGTGTTGACCCAGACCCTCCGAGTGAGGTTTGTCCGAAGTGTCCAGATCCTTTCAGAGCTTCTGTCCAGTTGACTTCCTGTTGTCCGGACCTTCGTAGTGAATCTATCCGGACACTTTGAGTGAAGACAGAGCTTATGTCCAGATATTATTTTTACCTAAACATTCCGAGTGAAGTTCATCCGAACTATTCGAAGTCTATTGAGTAGCTTTGTCCAAAGTGTTTCATGTTGTTTAGAACTTCCGACGGAGGTTTTTCCAGACACTTCGAGTGGCGACAAAGCTTCTGTACCGAATCCCTGGCCTCGTCCAGACCTTCTGAGCGAAATTCGTTTGGAACCTCCGAGCCAGAAGTTAGCCTCTTTCCCAGTGCTTTCTTTCATCTGAACCCTCATGGTCCAACACCACTGAGAAAACCAAGTTGGCTCCATTTTTTCCTATCCAGAACCTCCAAGTGAGGATCTTCCGGGACCACCGAGTTAATTTATGTTTTGGGACAGAAGGATTGTTTTTGTTCGGAACCTCCAGGTGTAATCAATCTAGACACTTCGGGTCTTGGATTTTCCTGAGGTTTTGAACTCTTCAATATGTCTGAGCTGCACCCTTCGAGCAATGTTTTTTCCCAAACTAGCTGTCATGTTTGAATACCGAAACCTCTAAGCGAGGTTTCTTTGTTTGTAATGGCTAGATTTTTTAGGGCAGTCTGTATAAGCTACCACCCTCCTTAGGTGGAGGCAATCATTTGCGTCCCAAATCATGAACTGTACATTTTCTCTCCTCTCTCTTGCTTTCTTGTGTGCATCTTTGAGAGGGAGCAATCTTCAAGATTTTAATTGGTATTACTTGTGCAGAATTTACTTTTGGTATTAGTTTTTGTTAATTTCGTATTCACCCCCATCTAGTCGATAGTATGGATCCTTTCAATTGGTTTCACTACCTAGAGAGATAGAATACCTACCGTTGACTCCTCTGCCGCCCTACGACCTCACCGCCTTCTTCTCCGGCTGACTGCATCAACGAAGTCCACGTCGTCGCCGCATTTCTTCCCGTCATGCGCCGCCATAGCTGTTGCTCCACCGAGTTAGGGCAAGCGATGCCCCGGAGTGCTTCCTCATTAATTCCTCGCTCAGGAGTTCAACTTCAGTGGTACACTACCGTATTCCCCCACAAATCTATCTCAAATTTGTTGAAATTCTGTAGATTTGAATTGGATGGAAATTTTCAGTTAGTACGCTCAGTGCTCGCTCAGAATGTCCGAGCGGATTCCATTTGGAACCTCCAAACAGCATGGCCAAAGGCACCAGGTCACTCGACACCTCCGAGCCAAACTTTCTAGACCCTCCGGACAGTTTCTGGCCGAGTGCTTTTAATGGCTCGGAATCAAATTCAAATTTTACAAAATTCCTCTCGCTCAGTATGTATTTATCCCATTCTCTCCTCTCTCTTGTCTTCTTGTGTGAATCTTTGAGAGGGAGAAATCTTCAGGAGTTGGATTGAATTTCCATTGAGCATCCAAACAAGGGATCATCTTCAAGCTGAGACCAAGTTCTTATTACTCTTGGAGGTTGGGGCCTCCTAGATGGTTAGGTGTCGCTCAGAAATCTTCAAGGTTATGAAAAAGCCGAGAAGTTTGTGAAGGTTGGAGTTCACCTACCGCAAGGTGAAGAACTACCACAAGAGAATGTGAGTTTTGGATCGAGAAGTTTCTTGAGGAAAGAGCATGATTCGATTTCGGCTTCGATCGTTAGATCAAGTTTCCTCAATAGATACATAGAGCCTCGTCAAAGGCTCAAACTTCGACAATAAATCCCGTATCTTCCGTGTGGTTATCTTCTTGAATTTTATGTACTTGTTTCCTTGCTTATTTTGATCACTAACGTGCTAAGTCTTAGTGTTATATAATTATTTATGTAGAATTTACTTTCGCTATTAGTTTTTCTAAATCTCTTATTCACCTCCCTCTAGTCCGTAGCCTAGATCCTTTCCAGACGTCGCGCCGGTGCAGGTGGCCAGCTCTAGCGAGCGCGAGGGGGCGATGGAGGTGGCTGAATCTGACCGCGGAGTGTGCAGGTGGACGGTGATGGAGACGGCCGGATCTGAGAAGTAGTAGGCAACGACGGCTGCCAAGGCAGCGCAGGGTGGCACGGAGCTGTGGGAGGTGCCGCTGTTCTTGCCAACACGCTGTGGTGGATGGGACATTCTCCTCCGGAGGTGGATCAGCATGCATCCCCAGCGGCGAGCCCTAGCTGCTGCAATTTTTTTATTCTTGTAATCGATCATCATAATCGGGTTTTACCGAACCGTCTGTAATGACCATTGTCTATAGACGGGTGAGAAAATCTTCGTTGATGATATTTTTCCCTCATCTATGGTATGTCTTTCTGTGGTAGTGCTCCCTCACCTCCTAACTCTTTAACATCACGCCACCATCTGTCAGCTCCTCCTTGTCGACCCGCCCTCTGCGATCAGTCCACCAGCAGTCTTTCCCACTGCACTGCCTATGTCACTGCTCTGTCGGCCTTCTCTCTAGATCGGAGAGCACAAGCAAATCCCCCCAAACCAGTGAACCCACCCTAGGACCCTAAACACCAACCCTTGAACCTTGCTGGTGAGGTCTCCGCGAGGTCTAGGCCGGTCACCTCCGCCGACCTCCGCTGTGCTCCGGGTGGAATCTGCGACGGTTTCACAAGGAAGAAGACCATCTCAATCACAGAAAGTATCGACCGAGATGTGTTCAGTTGCCTGAACAATAGCAAACACGATTTTATTTTGGCCTTTGATGCCTTTCTATGTACTACTCCTTCGCTTGTTGCACGTGGAGTACTTAATTAACGCGGCGCCGCCTGCGGCTTCGATCGGGCATTAATTCGGGTTTTACTAACTCCATGAAGTACTAAATTCGAATGGAAGGGTACGTTAATTAACGTCGTCCGGCTCATGCACGGGACATTGCTTTTGCTTGCGTACGTTGCAATGCTTAGGTACGCCGTACGAGCCAGTGGGAGTGAGCAAGTTCACTTGCACATATAGACAGGACCCGGATGGGACCCCTACGAATTGCAAAATTGCAATTGTATTCACGAACTATGCAGCTACGTACATCTGTCCCGAGGCAACGGAAGACATGGACAGTATATTTCGCAGAGATTTTGTACCCCGACGGCATGCGTGTGCCCTTGAAACTAACATAATTTTTGACGTACACGGTGATTAATTCGATGTAGGGCCGTGACATGATCGAGCAATCAGACTCCAGGTGATAAGTGGAGTACATATATCTGTATATCTCACACTAAATTCATCGATGTGTACATGTAAGTCCAGGAGTAGGCTTGAATGTCTCACTCACACCGAAAACTAGCTAGCCAACGAGGAGAAAACCTAGCTAATCAATCGGAGCAGTATATATATCATCATCATGGTATATATATGAGCTGGCTACCTAACACAAATTCGAAAACTAATTAACTAGCTAAGCTAGTATCCACCAAATCCGATCCCCATGTTTCCCCAACATGGAAAGTACGAACACGAAACATTTATTTTAATGTAAAAAATTCTTGCGAAAAAATTATGGGCTCACAGCGACGTTTTTCACCATATCAAAAGTGTGTTTACAAAACACGAAGATTTTACAAATAAGTCGTCAACTTTTAACTCAAATTAAAAATGAAAACAAATCAGTAAAAGCAGAAGCATCCTCTCACGATAAAAATTTGGATCACATGCCAACATACTTAACATGCCATCAATCGGCATGACCGTCTGCATGCCATACAGCGTAATTAATCTCGTCCTACATCGACTTATACTAATTTAAATACTCTTCAACATACAAATTTTCACATGCATAGTCTCACCGCCATTCCGGATTATGCGGCGCAGGAGTAACATAGATCAACGGGAGGTAAAAGCACGAGTATAATCGTAGGTTACGATTAATTCAGTGCAATGCTAGCAAACTGGCCTCCTGGTCACGTCGGCCGTTTCCTTTTTGGCTCAGCCCATATCCCCGACAGAGACCTGAACACTCTGAGCTCGAGCCATAACTAGGCTTGCCATTGCCAGTTCTATCTAGGCAAGTAGCTAGCCTCTGCATACGGTCGGCTAGCTCACTCATGCATGCATTCATGGGCGCTGGCATGGCCTGCCACATATATATGCTCGCCAGCTTTCGTTTCAGCGATCGAACGAACGTAGGTTTGTTAAGCCTACACACGATGTGTTTCCTGAAAAAAAGACATCCATATGCATGCATAGGAGCAGAAAAGCTTTCTCAGTCTACTGGGTTCAAGAAAACATGACATACATAGTTCCATATAGGACAGAAGACATGCATGTACATTAACGAATCACATTGTTCTTTAGTTATGCATCCTCGTGTTCTAATAGTCGAGATGTTTTGGGAGCGTTTTTGGTTCGATGGTTATATTTTGCCATGTTTAACCTCAGTCGTGTCACACTTTCAGAAACAGATATTTGGTTCGGTGTAATAGGCTGAATTTTTTTATGTCTTCCGAGCATTGGAGATTAATAGAGAAATCTTACTGACAAAAATAATTCTACATGAACAGATGGCGCCATGGTTGTTGGGATTCCGGCCCCTTCATCGTACTTGCCCTCTTTAATTCCCGTTGGGATCCAAGCATAATTACTCCTACTACAGTGGTGAGTAGTAAATGCGTGGCGGTCCCCGGTTTTAATACCCAGATACACTAATTACTGAGCAAGATCATGCATCTTTTAATTTCCTGTTCTAGAGGCTATTCGATTTACTATGGTTAATTTAAGACGATGTAGGAGAGTTGGTCTGCAAAAAGGACAGTGTAGGAATGAATATGTTTTAAAAGCGTGTCTGATATAGATTTGCAAATAATACTTCCTCCATCCACAAATGTAAGGCGTGCACTTTAAGGTCCAACTTTCACCAACAATTAAGCCAATAATATTGAATTATATAACACAAAAGTGGTACCATTTGAAGATACGTTTGAATATGAATCTGGTACACAAAAGTGATACCATTTGAAGATACGTTTGAATATGAATCCAATGTTACATTCAAATGGTATCACTTTTGTGTTATATAATTTAATATTAGAGAGTGGATTTTGTACATGTACATGTGGGTACATGAGTTAAGGATTTAGGTCAATTCTCATATTTATGCATCTTAAAAAATTCTCCAAAAATTCATAGATGTTCATCATGTTATAATGTACAAACCCACAAAATTTCATGCAAAAATATAATCAAGAGTGCCCTACACAAAAAAGACAAAAAATTGTTGCTGCATTGTTTTAAAAATAAGTTGAATTTTTTGTCTTTTTTGTGTAGGGCACTCTTGATTATATTTTTGCATGAAATTTTGTGGGTTTGTACAATATAACATGATGAACATCTATGAATTTTTGGAGAATTTTTTGAGATGCACAAATATGAGAATTGAACTAAATTCTTAACTCATGTACCCACATGTACATGTACATTTGCTTTTCTCTTAATATTATTGGCTTAATTGTTGGTCAAAGTTAAACCTTAAATTATGTGCACGCCTTACGTTTGTGGACGGAGGAAGTAATAAAATTGTTTAATTTTACAATTCACAGTGTGTGCAGGGTGTATTGGAGTACTTAGGAATTAGGATTACTAGATGTGTTTCGCAGTTTGAAAAAAAAATATGTGCTTCACAGAAAAATACAATTGTCTATCTGGTGTTAACTCCTCTATCGACTGTGTAAATAAAGAAATCTAAATTTATTTAAATTAGGCGATGGATATACTGTATTAGTACATATCATCCTACAAACTTTCAAAATCCAACTTGACTGAATTTGATAGAAATGAAGAGATAAATAGTCATAAAATAATTTCCCATACAATTTCTTTTCCTTTTTGTGTCATATCTTTGCAAATTCTAAGTTTGAAAAAAAAAGATCAGTATTTGAAAAAGCATCAAATTTTATTTTGAATATAGCTAGGTTTGTCTATCTATCGTCCATAGTATATATTTTTAGAATATTTTAAAACTCTAATACTCAAAATGAAGTACTTCACAAAATATTTCTTACAAAAAAAGAGGATAATAATTAAGCAACCATATATCCAACATAATGTACATTTTACCAAAAAGAAAAATGAACATACACACATACACTATTCACCTGGTAAAATGACAACATCCAGGGAAGTACAAGTAACACAGTAAGCAGAAAAGAATTAAACAAATGAAAAGAAAAGGCTGCTAGCTAGCTGCATGCTACCCTAGCTACTCCAGTCTCCAGCCTAGTGCAACCAGCAGCTTGTTCCTTTCTTTCACCTCATGGCATAAACATCATGATAATGCAGTCAAACTACCCCCCAGCTAGCTAGGCCAGGTTTCATGTATGCATGCGTCCAACTACATGAAGTCCACCTCAAAGAAATGCTGCATGCTGTTGCCGTTGCCGTTGCTGCCTCCGTTGCAGCAGCTATCGTTCTGATGATCTGACGCCGACGAGCACGACAAGATGTTGCCTGCCTGATGATGCGACTGGACGAGTGAGGTCATCATGAAGTGCTGCTGCGGCTCGTCTGCACGCCGTTGCACGACGTGCCGCTGCATCAGCACGGTGTCGAGGGCGCCGTCGTCCCTGTCGTGCGGCGGCGGCGGCGCGGCGAGGGACAGGGTCGTCGGCGCCGTCGTGGCGTTGCTCGGCTGGCCGTTGTCGACCTCCAGCAGGCAGCTGAAGCCGCTGCTGGCGTTCGGTGAGATGGCCGTCGACTTGTGGTTGGCTGCGCATCATACGTACAGAGGCACGTAGCGTCAGAGCATGATGTGATGACCACATGTACTCCTATATAGTAATAATGAGTTGTATCTGGTCTAGTGTTGTGGTACATTAGTACTCTTATACATACGTGAAAGATTTTGGCGCCATGCATGCATGCCCCGTTAATTGGGTGCGTCAAATCAATGTAGTTATGTAGCAGTAGCATCTAGGTGTCATGGCATATACAATGTGTACGTAGTTTCTTCCCAATCGAACGTTGTAACGTGCATGCTTGTTAATTTGATCATGTTTAAATTCTCTCTTTCTTTTGCTCTCAACATTCTTGCCACCTTTGTAGTATTATTAAGCTTCTTGCTTTAACTTTTTGCAGTCTTGCATTGGACTACAATTATCAATTGTAATACGCTATTGAAACTAGTAGTGAAAGAACTTTGCAAGACAAATGCACTTATATGATTTTTACATATAATTCCATGTACTATTCCACACGCTGGTGATCAAAATTTTAAAACATTAACCCAACGTATTCTAGAGCGACTTACTAGAACATTACATAGAAACGTAACCTAGATTAATTGTGGAATATTTATGCATACCGGTGCAGATTTGAGTTCTAGATCGAAGTTTTGAATATAAAGAAATAAATTTAGCGTTTGGATCTAGATATCAAGGCTCTAAACTCAAAGTGACATGAGACCAGTGGCTTACTCTTGTGATCACTCGTGTAGGAGCTGGTCATGCTAGCCTCCGCTTTCTTCGACGGCGGCGGCGAGTCCTTGGCTGGGCCGGCGGGCTTCCGACGGCGGCGGTTGTGCTCCGTGAGCCGCTTCCGGCAGCTCCTCTTGGCCTCATCAAACTCACCAAGCACATGAAACCTAGCCAAAAAAACCAAAATAATTTACACCTGCATACACATGTTGCATGTACATATATGCCCATGCATGCATACACCATTGTATCTGTACAGAGTACACCTGGATCTATCTATGTCTATGATCTTATCTAGTTGCAATGATGGGTGTGCTGCAATGGTCAATGTATGTAGGCATGCATGCAGCTAGTGAGATAAAGAAGGGCGAGCATGCACGCGTATGCATATATGCGGATACGCTCAGAGCTGACCCCCCTGATCTGATCTGACGTGCGTCACCTGATATGACATGATAAGATGATCAGTAGCTAGCATCAGTCCTAGATCGAAAGTTTGCAGCCTTTTCACAAATTCCACTGCTGATCCATTCTGTGCATCCATGTCAGTGTATAAAGTGAAAATTATACTATGTGCAAATGGGCAGTAAAAATTAACGCTAGTTCTACTAGCTAGTGTTGTGTGTGCAGTGTGGTGCGTGGGGCCACATGTCGGTGGCGCAGGCGTGCGTACGTACCGGCTGCATTGCTGGCAGAAGCGCTGCTGCTTGCCGGCGGCGGCGACGGCGGCGGCCTTGGCGTGGTACTCGCAGACCTTGTGGCGGCGGTGGTAGTGCTTGGCCGCGGAGAGGTCGGCCTTGCAGCCCTCGGCCTGGCACCGGGGCGGCTGGTGGTGGTGGGCCGCGCCGAGCCCGAGCCCCAGCACTCCCATGGCGCCGCCGCCGCCGAAGCGCGAGCGCATCAGCAGGCGGTCCACGGTTAGGACGTCCGCCGGGGAGAAGTAGGTCCTGCGGCCGAGGTTCAGCCCGATCCTCCCGCCGCCGCCGCCGCCGCCGCCGACGTCCGCGAAGGGGCCGTCCTCCCGCTTGAGGAACCCGCCGCCTCCGCCGAAGGGGTACGCATCCGCCGCCGTCGGCACGCCCGGCAGCGTCATGATCGGCAGCTGCATCGACGACGGGGCCATCGGCATGGTAATCTGCGGGGAGAAGGCCTGCTGCTGCTGCAGGGTGCTGCCGGGTGCCGAGCCGGAGAAGAGAGACGGTTCTTGGAACGGGAACGCCGCCGCCGCGAAGTCGAGGGTGTCGTAGAGGTGGTGCTGGAACAGCGGCGGCCTGTCGCCGGGCATGACCACGCCGGGCTCGAAGCCGCTCACGTAGGACTGCATGGGAGCGTAGCCGCCGAAGTCGACCACGTCGCTGGTCAGCGCGATCGCGCCGGTGTTTAGCCTGCTGCTCATCATGGTAGTCGCGCGCAGAGGTGGTGATGGATGTGTGTGAGAGAAAGGGAAGAGGTGTATGTGTGTGTGGAGCAGAGGGTGGCTGTGCCCCGTGGCTTAAAAGGCAGTGGAGAGAGAGAGAGAGATGTAGTCATGTAGAGAGAGAGAGGGGGAGGAGAGAGAGAGCAGTACAGTGGGTGGGTTGCTAATTCTTGGAGTGTTGTTGCATGGTTAGTGGTATTACCGGCATTTGTGTTCCTCAGTGGCAAGCAAGACGCTTCATGCTCATGGACTTGCCATTTTGCTGTAACGTGTTGCCTACTAGCCTCTCTCTCTCTCTCTCTCTCTCTCTCTCTCTCTATCTCTCTCTCTCTCTCTCGCTCGAGCTCGAAATGTCATGTGGCCACATGCATGCATGGTAAGTGGTAACAGATTGACGTTGGCGTGCGCATAGGTTTGATGGTATCATGAGGTATCATGCATATGCATGCATGGGGTTTCTGTCATGTAGCCCAGCTTCAGAAAGGCGGTGGTCGCGAGGACGATGGGTGCGCGTGTACGATGTGGAGATGCATGCATGAAATTAGGGTCGGATTTCTGTTTCCGGCCGGCCGGCCGTAAACACGGACACATTCAGATCAGTGTTACATGTTTAGTCATCCCGGACATTTGATCACAGATGATTTACTAAAAGTCATCTATGATTAATATTATCGCATGCCGTATATCTCAAAACAGTTATCATAGGCGAATTTATTTAAACCGTACACAATAAATAGATAGTATGGATAATTTTGTAAAATATTTACAGAACGGTTTCTTACAAAGACTGTGTGTAAAAATTGTATCCCATATCGGCCCAGTTAGAGCCGGCCTATAGTTTACCATCACCTAACCCTAAATCCATCGACCCTGCAGCGCCACTTTCACCCTCGATCCCCTTCTCTCGTTCGATCCACCTCCCTCTTATGCCCGCTCATTCTCCACCTCCCTCAATCCCACACCACACCGCCACTCTCATATTGATCCTCATCTCCACCTCCCTCCCAACCTCTACCGGCACAATGACCTCCTTCAACCCCTCCTTCCTGCCGCTGTCAGCAACCTCGCCAGCCACCGCTTACCCTCCCGTCCCCGTCTTCCAGATCCACATCAGTGACACATGGTGAGAGTTCCCTCCAGCAAGCCAGCGACCAGAGGCGACGAGGAAGCCAACGACTGGAGGTGACGAGGAAGCCAGCAATGGCGGCATCTGTCAGATCCACTCACGCCATTGCAGCACAAGCCACTAGGCTTGGCCAGTCGGGAATGGCGCCGCCGCTACTTGGGACCAAGTCCAACGGTGCTACCAAGAACAACACCAAGTAACAATTCAATCACCTCTTCTTTTCTAGGGATTATGTGTTGCGGATGTGGATTTGACTCTGATGATTTTCCTTTGTGGGATAGCAGCAAAGAACAAGGAAGCTGGTTACCGTGTATGAGATTTTCGCTTAGTTTCTTGTCACTGATCTCTCACCGCTAATTGGTTAATTGCGCACTTGAGCCATGAATTCTTGCACAGTGAGTTAGCAAAAACATTCCTTTGAATTGGAACTCTGCATTTGTGAGTTCTTGCATTTGTTGATGCTTGTCCTTTTTGTCTCAGGTGTTGTGGAGCTGTAAAAGGAGGATGGGGGCGACGCAGTGGCCGGTGACATCTCCACCATCATCGACAGGATCTGCACAGGCGAGTTAAGATCAATGTGTTCTTGTTTGTTCTAGAAAAATTGAGTATGATGTAACCCATTTTTATTAGATAATTTGCATTGTTGTTTGTTCTTATTTAAGCATCCTTGAATTTTTTATCTCGGTTATCAATGATTGCCACTGTCAAAAAATGTTTGTGAAACCATTTTTTGTTTTAATGGCTATTAAAACCGATTTTTTTCCCGTGGAAAAAATATCACAGGACACAGGCGGTTCCGAAACAGAAACCATCTGTGATGATAGATATATCAAAGACGGTTCTATTTGAAAATCGTTTGTGATATCTTGTATCTTAGGTGGCTGAAAAAAGACCTATGATGAGACTATAATATCATAGATCATTGTTTACAGATGGTTCGAAAAACTGTATTGATGAGGTTTCTGAACCGTCTATAATAAATTTTTCTGTAGTAGTAGATGCAGGCGACAGTCCCTGCTTCAAAGCTCCAAATAGTCGGATGGATAGCCATTTAGCCTCCATCTGGAATTAATGTGTGGTATATTTTTCCAATTTCTGCGGGAACTGGACCGTTGCAGGTGAAGTTCATGTGAAAGTCCTACATTCCAAGCAGAGGATTACTTGACCTGAAACTTTGGTTTTCCTTATACTTTTGTTTTAGCTACCTGGACACAATAATACATGAAGATGAAGACTCACAAGTTCCTGAGTTGCGCAACAGACTATTTTTCTTTCCATGCACGATACTTAAATACTCAACTAATTAGCTTACAACTGTTCATAACTTTGAGAATTGCATTAAGAATGATTAAATAGAGATCATTTTTTTATTTATGTGTAGGTGGACTGAGGACAAATGTAGTGAACGAAGTGTGTGGTTTGATATCATGGTGGCTTGTGAAACAGAGCTTCGTTTTTACTACTTTTGGGATATAGTTAAAGTACTTGTGCACCGACGTTAAATTAGGATAAACTGAGGTGACATCAATGTCACTCTTCAGGACGTTAAAAACCCACTGTGTAGGGATCGACACTGTGTTTGATTTTCGCACTAATAAAAGCACTAAGATTGGATATTTATATCCATATCGGTACACTCTTAAATGTGTAGCCATACCTTTCCTCACATAATTGCTACTCATCTATGTAACCATTTCCAACAAAGCAAGTCATCTCATTGCATAACAAAGTTTGAACTCTAAAGCTCAGTTTGTTGTTCTTAAACTGTGTTGTCCAGAACTTAATTATTTTATAATCTACTGTAAAAAAATTGTCACGAAAATAAAAAAACTGATTACTCAAATGATAAAATAGACAAAATTTAGTTAAACAAATAAATTATCATAATGTAATGCCAAATGCAACTTAAATGTTGAATGTTCATAGGGGGAACTACGAGCTCTATTAATAAAGTAGGAACAATCCTCCATAATCGAGCCGAGAAAAGATATATCGTACCTGGATACGTGGTGATATTGTGCATCATATCCACTCCTCCACCTCTATTGTTTCCTTTTTTTAGGGAACGACACCCGTGTTAGTTGTCTCAGTTCTTCTTGGAATGTACGTACAAATTAGACGGGAACGCAAAAATACAGAGTAGACACTAAATAAATTAAAGTGCTAAATTCAAAATAAAATAATTCTTTTCCTCGCACAAAAGTCATGTAGACATGGTGCCAGCTACTGACTTCCCCCCAAAGAATTCTACTCTTTTAATTAAAGGAGAGGTGGGCGCATGCGGTACGTACTACACGTCTACACTACACTGCAGCTATATGGATGGACATGCTTGGAAGTTTAAATAAATACCGCTCCAATCTGTAGAAATCCTGTTTGGAGCTAGGAGCAGATGTAACTACAGAATTAAATGGTAGTAAATGTCAAGCAAGCTTGCCATCTTCACCACATGGTAACCAGTGAGCACACACATACCATGCATGTATGCTGCTATGCGTCCCCGTTGTGCCACTATATGCATGAACGTACCTTCGTCTAAAAAAATTATGCGTGAAGGTACGCACTAAAGCAAAACCCTCAGCAGTAAGGCTGATCAGAGCATATATAGATAAAACCTTCTTTATTTCTTTAAAATTAGGAGTAGATATTATCAATGCCATTTTCCCTTGATCTCTTTTTAATTTTTTACCACGACACATGCAAGCACGGCAAGCAGATCCCCATTATTCAGTAAAACAGGCCAATTTTGAATTTTATGTGATCATTTTCTACGTTTTGAGTTTTACTTCGTTACACCCCTTAAAAAAGTTTGTGATTTTGATATAGATAATGATGGAGATTAAAATAAGTCTTTAAGTAATAAAGGGTAATATTGTCTATTTCGTGTGGTGGAGATGTTCACCTTCCATCCCCTAGACTCACGCGCATGCCTCCTTGTTCTTTGCGTGAGTTAGTCAAGTGGATATGCGGGTCAGTGCCTTATATACAATATTTATACAAATGTGATCAATACGATCAACATACGTACGTACGTATGAGGCTATGAGCATGGTCTATGAATCTCTCTATGCAACTATGCAACTATGCAAGCCGATGCAGCCACGAAGCAATACATGAAACAGTAAGATCGGTACTCGATGGGGCCAAAAACCAAAGTCGTTGTCCAAGGATCAAGCCACAACGCCCAATGTTGGCTAGCAAAATGGTAGCAATTTCCTCTCGTTCTACCGAGACAGGGCCACAGTGGAGAACGCGACGTCGCCAAAGCTCGTCCTCTCGCTCGCAGAGGAGGTAGTGACCCCCGATGTTGACATGAATGCGTACCGCAACGGCAGCAGCAATATATTTTGAGATGACGGATATGCAGATAGCAGGCGGCCGATTGGTTAGACCACATGTATCGTTGTGGATTAGGACTAATTATGGCCATCTAATAATCAAATAATAAATGAAGTACGAAAGTATCTTTTTAAAAGTTTTCTTGGGGATGTGCCGAAGTAAAACTCTATATTAAATTTGGTGTACATCGCTTTATTGGATTCTGCGCTTTCTACAATTTTGCTTGAATTTGAGCATTTCTACAAATTCCATTGAATTTGGTTCTATTTCGTAAAAAAGTTCAAAATTTTGTACAAACTTTAGCATGTTGACAATACATGTGATTACTACAATAGTTGTAACACCTCGTGATAAAAATTTCGCTAAGATATCGAAAACTCCCTTATAGCCCAAACACATTGGTCTGCTTACATATAAAATGATTAACTTATAAGGACTATATCTTAAATTAACAAGGGTTATATACAAATATGATTCAAGTTACCGCACTAAAGGGATGCGTGCTACAATGCTGCCTTCCAGCACATGGTGAGAGGATACATACATACATACAGCTAAATGCATGCAAGCATATATATCAAGCTAGATGTCATGTCTCATTCTTAAAACCACACATATAAAATAAGCAGGAGCTAGCAGGAGTGTATATACCTATTACTATCACTGATGCATGCATACATACATGCAGAGGCATGCCCAATGCGGCCCCCGGCCTGGACGGGATGCGTGCATGCAGGCAGGGAATGATCTTGTTCGTAGCCCCGTACCTCACACGTACGTACCGGGCTTAATTACATTTATTGGGCACTGAAATTTTATTGGGCGTTCACGTGCTACATGTATTATTTTTAAGATTCGCGGTAAGTTTTCTTAAAAACAGTCAATTTTATTCATTTTTCGTTATGCAGTCTTTTTATTTTATAAAACACCCTCTAATTCATTCATTTCTTATTCTTAAGTCCTCCATTCTCTCCATCTATCCATTCACCATCTCCTCTCTCCTAAGAATAAGAGCACCCAATTAATTTATGAATAATAAAATTTTGTAATACTTACTAACATTGGGGATTTAGTTCATCTAATAGTGTTCATTTTGAGACAAAAAATATTGTTAATGAATATTTTTCATGTTTATGAACGAAATAGTCAAGAAAAAATATTTTCTTCACATTCATAAACCAAAATTTTCCACGTTCATGAACAAAATATTGTGTTTATGATTTCTTTTGTTCATGCACAAAAATCATGAACAAGTGATGCATAAAAGTATATTCTTTTTCTCTCTCTAAAATAATCAAGAATAGATCATTAAAATCATAAAAATAGAAGGGTGTAAACATAAAATAATCATTAAAGTGTCATGCATGAATCTTAAAACACTTTAAACGACATAGATAATATGTGGATACACGAATGCACCTCTATGAGTGGAAAACTGTACTCAATGAAAACATCTTGAGATGTCTTCCATATGGAGTAGGAAAGGGAGGGAGCTCAGAGCTGGGTGTACATGTACTAACTTCACATGCAATGGCACCATTACTATTCAGCGGAGAGGATCCTAAATTCCAGAGGGGAAAGATTTGACACCACAGGGGGTGTATTGAAGGCTGCAGGTACTTACTGCCTAACCAATTTACTGTTACATAGACATATGCATGCAGTGGGAGCTAGCAGCTGATCGATCAGTAGGAGTACTATGCAATGGGAGTAGTTAACTAGCTAGGGAGGAGAGGGAGGGGACGATCTGCACCCGAACGTTTTCTGGAAAAAAAACAAAAACCACACCAGAAAGTTCGGAAAAAAAATCTAAAATATCGTTATGGGATGAAGTAGTGTGAACCAGAAACTTTAGGAAAAAAATATGTTCGTTTGTGTGTTGTGGAAAAAAACAAGAAGGGTATAATACGCATGTGTATTTAGTAAAATATGCATGGTCTATTTGTTATCCATTTCTTAGAATTAGTGTGAATACGCATGGTGGTCTTTAGGAGTGTATATATAGCAAAACGGAGAGACTATTTGTCGTCGTCGCCCAATTTCAGTCATATTAACCACTCAGGTACAGGTTCACCTCTAGCCAGTTCATCTACTTTACTACTTATACACATATGGAGCATCATAAATTGCCTCCCTTAAATGTGCAAGCAAAAAGATTCAAAAAGGGAAGACATGCAACTAAATGTAGATCTTGCTTTAGCTTGGGATCATATACTATATATTATGTATTCCGCTATTAATGTGGCATAGATCATGTATGGACGTGCTAATTACGGTGCTGTCGATGCTACAAAGTTAATGCGGCAACTGCACGTACGTGCGTACCTACGTGAATGCATGCGCGCCTGGTGCAGTTAACCAGGGTTGCGATGTTTCGTGCATAGTGATGCACTATATAGCCGTAAGTACATGGCATTTACGGGCCGAAATTAGATCGTTAAGGCGGCTCCGTGCACATGTAAGGGCCAATTAATCAAGGACAGATAGTTTGCTTTACCTCCTCAAATTCCAAAGGTTGTTTTGTAACAAAGTGTGCACGTACAGTACGTTGCTCAATGGTTAAATTTGCTCGATCGATCATTTTGTTAAGAAAAGTTTGCTCGAGCATTGCCAGGGCGGAGCTAGCTAGAAACCAGAAAAAAAGACGGGTTAACTATGCTGGTGTAAAACTTTGTAAAATTGATGAGAGGTTTAAACTAGACATAGAAAAGATATAGTCAAACATTCATGCGTAGAACTAAATTGAACTCAGAATTAACATTCACCTGATTTCAAGTGCTATTTGAACCCATGACCAATTAATACATATATACGGAAACTTAGCTCAGTACGTAACATGCATCCCAAACAAGTGCAAAATGCAAAATATCATCCAGTACGAGGATAAAATAACGGGTCCGAGGGTACGTACCTCAGTACATGTCAGTGACACATTGGATGCTTTCTCTTCCCTTTCCTTTTTGCTAACCGGCCTCTTGTCGAGATCGATCGATCTTTGTCATGGTGGTGAGTCAAAATTAAGTACTGCATGCTGGGTAATCAGAACGCTGTAAGACCAGAAGCGTACCTACGTATCGAATCCGCAACGCAGAGGTCGATCAATCGATTTGCAGAGATATATATAAACTAACGCTGTCAGGGCCTGCATTCAAAAGCCAAGCAAAACTCTTCTTCTTCGGTGCATCTGCTGCGCTTAATTAACTTTTTAAATTCAAAGCTGCTTCGATCTCTTCACTGCCTCTAGCCAAGTAAACACTTAAAACACAATTTCTGCCCCTATATATACATGCGTGCAGAAGCAGAAGCAGAATCAATCAATTGCTCTGGATGAAACGGTCACCAAGGCTGCGACTGCGTTCATCGTCAGAATTCAGAAACTCGATCGCCGGCAACGTACGGCTCCCAATCTAGCTAGTCGATCTTGGCACAGACACAGATCATACCTATCGATCTAGCTGCTGGCTAGCTGCTCGATTGTGAAGTATGTGCATGACGACTGCACTGTAAAAGGGAAACTAGCACTATTCGTCGGCGAAAACTCATGGAGGTATTTGGGCAATCAGCCAATCACTGGTGTCTCAAGTTCTCAACGCACAAGATTTTAGAGAAATGATACCCATCCGTTTTCTGATTTTTATTTTGATAGGAACAATTTCCATTGCATAAAAAAATATTTCTATCGTATGAAAAGAGTGTTTCCATCGTACAAACTTTGTTAGACAATAATGTTACGATCGACGATACAAGTTTTATGTCGTGTATGTAAAAAACAATGTTACGATAGTTTGTCTTCTGTGTTTCCATGGTAGTTCGATCCGATCTCGATGATCCCTAGTTCTTACACCTAGCGATCCCAGATATACGAAAGTAGGTATGTACGTATGCACTACTTGGTCAGGTGTACGTATACGCACTGCATAATGCGCATGCTAAATTGCTAACCTAGCTAGCTATAGCCAGCTGAGACGTACCACTACTACATTAGCTATAGGCTGATGCTGCATGCAGATGCAGTCAGAACAGGGGTAGATTAATTAACTAGCCTTTGGGGCGCTAGCTAGGGTTAGAGCTAGTGAATGCAGAGTTGCATGTGTGGAGGCCACCGGCCACACTGCGCGGAACTGATCACACACCACTGATCGGCTTTCATGCAGGCGCAGGTAGGTGCAGGCAGGGCTGTTGTGATTGTGGGTGTAGTGGCGTCTGCTTTTCTGCACCATGATTGGAGGACCCCGGCCCCCTACAAACCAACAATGGAGCTAACTGGCTAGCTTAGTAGTATATAATACCGGATGTGGATTGATCGGGGCTCAGATCGACTTTCCGACGTGTCGAGGAAGTGGTGGCCCCAAGCTAGATAGCTACCCCTGCTCGGAAGCTTTTTTTCGCACCATTGTGCGTACAACTCTGTCGCGAGGGATTTGGGGGTTTCAGTGGAATTTCTAACATTTGCATGTGGTTCAAGATATATTCCCCTTCCACTACAGTGAAACATTTTTTTGGCCGTCGCTGCACCGAGCAGGGTGGAGCTAGAGTTGGTTTCCCATGGAGTCGATCGCTCTCGATACTAAAATGTGCGCATGTGCTATCTTGTTGAATCGAGCGTACACTAGCGACTCCACCAGCTTCCATCGGACGCCGCGCGGCATCGTCTTCTACCTTGCTTCATCCCGTCCCAGTATGTCTTCCTCGTGTCAGAAGCAGAACTAAGCGTTGAGAAGACTACCAGGGTCGACCCCTGACCTCACCGGTGATGTTAGGGTTTAGGGTTTCTTAGGGGGGTTCACAGCTTTGAGAGAGGGGTTTCCATATGCACCTCAGAGCTAGAGGGGAGGCCGACAATAGGCGACTGACTGACGTCAGAGGCACACGATACGACATGACATAATTGGTAGCGAAGTTGGCTGGTGGGTTGTTGGTGGCATCAAAGGAGACGACATTCATGTGATTGGTTCGAAGGCCGGGAGGTGGAGGCAGATCTGATGGCGGTAACCACCTAAGACGAATGAGGAGGAACAAGACAGTGATGGCGATCAAAAAGGTGGCAGTGGATCCGATGGCAGTAGTCGCCAGAGATGATAGAGAAATACAGGGGTGACGACTAGCTTGGTGCGGTCACAGAGGACGAGGAGGAGGTCACAAGAGTGGGAGAAGAGGAAGGGAGAGAGACACGGGGTTGAAAGAGGACACCGTGTGTTCTTTTGTCCCGTTCCAAGCAGCGAATTCTTTAGAACCTCATGAATTTGTATGCAAATACGGAATATGAAGAAAAGTAGCCGCATTAGGGCTCAATGCTTATATCAGCCCATAGATGGAGGGTTCAATTAATTGTGTTTGACGCAGGGCAGGTGCACCATAAACTTCACACAACACCAGCCCCTCCTAATGTTTTGTCGGTATATATTCTGAAGGAATCGCGCCGTCTCTGCTACTGCATTGCACACTATAGCTAGCTCCGATTCACGTAAGCGTCGCCAGATTGGGCCAAGAGAGAGACCGATGGAGATAGACTAACACAGCTACATAGGTATCCTATGATCCATATATAGTTTCTACGTACTTGAGTACCACCCTAGCTAGTGTGGCCAGGCTGCATGCTGGTCCAAGCTAGTCCAACCAACGAGGCATTTATGCATGGAATTTCTCTATCAATTGCATTACCTCTATCATTAACCCTGTGGCTATATACCACAATTGAGTCCTACTAACTATCGATTGGGTAGTTTATTGTGAGTTTACATCATTTTTATCCTATTAGTAGGCAAAGATTCTATACGACGACATAGTATATGTACGTCCTTTTTGCCGACTTATGTATGACACTGTTGTGGTACCGTCAGTATCAGTTGTACTCTTTTGAGAAAACCGATATGTGTGCATGAATAGTGTCTGATATTCTCAAATTTCATGGTGTTCATGGTTTGATATAGATAAAAGTAAAATGCATCCATGGTCATTTAATTTGTATGATTTGACCACTTTAGACCTTGTACTCTGAAAACACAGAAATAACCCCCTAAACTTTGTGAAGGAGATCATAACAGTCCAAATCTCGATTAGCTATCCTTTTTAGCCCATGTGGACATATGAGCTAGCTTTTGTAATCCGATGTGGCATCACGGTGAATATCTCTCCATTGTGAGTGGTTCCTTCCCACCCTTGTATCTGCCGCCGTGATGCTGCTATTTGGCCCTGTGGATTCCGTCGCCGAGCAAGCTCCAAACCCTAGGCCCCATGACCCCTCGAAGGAATTACACAAGTCTACCGACCAACCTCATGGGCGACTCTATCGAGCAGGGGTACGAGGGGGATGATGCGGTAGAGTCGGGAGGGTCGGTGACGGAAGCGGCAGATAGGGAATGGCGTAGGCCGTGTTCTGTTTCCTAACCGCCAATCTTGTCTTCATCCGCCTGCCACGCGACTTCATCATTGAGGGCTGCTCCAAGACCCACGACGCGCTCATTAAGGCGGAGGTTGCCAATCTCCTTTGCTCAGCCGACACCATGCAAGACCTGGTGTGCACCTCTAGTCTTACCAACGCACAGCTACGTTTCCATCACCCTGGATGTCGGTCTACCCAAGGTACTTGGCATTACTAGGTCAGTCTCTGCTTGGCTCATCAGGTTCATTACACTAAGTGACCATTATCGCATAATTGATTGGTAGCCCCTTTGTATAGTTAGATGCTCTAAGCAGCAATTGGTGTTACGTGGTTTGCATTCGGATGCCCGGGCTCGCATAGATGAACGGCCGAGGAAGTAGACTGAAATAGAGCAAGGAGGTCGGGGGGTGCTGTCCTATTGCATCTCCTTGGGCATAGGTGCACCTCATGTCTTCCTCACGTCGTGGCACACCTTACCTTCCCGTGCTCTACTTGTACCGTCACAATGTGAATCGACGAAGTGGAGTGTCTCAACTAGCTTCTGCCCCTCTGGAGATTCTTCTCTTCAATACGAAGTCGTCGATGCCTTCTTCTTGTCCCTACCATCTTTTGCGATGAGTTCAATTAGTTTCATGTCGACTTCTCCCGCCAGCTACCTGTGTCAGCTGATGTCGCCTGTGTTCTAGAGAGACAAGCCGCCTCAGCTCGAATTCTTTTGCCCCGAGGACCGCGAGGACACTAGGAACCGAAGCCCCAAGGTTTTCGCCCATGCCGTCGACTAAATCATCAGAATTTCGCCGCCTTTCCTAACTTCGGCTGAGCTCCGCGGTGCATCGATCTTCATCTTTAGTGAGTCCCGCTCCTATTCCTTCCTCCTCCTTCATCTACTCCACATAGTGAAAGTCCTCATGCAACCAGCTCATTATCTCCATGCTCGTATCAGCCTATTCGCATCAATCCCCCTTTCATCGGCATCAATGTAGCCAGTGGCGTTTACAATGGCATGAGCTCTCATTGCAGACATTGAGCTAGGCATGGGGGAAGTGTACAGATAAGGCGGACGACGACGGGTCATGGAGGCTCGAGGAGGAGGCGGCTCTGGCCGACACCGGGCTTGGAGCTATGAGAGGGCACGGGAAAGAATCACGAAAGAGAGAGAGGCCACATATTCGCCATGGGGGCCATATAAGATTAGAAAGCCAGCTTATATGTCCACATAGGCTAAAAATACCAGTCCATTGAGTTTTGGACCGTTATGGACCCCTTCACTAAGTTTATGGAGTTATTGTGCGTTTTTAAATTACAAGGACTAAAGTGGCCTCACCGTGCAAGTTAAAGGATCACGAATACATTTTACTCTATATGGATAATTGTAATACCTTAGCTCGGTAAAACTCTCTCTTTCTTGAAAAATATTTAAAACAAAACGTAAAGGATGCAGAACTAACGTCGTGGATTGGCATTGATCACCCGGTTGCCCGAGTATGATCACATTTTTTGACCTGGTTGAGCATCCAGAGATAAGTCCGGATAGAAAATCAGGCCCAAGGTGCAACAGCACAAGATGGACCTCGGAAATTGTGCAAATAAAGAGTATTGTGGGATGCTCTAGCTTACAGCCCACTGCCTGTTCAGCCCAGCAGGTAATGAAGAAATTATCCTTTCTTTCATCTGTGTTTGTGCGTACGCGTGTTTTTTCTTGTTTTTCTTCTGTGCACAAAACCTTCTGCTGATGGCTCACTGCTCAGAAACTTTGTGCCGATGCAATCGAAAACCCCTGAGTTGTTCCTATCTCCTTTCTAATCTATCTATCTATTATAATACAATAGAAAAAATAGAGAAATACTAAAAATTCTCACAAAAAAGTAAAACATCCGATCATTAATTTGGTGGACCCTTTTATTATTAGTAGACCACAACCGATAGATCTTCATAACTGTACCTAAACAAGTCACAGCCGATAGATCTTCATAACTGCACCTAAACAGATTACAGCCGATAGATCTTCATAACTGCACCTAAACAGATCACAGCCGATAGATCTTCATAACTGCACCTAAACAGATCACAGCCGATAGATCTTCATAACTGCACCTAAACAGATCACAGCCGATAGATCTTCATAACTGTACATAAATAGACGGCTCGATATAACTACTAGCAGGCCGGCTCATAAATGTACCTAAATAGACGGCTTAGTATAGGTTGACTCGCGATTTGAACTTTTATTTCTGTACTGATCTAATATCACGCGTACGAATAAAAATTAAAGATAATTAAAAATATTTGATGCGCAATTAGTACTGATCTAATATCACACATGCAGGTAAAAAAATAAAGATAACCAAAACGTTTCCCACGCAATCAGTACTGATCTAATATCACGCGTATAAGTAAAACAATAAAGATAATTAAACAAATCACATCCGATAGATCATCATAACTATACCTAAATGGACGGCTCAGTACAATGCCTAATAGGACAGCTCGCGAGTTGAACTTTATTTCCCGTACTGATATAATATCACACGTATAGGTAAAATACAAAAAGATAATTAAAAACGTTTTCCGTGCAATTGCGCGGGACACTGTGCTAGTTTTAGCTAAACCCAAAATATTCGTAAAATACTATCCTGGTCTATCTATGCATACAAGCAAGTACTTTGCATTGTTTAATTATGATTATGGGTCTATGCGGGATACAATAAAATTAAATCTAGCTTACCAGCCCCACCTTCAAAAATGCAGTGGACTTGGTTTAGTACAAAGCAGTCCCAAGAAGGCGTGTTTCTTTAGTACGCTTTGCGGCTCAAGATACGCATCTCAATGCACTCCTATAAATAAGCGCTTGCACGAACCAAAAAGGGCAAAAGAATCCCCCTTCTCTCTCTGTCTCGTTGTTCCCTCCATTTTCCGCCGCCCTCTCCTGCCACCGCAATCGCCACTTCCTCTTCGGCGACCACGGCAGCAGCCTCCGCCGCCGAGCGGTCCGGCGCTTCCTCTCCGTCCGCGGTGACCGGTATGTCCGGGAGGGCCTCCGTGGAGCGCGTGAAGGACGGCGCCACCGGCCTCGAGAAGTACGTGCTCCGCGAGGCCCGGGGCAGCTCCGCCGAGGTCACCCTTCATTCTCGCCACGATCCCCACAGTTCGATTATTTTAGTTCGTAGAACAGTAGGGCAGGATTGATCAGGTCGCAATTTCATAGTTTCGGTACAATAAATGGGTAGTTAAGCTCGTAGTTATGGTTAATTTGGTGATAGGAATATTAGAGTAATTAGTGGGAATGGGTGCGGAATTAGCGTAGTGAGTTGGGACCATGTGGGAGCGAATGCCGATTTGGTGTTTTGAGTGTCTGACCCTTGGCTTATCAGTGCTGGCGGATGATTTTTTCAGCAATCCTTGATATTTTAATGGCTGATTTGATTGTTCAGCTATGTGGATAAATGGTTGGTTGGGTGTGGGCTCCGTGATGATTTTACTTAGCCGTGCCTTAGCCTGGTCTCGTCAATGTGCATATTTTGGCGTTGGTATGTCCAATGTTCACTATCATTTGGTATTTTTATTTTTTGATGAAATTACTTGGTCACGGCTGATGGCCTGCTTATCCTTCAAATGTTACTCTATGCTCTTTGAAGTGCTTAATTGTCCTTGATAAAATATGCAGAATTTTAATGTGTGAATATGCAGAGGTGCTAGCACTGGCATATTCTGAAAAGAATGGGCATATTTCTGTTTAATTGCCTCTGTTGTTCTGGAGACAGGTAGACTGAATAATGATTTATCGGGTTGATCTCCTGTCAAACCTCGACGTGACACTCATGGCATGTCCAGTTGATGTTGATATTTCTACTGTTGAAAAATATCATCGATGTATTTTTATTTTATATCCGAAAATGAAATGCACGCCATACTTTATAGGCAGAATTGATGGTGAAGGTTCATAAGAAAATCACGATATATCTCTTGTCCTCTCTTGGACAGTTAGACCTAGGAACCCACGTTCTGCACAACTGGAACCGGGGAGGTCACTCTAGGGGGAAATTTATAGGACAAATGTGGAAATGCTAGCAAAGGATACATATTTCGTTTTCGTCAAAAATATATCTATTTCGTTAAATTACTTTCCATCTCTTTGCTTTAGTCAGTACCAGGTTATTTTCTGTGTTTAACATTAACTGAAGTCACAAGCAGTAACTCTTCCTATGAATCTATGATATAATCTTATCTAGTTGAGCCTTGACCTGAGGCCTGAAATAGTTCTATCTTTTTTTCTAACCGAGGCAGGAACTCTGCCTTTTATATGTACTTAGATTAGAAGTAAAACATGGTGCGGCTAAGCCAAAAGGAAAAGGAGAGGCATTAAGCCCAATGGCACGAAGCCGCTCCGAAAGCTACTAAGTTAGCAAGTTGCGCGAGGTGCTTTGCCCTGGCCATCATCAACGCCCTGCCTTCGTACTTGACTTTTTGTTGAAGACTCCAGCATTGCGCTCTTTCTAGATTTCCGAGGCGACAAGGGTAACCACCGAGCAGAGCCCCTTGCAAGGTGTCCCCAGGGAGGAAGTGAAAGCCTCCTAGTATTCAGCCGTAGAGAAGCATCCTGAAGACACAGGAGTGGAGAAACAATCTTGGTTTCCCAGCCAGGATGCTCCTTCAGTCCAGATCCTTCTGGATATCGGCATTCAAAAAAGAGATGGACGACAGATTCTAGCACGTGCTTGCAGAGCTGGCAGGTCGGTTGGTGAGGCCAGCCCCCAACGGCTAAGCGATCAGACTTCCAGAGGCAGTTTTGAACGGCGAGCCACACAAAATATCTGCATTTTAGGGGGACCCATGAATCCCAGATGGACTTCGTGAAGCGAATAGCATGGAGCCTTTGAATTGGCGCATTGTGGCCCAAGCTAGCTGAATAAATCCCATCAGCCATGAGAGTCCAAACAATGCTGTCACATGTGTCGTGGCGCAGCTCAACCGCTTGGATGGAGTCCCAAAGCTTGACAAACTCAGAGATATGAGCAGCGGTGAATCGGAGTAGGTTCAGATCCTTCATCCATTGGCCATTGCTGAGGGTGTGCAACCATGCGGCTCTTCCGCTTAGAGCACACAAACAGAAGAGGGAACATATCCTTTGGCCTCAGGCCGTTATGCTAGGCGGAAAACCAAAATTTAGCAGTGGAACCATCGCCAATGGTGATGTGGGTTAATAGTTGGGCATCCGTCTCGTAGTAGGGGGTTTCGAGGGCCCACCCAGGCCTTGCTAGGGGCAACCCACTCATGCCACAGCCAACGCAGGGGAACGATCCCACGCGGACTTGTCTAGGTCCATGATCCCGAGGCCACTGAGGTTCTTGGGCCAACACACTCGACTCCAGCTGACTTTACATTGACCATCGTTGATTGAGTCCGTGCCGGACCATAAGAACCTTCTGCAGTGCTTGCTGAAGTCCTTGAGGACACACTTATTGATGTGAAGGGCAGTGAGGCAGTATACTGGCAGGGTAGAAAGAACGGATTTCACGAGGACTGTCCTACCAGCGTTTGTGAAGAACTTCCCCTGCCAAGCGGCCAGCTTCCCTGTTGCCTTGTTGATGATTTGCTAGAAGTATTGAGTGTTCATAAGCGAGACGAGGACAAAGGTAGACTGAGGTACTTGAGAGGGAAACCCACACGCTTAGCCGAGAGGTCGGCAAGGGAGTTTTCAAGGTCCAACCCCTGGCAACAAATTGGGGCGACCGAGCATTTGGAGAAATTCGTGATGAGCCATGTGACCTGGCCGAAGGAATCCATGATTTGCGTGAGATTTTGGACATCCTCTTTTGCCGGCTTGAGGAAGACAACAATTCCATCCATCGTACATGGAGGTGTGAAGGCGAGCAAAGCGTTCTAGGAGAGCCTAGAGGAGGCCGGACTCCGTGACCAGATCGAGTAGCCGTTGGAGAGGATCGATCGCCAGAATGAAGAAAAAGCAGCGACAGCGGGTCCCCTGCCGGAGGCTGCAACCGGGGGCAATGATGGGACCTGAGATGCCATTAGGAGCACTCGTGAGGAGGCTGTAACGAAGAGCAAGGACAGCCAATTTCTCCACCTTGTCGAGAAACCTCGACGTTTGAGAAGGTCAAGGAGATAGTCCCAGCGAATGTTGTCGAGGGCTTTAGAGACGTCGAGCTTGATAAGCAGAGACGGGGTCTTGCTTTGGTGGTACCGCCTAGCGATAATGTGCACGTGCATGAAGTTGTTGTGGATGCTTCTGGATTTGATGAAGGCGCTTTGGCAACTTGAAACGAGGCTGTTCATCTTCGGCCTAAGCCACAAGGCCATGGCCTTCGAGATAATCTTGGCGATGGATTTCGAGGCATCCATATGCAGATGAAGGAACAAAAATATGGCTACCAATTGTTCCTTACCATAAGGGTAATGTCGTGTTAATCATTTGCTTATTTTTCCTCTAACTGAACAGGAATAAGTTCACAGTTCCGTTTTTCTTTTATGACTTTGAACTTTTCTATAAAATGCGTTCAACATACTCTCAATTTCTTTATATTTTGCACTTATCAGGTATATTTATATGGAGGCCAAGTGACGTTTTGGAAAAATAACTTCGGAGAACAACAACTTTTTGTTAGTAGGAAGGTATTCATATATTTTTGTTTCAATAACAACATTATTGTATGCCTAGATGGATATCATTTATGTACACTACGCTCTGCATTTCAAAATTTCGTGGCAGGCTTCTTTCAAACCACCAAACGTGATTCGTGGGGGCATACAAATTTGCTTTCCTCAAGTATGGCCCTCAAGCTATTATTAGGGCCTGTTTGGTTGGGCTGTGGCTGTTGACAAAGCTGCTGTTGGCTGGCTGTTTGGAAAAGCTGCTGTGGCTGTGGGAATGTGACCATATGACTTTTGATTGATCTAAACCATCTACAATATTTTGAAAAATGAGCACTGAAGTTTCAGCATATTGCAAAAAGCTGGCAGAAGGCAGCTTTTCCAAACAGCTGAATTTGCACTGCAAAGCCCACAGCTACCGTTGGCAAAAGCTGCTGAAAAACTGGCCGTTTGGTTGGGCTGCAACTTTTTCTAGTGAAAAGCTACTGAAAAACCCAACCAAACACGGAAAGTCACTGGGTGCACACGAGGGCATGTGCACCCATTAGATTTGGCGAATTTTAATTTCATATACAAGTTTTGAAAAAATCTGAAAAAATTCATACCGATATATGATGGAATAAAGTATACACAGTTAAATTTTTGAAAAATAATATGACCATTTGCGATCTGTGCAAAAAAACAAATATGTGCATATGGTCCCTTTGTACTGTTAATGCTATCCAAGGTGTGTTTTTGTTTTTTTTCACAGGTCACAAATGGTCATATTATTTTCAAAAATTTAACTGTGTATACTTCATTCTATCATATACCGGTATGAATTTTTTTAGATTTTTTGAAACTTATATGTGAAATTAAAATTCGCCAAACTAATGGGTGCAAATGCCCCCGTGAGCCAAAAAGCCGCACTCAACCAAACACCCCCTAGTCTAGTTATGTTTTCCAAGGAATTGTTATGGATTATAAATAAACCCAAATGAACAATGCCATCATGCAGTTAGGGAACCATGGAGTTCTTGAACAGCATGGATCGCAAGGAACCGATTTTGGAGTGTTGATGAAAGTCCTCCTTTTCCAGCTACCACTTTTGACTGTCCTATTGATTTGATACTCAAGCAGTCTGAAGAAGATATGAAGATCTGGCCACACAGGTTTCCATCTAGTAAATATTAAATCATCTAATCACTATGGCAGATTAAGAGCCTCTTTGACTCATAGGAAAAATGGAGGAAAAAACATAGGAATAGGAAATTTTCCTTTGGTGGCACTATTCATCCATTTGATTCAAAGGATCGGGGCATAGGAAAAATGGAGGAAATTTTCCTTTGATCTCAGTTTCAAAGGAAAAACGCAGGAACTTTACAATCCACTCACACCTCTTCGTAAAATTCCTATGCACAAAGAATGAGACAAGGACCTTAAGTGGCATAATAACATCATAATTTTACTTCTGCATGCGCTTTTACTTTGATTTGACTGTGTTTATTAGGGTTCCTGTGTTTTTCCTATTCTTGCAAATCAAACACCAGAGTCTACAAAATTTCTATGTTTTTCAATTCTCTGTTTTGCACATGTATTTGTATCAAATTCATATTTTTTTAGTCCTACGTTTTCAGAATTCTGCGAATCAAAGAGGCCCTAAAGTTTTCTACCTTGAGTCTATATATTGCTTGGTCCCCATGTTAAGTTGATGATGCTGATTGTCCATACATTGCAGTTACAAATTTCGTTTGCAAGTTGCTCTTAGTCCAAGGGGAGATCTGATTCTCACATCTCGAATAAAAAATAAGAATGCAAACGGCAAGCCATTCCAATTTACATTTGCATACACCACATACTTTTCAGTCTCTGATATCAGGTACCTTTTAGAATGTTATTTTCTTGCCTTATGTTCATTATGTTCCTATGAAGTTATTTGGGTGTTTCTTACACTTTGATTGGAGAGGACTGTAACTTATATGGCACTTTTTAAAATACCGAATCATATTGAATGAACCACTTTCGGGCAGTACTCCAGTACTATTCCAATGTACAAAATAGATACACTGGGGTATGGACAACTTGGCTAGTACATGTTTTTTCTTTTTCTTTCCTGAAGCATGTTTTCACATTCCAGCGAAGTACGGGTTGAAGGTTTGGATACCTTGGACTATCTTGACAACCTGCACTCTAAGATTCGTTCTACTGAACAAGTAGATGCTGTTGTATTTGAATCAGAAGTAAGCTTTGTATATTTCTCGTAGTTTGGAGCCATTTCAGTGAGACACCGATTTTGTTGAATGTTTATTAAGGTGGACAGAGTATACCTAAGTGCTCCACCCAGATTGTAATCATTGACCATGAGAAGAAAAGAACTTTTGTTATAAGGAAAGGGGAACTTCCTGATGTTGGTGAGTTAGCCTATTTTTTCTAAATTACATAGCAAGTTGCTTTTGGCCTTTTATTTGTTTACTTCCATGGTATATCATTGCTACTTTTTCTTTGGATGCAGTTGTTTGGAGCCCATGGGCCAAGAGGCAAAAGCAATGCCAGATTTGGGGGTGAAGAGTACAAATGCATGCTATCTGTAGGGGCTGCATGTGTAGAGAAGCCAATTACTTTAAGGTCTGGTGAAGAGTGGCAAGGAAGGCAGGAAATTTCCTCAGTTCCATCCAGTTACAGCAGCGGACAGTTGGATCCTGAAATAATTCAACAGATGCAACATATCTAAATTTCGTAATGATTAATGAATGTGACGTAAGTTTCTGGGCTTGTCTGATATCATGGATTTTGTTACCGTTGTCTGTTCCAAATTTTAAGCTTAGATTGTTGAATATACTTTACCTGCTTGCTGTTAAAATCCACAAACTACATATTTGCTTTCTAACATGGCATTAAAGACACATTTTAGGAGATATATAATAGACGGATTGTATAAAAGATTTCATGATTGAATAATTGTTCATAATGATAATTCATTAAATTTTACTAGTTTATTAAATTTTACTAGTTTGTTATTGCTATACATTTTTCGAGTATGTATTCGGTTCTAGTGAACAAATGTACCTTTTACCATGGTGTTGCAAGAACGTTATGGTCCATGTGTGATTTATAAGCTTCCATATTAAAATAGCAGTAGTCATTATTCAGTATTCTCCAACTCTTCACCGCTCTGTTTGTAACTCTAACCAGTATTACTGGTTTTAGTTTCTTATATGGTCTTACTGCTAGGGCCATCTCAAATCTTACTTTTTGAACGGTGTCATCTCAAATCTTAATGATCTTGTATGTTTCTTTATCCCATGGCTTCTTTTTTGGTGCTCCTAACGATCATAACATGAAATAGAAATCCAGTCCTCCAACAATCCTTTAAATTTCAAAACAAAAATAGATGAAAAACTAGAGGTCATCTCACAAAACAATCGGGAGTTTTTACTCATACAAGATGCAGTAGTTACAACTACAAGCAAAAGATCCTCCTCGCTTGCATCTAACCGGTATTAGCTGTCTGGCTTGCTTCAAAATAGTTCTTGCCGAACATCTTGATCCTTGTTAACTTGCTGCATTTTTGTGCTTCTTTAATGTGCACTTTACTTTTACCGCAGGAAGACTTGCCAGTGTCAATAAGATAATCTGAATGTTTGTCTACTGACTTCCAGTTTTCATTTTCCTGTTCAATTCAAAGTTACCTGTGGTTTTTCTGGGAGCAGCATTGGAGTTGAAATCTCTACCATGCTATCAAAAGAGATGGAGATATTTCGCCCATTTTTTGGGACTTCATCTGTATCATTCATAATCAGTCCCTACACTACACCATCTGGTGTGTATTCTGATTTGTCGCTTGCGAACAGTCTGATATCAATTTTGAGTTGTGCTGTATAGTATTTGCTGCCATTTTGTGCAGTGTAATATGTATGCATGGTACATTCCTTTTTGTGCTATCTGGAGAAAATGCCAAAATTGATCATAGAGCTGCTTTTCTGTATGGTGCAGAGCCTTTGCCCTCGCATCCTTTCAGGTCTAATTATTTCTTTCCTTTATAGAGATGAATTCATATCTAATTCTGATGTATGTGCTATGATGTATTTTGATAAGTCAGTGCCACGAGTAATCATATGACACACAGAAGCACAACGACACTAGAGCCAAAGGAAATTGAGAGCTTGAAACTGACTTTAAGATTTTGAAATATGTTGTCTCCTCAGACTAATCCCTATTACACTCATAAGTCACAATCTGATGTGTCTTTCATACCACAAGAAAGCGCTACCAAAAGCAGAAGCCAGCAAGATGTCCCTGACCTATCCATCTAACAACTTGCAGGTAAACAGCCTTTTCTGTACATCTCACCGTGGTAGCACTAGATTTTTTATTGGAAAACACAATGTCATAGTCATCGATGTCAATGTTCGAATCGCAGCCGTCCGGTGGATCTTTGCTCATCACGCCGCACGATGCGGCGATCGGACGTGCCAAAACGACGGCTGCCAGAACGAGGCCCGCCGCCGCTTCTCCGGCGCTGGCCTGAAGCTGAAGGTCTGTCTCTCCGAGCTCAGCATGTTCCACATCACCTGGACATCATCGTATCCGCAGGTCTGTACGTCGCTGTGAAGGTCCACGGCTCCTGCTCCGTGCACCCCATTTGTGAATAAAAACGGTTAGTGTTGTTTGATAGAGTACTTTAAACATAAGTTTTTTGGCAATAGAAAAGGTTAATTTCGTTAATGTTCCAAGGTATGAAAGCTGTTCATGCGTATATATGTCCAAATAGGTCGTTCGAAGCAAAGACAGCATAGGCTATTACAGTGTTGTAATGTTCGCCCATAGTTTTCTTCTTTCTGTGCATGCATGGACCAGTTCTTTTGCTACACTTGTACAGTATTTTATATGACGAGAATTAAACCAAGTGCAGCAACTACGTAAGCATATCAATTCATGAACTGTAATTCTTGTTCTAATTACAGTGCTGTTTGTTTACATTAATCGAGGAATGCACGCTCAAGAAGCGGTCCGTAGCCACCAAAGCAAACTAATTAAGGAAGCAATTCGGAGACAAATCGTTCAACAAAGCGAAAGATGTTGTTAGGTGTCTGTCTAGCTGCTTACCGCTCTTGCGCGCCCGCCGTGCCACGGCGAGCCACGCGCGCCGCACCGGCGCGCCCACCCCTCTCGCGCCACCACGCCATGGCGACGTGGCGCGACGCCCGGACCACCGTGCTCCTCCTCGACGACGCCCGGTCTGGAGTGCGCCCCTGCCTCCGCAGCACGGCTAGCTCCCCGGCCGCCGGAGACGACCGCCCGGCATCGCCGTGTCGGCTAGCTCGCTCGTCGGCCGCTACGAACAACTGACAGCTAGCTAGCTCAGGAATGAACCTCTCTCTTATACAATTATTAATGTCTCCTGCTTTCTGCCATTTCTGCCAACAATAGAGTGTGTCTTATATACATGACGGGTTCGCGCTCGCTCGTGGTGTTAACTGAAGACGTGGCTCAGGCTAGCTCTGCGGCTGCGTTGCTCACCTGATCAGCTGCAGGTTGCAGCCGCGGAACCTCGTGTACCAGTACCACCACCACTTGGGTGTTTCGATTCCTTTCTGAGGTCGTTGCGGTCTGCTTCCGATATGATTGGGGCGCGTCGTGACTCGTGCGGGCGATGGACCGCGCATGCATGTGCTGCGCGCGTCGAAGCTTCACGTGGCGCCCGCAATGCGATCGTGCGAATATGCGATCCGCGATCGGTCGTCCGGGTTTAATTTCCGCTGGAACTGGGCGCGCAATACGTGGGCAATCAAGGGGGAGTTCTCATTTCACGAGTACGGGCGACGCAAGTATGTTATCATCGTCTTGGATTTTGTTTTTTTTTCTCGCGCGCTCAAGTAACCAATTCCGGTGTGTCGTTAAGTATACATTAGAAAATATT